>CM070032.1:50695912-50715829 GCA_036250615.1 Ptychadena robeensis | reverse complement strand
GCACAAACAGTGACCATGTCTGGAGGGTTCACATACTTTCAAGCAGCACTGTATATTGTTGCTACCTGCCCTTCTGTCTTCTGACTAGAGATGGTCGTGAAATGGCAAAGCCCCTGAACATCTTACAGGGTGTCATCGGCAACTTTGACAAAAAGGTATTGCTCTAACACATGTACTTTTTATATAAATGAAAGCAGGGACAAGTTTTCCCGGGCTTGTGGAGAGAATTCCCTGTTTATTATGGTGACACCAGAACATGCTTGCTCCCTTTTCAGGACTCGATGGCAGTGTGGCCAAATGTAATCCCTGAACTCAGTTACATTTTAAATATGTATGTGTATACTCTGTCGACAAGCAACAGTGTATGTAACCTAATGGCCTGGTTCACATTTATCCTCTTTAAATCCATTAACATACATGTTCATATGAACAGGTCCCTTAGATATAACATGTACTTTTTGGATATGCTTACCCTGCATTGCCCAATGCGTGTAATAATGGATAGGTGTGAACAAGCATGAATAAAAATCACTAATATGCAGTTGATTTAGTTCATCAAAAGAAACAAAGAGTTTCCTAATCTATTATATTTTTGGTTTTAGTAAGGTCCAACTATACCTAGATCTTTATTTTTTCATTAAACCCTAGGCACCATCATGGATAACCTCAATAAGAAACTTACAACAGTATATAGATATTCAAATTCCCCAAACATCACTTTTTCTTGAGGCATCCTCACAAGTCAACAGAATGTTGAACACATCAGGGTCATAGCGCACCATTCAGTCTGGGAGAACACAGCTGCAACTGTCATTGTTTAGCTACTTATTAAAAATTGTACTAAATGCCATCTGTCTAGACATAGAAAATCCAGTTTCTGCTGAGGCTATAGACATAGACGGTAGTTGTTATACGTAGGAACAGCAGGAAATTAAAATCATCTTGTACAGGGATGTGTTTGCGGTTAGCACCCACATGGTGTCCGTGCTGGTGTCTATTTCAACTATGTGGTGGTTTATCTGTTAATAATAAGACCGATGTATTGTATGTCAAAAGCACCAACACATACAGTATGAGAACTTCTGACCACCAGTGGGGAAGAAAAACATTTGTCAACTCTGTTACTTTTGGGACTGACTGCTGTACATTGTTTCTGAACATAAACTAACAAAGACAACAAAGATGAATTACGTGTCTTTTATTATTGTAAAACACTAAGGGCTCTTTCACACTATCTGTATTGTTAAACCACACTAGAAAAGCTGAGTTTTGAGGTTTGTTGTGTTTTTCATGTGACAGCATTGCTTCGTTCCAGAAGTATCCAGATCAAGTAATTTTAAGTGCAATTGCAAGCACATCCAACATGCATAATACTCATAGAACTGCACAATAAAGCACATACGGTAAGTGTGAATGGTAGAGTGAGAGGTCTTAAGCCCTCCATAGACAGGCCGATTCCCAGCCATAGTTGCGGCTGACCGACCGCCATGCTCTCTCCCGCCGAGCACATAAAGGTCGGTCAGCCACAACTATAGGGGAGCCCACCTTGAGGATCTGACAAAGGAGCCAGCAGATCGGATCGCACACGGATCCGTCCTGCTGGTTATTTTTCTGCCTGATCCTCCAATCCTGTGCTTCAGGCTGTAAACTCAGAGGGTAGGTCTCCTCCCTCTCCGAGTTAATTGGCTACAATCTGACAGGAATCGCGTGTGTTAGTGGAACACACGGGATTCCTGTCCGTTCAGTAGCCGACTCCTCATAGCGTGGTGATGTCACCACGCTGTGAGGAGTCTGCTAAAAGCCGGCCATAGATCGAGACGTCTTTGGCCGGCCTAACTCCAGTGAACAATTCTACTACTCAAAATCTAAAGGATTAATATATGACATGTGTTTTAGAAGTAATTAAAATGTATTCCATCATTACTGGCAATATTATCACCTTCCCTATAGAACATGGGTCTCCAAACTACGGCCCGCGGGCCACATGCGGCCCGCAGAGGAGTCTGATCCGGCCCGCCAGCAGTGAGCGCAGTTCGGCCGCCAAGTTACCTGCCTGCATATTCACTCAGTGTCACGGCTTCCTCAGTGATGACGTCAACCGCCTCCGCCCACGGCACGCTGTGTGCTGGGAGGGGTGGGCGTGGGGGCGGTGTTGGGAGGGACACTGATGCGCCCGTGTGCCTGGCGCTCGGCGGGTGCGCGCCGCCGATGACGTCATTGGAGGGCGCCGGCCCTCCAGCTCTCTGAGGGACCGTGATCCGGCCCCCACTTTAAAAACTTTGAGGACCTCTGCTATAGAAGAAGAGGCAATATACTCACCTTTCCAGCTACCTGTGTCACCACTGATTTTGCAGTTTTTTAGCCTTATGACTTTTATATTTTTATTTTAGTAAACATGAGTAAGCAGGAGGAGCCACAAAGTACGACAGGTGTAAAAAGTAGAAGACCCAAATACTGACAGATGCCAGATGGCACTGAAATGAACTTGGGCAGCAAGTATTGCCTTCACTTTTATTAGATATGCTATTGCAATAAACAGATACTGTGTTAAAAGTTTACAGGGTCCAGGGTATAGAGTCCAGGTAGACAACATATATTTACCAGGCTGGAAGGGTTTGTTTGCTTAAGGCCTTTAGAATAAATTGATCGATTCCTTTCCTTTTCAAGTCAAAATCAATCGAATTACCAAGAAAACTGCCAGACACTTAATCGACTGAAATATACCAACATAACCTATTTTGTTTGATTTAAAATTTTAGTTTGATCATTTTGAGCTTTTGAAAATCGATTATTTTTTACTTGATAAATAGAAGGACAAAAAAGTTGCTGTAATAGCAACAAGGGTTTTCCATCTTCCATCTCTTCCCTTGAAAAACCCTTGTTGATTTTACTGCAACTTTTTTGTCCTTCTATTTATCTAAGAAACCCCACGGTTTTCACCGTTTAAGGGGAGGGGGCTGTAAATTGAATTACAGCACAAGGGAATGTAATGGAAAGGTAATATCCTCATTCCAGTGATTCCACAGCTAAATCTTTATATATATCCTTTTTACTTGTATCAAATCGAACAAAAGTGATGGAAATGGAACATAAAATGGATTGAGCAGTGATCGGACATATTGGCAAATTTGTGTAGATCATTCAGGTATATCATAGTTGTTCCTGGTATTTTGATTGATTTGGTATCTGTTGGTACTATGGAGCATGCGCATAAGACATTGGGAAGGAATCGAACGGTATTTAATTGATCACACTGTGTGCTGGTATGATCAATCAATGTAAACCTAGTTATACACAGGTTGACTATTGCATGATCGTTCATCAATCGACCTGTGAGATTTAAATATTGACTGTCAGTCTAACATCAATCGCAACAACACACAGGGTCATCAATTTTCCAAGCGATTGATTCCTTTTTAAAAAGATTCATAACCACACATGCCGCATCTGGAAACCAAAAAGTTACATGAAAATGTAAACAATCTACTGATATTTACCGACATGTCTGATCACTTTTACATTTTCTGTTCGATATTGATCACTGTTGGTCAATAGAGATGGTAGAATTTATTTTTTTTAATTCAACAATTTTGAGTTAATTGCAAATCCCCTAAACATGGTATCATCACTAAACTTGCTGATGATGTAAAGAAGGGTTGGGGGTATACTTCAAAAAAGTATGTCTCTAACACAAATGTTTTTTGAATAAATAAAGTTCAAAGTCAAGTAAAAATTTTGAAAATCAAAATTTCGACTTTGATTTTGAACCTAATTTATGCAAAAACTACATGTGCTAGAGCATAACTTGTTCCCACAACCCTTTTCTACATCTCCACAGTTTTGGTGATGATATCATTTTTAGGGGCTCTGCAATCAGCTCACAAAGACAGCTAGTCGAAACATTTGACCATGTCTATTGGTCATTCGTACATGAATCGGTTGGATCTACGCAAACAGATAATTTTTGGGGTCGAATGTACGGGAATATCGAACAGTGTATGGCTACCTTTAGAATGACAGTCCATATTGCAATTGCACAACCCGATCAAATCTATGATCGATCAAGCAAAAGTTGGTGCTCGTATGTTAAGTCTAAAGTAAGCCATACACGTATGGTTTATCCCTTGATAGATGAGGAATAGACTGCAGCGTGATGGCGTCATCACGCTGCAGCCGACCCCTCAGAGATGCAAGACATTACATTCAATGGGGACTCCTGCCCATTCAAAGTAATGGGTTCGGCCGGGAATTTAATGACATGCAGGAGAATCCATGGTTGATCTGACCAGGTTGGTGCACCCGATTTTTGTCTGAGCGACCACCAGGTGATTGGTGGGACCACGCACAATGCTTGATTGGCCCCAAACAATCGGGTGAAAACCGGCACATGTATGGCTACATTAAGTTCCCCTCTATCCTTCCATAAATACTAATACTAAAGCCCCCCATACACGTTCCGATTTTTCTCCCGACCGATTTTTTTGTCCGATCGTGTCACCTGATTTTCACCAAAAATTTTATGATTGATCGTCCCCACACTATTTATTAACAGCAGATCGACCAAAATTTACGAACAAGTCCGAAACGGTCCCGACCGATTTTTCGGGCGATTTTAAGAAATCCGGATCGGTCCGGTACATAATTCCGCATCCGATTAATCTCCCGATCGATTAATTAAAATTTGTACGAAAAATCGGAACGTGTATGGGGAGCTTAAGGTGTACAAAGCATCACAAAGCACAAGTCTGCTGTAAAGCAAAGAATGTAACGAATGTAACACCTTCTTTCCTCAACCTTCAGGAGAATACAAATTCACTACTGACACATTGTAAATGTAAACAGAATTTTACGAGCTCCCGTCCACCATAATCTGTCCTGGGCTTGCACTATCCAGGTTTGAGAATTCTAGAGGTGACTTTCCCACACATGACAGGAAATGTAGTTTCCATTCACATCATCTGTTATATGACTCTTGCTGAGCAGAGACCGAGAGTCATGCCAAGATGTAGCATGCCGCAAGATGAATTTATGACAAGGTCTTCTCTTTACATATGAAGCAAAGCAACACGGCCAAATCTACATTGCTTTGCCTGTCAGCAAGACGTTGTTAAAGATGTGCGTTGATAATTGCAATGGACAAAACTTGCTTTGGACTTCTTACTTGATTTATATTCCCGGTCATAGATGATTTCAAAGAAGCATGCAGACGAATGTGCAAAAAAAAAAAAATCAAATAAATAGAAAAAAAGCATAGAAAAGAGAAGGGAAACCTCATTAATCAACAGCACCCCCACATACCATGCATGATTAGGAAGTAGATCTTCGAGCAATGCACTAGAGGAAAGTTTGGCACAGCAGACACAAGATTCCTGGAGAAGTGTAATATAAAGGTCAGTACATGCAGCATGCGGCATGCCTAGAATACACAACAACATGCATATAATGTACTTGAAATAAATAAATGACAGTTTCATTACATGTATCATACTTACCAACTTGTTTATTCATAATCCTAACAAAGTAGTCCTGAGCCCAAATCAAAGTCTACCTTCCTGATCCATTCCTGATCACTATTACCTATCCTTTCCACAAAGCCCTGTAAAGGTAGCCATACATGGGTCGAATTGTCACTGATTAATTTCCGATCCGATCATTCCGGTGATCGTGGAATCTGCAATTTATTGGATCGAGAATCGATGGAAAAACACCTTGGGAATCCGATTTGTCGTCGATTTGGACATAAGCCAATCTCCAAAATGGCCGATTCCACAAAATCCATCAATCGGAAAGGATGCTGCATAGGGAGCAATGGGTCCACCAACGCACTTCTATTGCCAAACTATCAACCCAAAAAACTGACATGTCAGTTCAATGTCCGCTGCGATTTTTAGTCAACTCCGTTCAGTGTGGGCAGAACTCAATTGATCGCCGATCGATCTCAGGATCTCACGGTGATCGGTTGGTCAAAAATCTAGTGAAAAATTAACCCGTGTATGGGAGCCTTAAGATCACTTTAAACCAGGACAACCTAGGAAATTAGGCAATGTTTTTAACTATGATATGATAAATGTGCTCTAGAGAAACAGTAATTGAAATATTATATGGCCATAACTCAGCTCAAACTTTGTTTTCTCTAGATAGAGTATGATCATTTTTTTAATATTTTTTTTCCTTGTGGGTAAACCTGCAGACATTTTCTGTCCCATATAAATGTGAGGTAAGGTACTTGTTTCAGTGATGAGGAACTTCCCTTTGGTTTTGCACTTGCTTTCTGCCATGTTATGTTTATGACATGAAAACCAAAACTTAGATACAATTTAAACTTAGTGACAGCAAAAGTGGTCTTATTAAACCTAACCTTTTAAATGGCCCAAATCTTTGGTTTTATGGAGGGATTGAGGTTCATCTTTCACCTCTTGTGTCTTACAGGAATAACAGAACCCACCCAGTAGAAGTCTCAGGAACAGAATCATCGGATTAAAATATTTTTCACAGAGATGAACTTTAAAATAGTGAACATTAAAGACAAAGCAAGCATGAGGCTTCCTAAAAGCCTAGGAAATGACATCACTGGGTTCCTGCCCCAGAAAGCACTGAAATTAAGTTTCTCTTAATCTATCTTAAAAAAGTGCTCGCTAGTCTGTATTATGGCTTGTTGCAGTGCAATGTTCTGAGGTCTGAGATGTGCTGGGTGCAAAGCTATGAAGTCTGAAACGTGTCGGCTGCAAAGTTCTGAGGTCTGAGATGTGTTGGGTGCAAAGTTCTGAAGCCTGAGATGTGCTGGGTGCAAAGTTCTGAAGTCCGAGATGTGTTGGGTGCAAAGTTCTGAGGTCTGAGACGTGTCAGGTGCAAAGTTCTGAGGTCTGAGATGTGCTGGGTGCACAGTTCTGAGGTCTGAGATGTGCTGGGTGCAAAGTTCTGAAGTCTGAGATGTGTTGGGTGCAAAGTTCTGAGGTCTGAGATGTGTCAGGTGCAAAGTTCTGAGATGTGTCAGGTGCAAAGTTCTGAGGTCTGAGATGTGCTGGGTGCAAAGTTCTGAGGTCTGAGATGTGCTGGGTGCAAAGTCCTGAAGACTGACATGTGATGGCTGCAATGTTTTGAGTACTAAGATGTGTCGGGTGCAAAGTTCTGAGGTCTGAGATGTGGTGGGTGCAATGTTCTGAGGTCTGAGATGTGCTGGGTGCAATGTTCAGAGGTCTGAGATGTGTTGGGTGCAAAGTTCTGAGGTCTGAGATGTGCTAGGTGCAAAGTCCTGAAGACTGAGATGTGGTGGCTGCAATGTTTTAAGGTCTGAGATGTGTCGGGTGCAAAGTTCTGAGATCTGAGATGTGGTGGGTGCAATGTTCTGAATATATTATGATATACTAAAGATATGAATGATGCGATAGAGTTAACTCATTAAATGTCTCATATTCAGTAACACTGTAAATATGAACCAGACTTAATTAAGCTAGAACATGTGTAGCACATTGGCAGACTTAAAATATGCAGTTTGACATCTGCAAACAACAGATCAGGAGAAATATAGAATACTGAAGCATGCCACATGGGATAACCTAAAAACATGAATATACACATTCAATTACAATATAAAAAAATTAAATAATAATTCTCTAAACAAAAATCATATAATACAAATAATCCTTCTCCGTACAACTTCATTTTTATAAATAATTACAGTTTTCTCTAAAATCTGTTTTCATATACACTTGTACTTACTAGAATTACATATAGGGGTCGCTCGCATGGGCATCTGGAAATGCTGCATCTCCAGTGCCCGGACCTGGAAAACGCTGGAGCCAGGAAGACTCGACCCCCCTTTTTGGGCGTCTGCCTGAAATGGAATATAGGAGGGCATTTCTAAACACAGTGGCAGGAACTTTCCGGGCTGTTTCAGACTGAAAGCAGCCTAGAAATGTGAATGTTCTGCCTTCTCACATAAGCTATAAGTTACAATCACTGTCACTAACATCCAATCCTAAGTGTTCTGCCCATGGTATAACTGGATGTCAGTGTTTCTTGAGAGTGACAGGTGACTAATATAAACCCTTCTTCATTTTGGAAGAAAATAAAATAAACCCTTCTTCAGTAAGGTAGTTGTGTATTCAGGTTTCACTATTTGTTAATGTGTATTTTAAGTGTCAAATCTAAAGGTGCCCATACACCCATAGATATGGGCTAGATCGATGGCCGGTTCGAGCGCTATGCATGCTCATGGCATCTATCTGGCACATATCTAATGCAGCCATACCTGTTTTCGAACGGGATCAATCGATCCCACTCAAAAACAGGATTGTCAGACATGACCATAATATGTAAAACATACGTAGAACTACTTTATGTATGGTATGTATTCGCCAGAAGAAGAGGTTAGGTAGAGTATGTTCTCCAGTGGGCACACTTGTTTTGGGACAGCTGTCTAAGAACTAACTCCACTCACTTTGGGTAACTTTATCTAGCTTTCTAGTCCTGTCTCTGGGATGGGAAGTGAAGATCTCCAATGCAACAGACAGCTAAAAAAAACCTGTTACTTGTTTTAAGAAAAACAAACAAGAAAACAATTGTTGGCTAGTATACTCTGTTATAGATTTCCCTTTTCACTTACAGTTTTGTTCTTTCCTTTCCCACTGTTTGAGGGCGATGCCTTTGTATCTGTTGACTTTCTGCCTAGTGAGGAAAAAGACAGCGATGATGATGACGATGATGGTGCTTTAACATTGTTTGCAGATTGAGAATTATTGTTGTTGTTCTGGTTGTTGCTAAAAGTTTCCATAATGGATCGCAAAGCACCAAATGTCCTTTTCTGCTGCTCCCCTGTCTCACCATTGGATTTCTGAGGAGTCTTTCCACCATCTTTATTATCATTATCTACCTCAGTCTGTTCGATCTGAACAACAGGGTCTTCAAAAGTCACCTTAAGTTTCATGTTTTGGGAAGTCCTACGTTTAGAGGATGGGGATTTTAAAGCACTTTTTGGACTTGTTGTCTTCTGCGCTGAAGAGCTGGTTGAAGAGGAAAGTGCAGATTCAGATTGGTACTGAGGATCATAGTCTGGATCACTGCTCTCAGAAGTTGGAGATGGACTATGGCCATCCACAGACTTGGATTTAAGTCCCAAAGCAAACCTCCTTCCTGTGGTGTTTGACTGTGTATGTTTTTTAATCATCATCTGAAGAGTTTCAGAGTTTTCCACACTTTCTACTATAGGCTGTGGCCTAGGTTTGTCAATTTTTCTAACTGGTGTATTCTTCTGATCCTCTGAGTTATTGGAGTCTGTGTCCGACTCACTAAGAGACCTCTGCATAATCTGCCTTAGACGAGCCAACTTAAATTCCCTTTTCTCAAGTGGCATCCGTTTTCCACTCCGATTTGCCGTCCCCTCCTGGAACTCCAGTGACAGCTTCTCAGGACTAGAAACATTGTCTGCTATGTCTTTTCCTAGAAGCTGCCTTAGAATCTTATCCGACTCTTCATCAAGTGTTCTACACCGAAGTCTGTTGGGAAGAGATGAACCAAGTGACTGATAACTGTCATTAATGCCGTTTAATTTGTTTTTCTGTGCCATATCTTCTGATTCCACGGTCTTCCTCTGAAGGCTTCCAGATGCTGGAGATGAAGGTGAACTGTGAAAAGAAAAATTTATGGATCGGTCTGGTTTATTACATTTTAATACTGCTTGGTAGTATGCAAACAAAATTGTCTACTGTCCATAAAAAATTGTATAAAGGCCTTTAAATATAATCCTTTCATTAGAACCAATAAAAATGTGTATAAACTGTTTGCACTGTTTACTAATTTAACACTTTTAACTCTATGTATTTTTATATATTCACTTTCCTGCTTCCCTAATGTCTTTGCATATACTTCTAAGATGGCACTAATTTTCATAGTTTCTTAAAAAATCACCAGGCCTCTAGAGGCCTATTGAATCTAATAGAGGCATATGGTAGGGTTCTTTTTATAATCTTCTGTGGGGGTGGCATGTACATTCTGATTACCTTTGGTTAACCACTCTCAAGTTATAGATATTGACTTTTTAGATTGGGCAAACAGAAAAATAGCGTGAAGTCTAATTTTAATGTGCTCCCACATTATAATTAGACGTCATAATTCAAATATTATTCTACCTCATATGTTAGTACAATATGTAGGACATTATAAGCATGTATGCAATATTCAATCATTAGCACCTAGTTCCAAATTTTATGTATCTGGGTGTATATCAGAAAATTAATTTTCTTCTTACATCTGAGTAGTTCTGTGGTAGGAAATTCATGTGAATCCAATGCAGAACCCTTCCCAAGCTCGGCTATTAACCTACACCATTGCCTGTTAAACTAGGAAGGCTCGATTTGATGAGCAGTCTCATTGACTTAACGGTGTGCTATGAAGCTATGGAATACTTGCTCAACATGCTGAACAAACAGTCCCTATAATACAGGATATATAAGTGCATTTCAAGATGTGAAATTGAAGCTTGTGATAATGTACACGTAATCCTCACAACTTCAAGAATGAGGTTTAAAAAACCTGAACACAGATCAATGGCGGATTCCCTCACAGAAGAGGTCTCTGTTTTCCTTCACATAACCAATACCAAGCTTCTTACAAGTATGCTGCTTTCAAAGAAAAAGAACACGCATGACTACAGAGTTAACTAAGGAAATAAGAAGGAAAAAAATGTCTGCCAAGTTTAGCCACTCAGAAACATCACCTGTTCGAGGGCAACTGGTGCCAATATTGCTTCATAGAGGAGAGGGGATGCCCTTTCCTGACTAGTTTGGTCAGCCTGTGAAGCGGCACAGGAGAACTTTTACTGTAGTACCTGTGAAAGACTGTAGAAGGTCTTTTCCTTTCTTTTAGTCATGCCTTTGGGCATGCTAACATGACTCTCTAGCCTTATACAGGTGGAACACAGAAGATAGAACTGTCCATTATGTTTGATATTTTATGTCTCCAAAAGCCATGTAATGCTTTAAGAATACCTCCAAGAATGGTCCATGTTTTTCCAGATACCGCACAGCAGTCGATGTGTGGCAAAATCATCCGTCTAGGGCTAGCTTTATACATATCACTTTTATGGTGCCTTTTTGTTGACCTAGTTTCATCTAATCTATCTGTATTTGAGACAACCCAGCTTTTTTCCTTTTAAATTCAATCCAGATTTATTCACATCCAGTTTTCACAGCCTCATAAAAACTGATTTACACACAACCCATGTTTCATGAGTCCATGACTGCCTGTTGTAAGAGTATTCTCCAATGTGCATTTTATCATATCATCCCTTTGCCTACTTTTAGATAGTTTTCATAAAACATAAGTTAGGAATACTGGTTTATGTTGTCCTGAATTTATCTTTTAACCAATCCTTTATAATAGCAGTATAATATCAGCTGTACATGAAACAAAGGTAGGACGGTCTCTAAACTCCTCCATAAGGAATATGATGTCTGGGCATACTGGTGCTTCATGTCTTCATATTGGTTAGCTATATCTGTTACTCCTCTTATGTTATTAGTATTAAATGTAAAAACTGTCTCCATTACTTCACTATTTTCTAGAAGCCGTAAAGTTGGATCACATTCTATCAGTAATGAAATTAGAAGATTGTGGAGCCAAACCATTGTTTTTTTTTTATTATTATTCGTTATTAACACACAGTAATTTAATGGCCAAAAATTGCCATGATTGTATTGTGCCATACATGTTCATGCTGTTAATTTATATAAATAAATGTACAATTTAAAATTTTGGTAGATTACTTCAATCTGTGATTTTAAAAGTAGCTTGCAAGCCAAAAGAGTATATGCACCCCTGTTTTAGAATTCTTTGTGAACACAACTCAAATATGCATTTTAGGTTGCATATATTATATTTCCTAATGTATCTTTCACATGGCTATTAGATTTCTTTTTTAAAGTTTTCACTTGTAAAACTACTTTGGATTCAATTGAATGCAACTGCCAATTTCCTTTTTTTAACTTAAATGCTAAAGTGTTTTTACATTGGTATTATATTTATTATACAGGGTGGGCCATTTATTTGGATACACCTTAATAAAATGGGAATGGTTGGTGATATTAACTTCCTGTTTGTGGCACATTAGTATATGTGAGGGGGGAAACTTTTCAAGATGGGTGGTGACCATGGTGGCCATTTTGAAGTTGGCCATTTTTAATTCAACTTTTGTTTTTTCAATAGGAACACCCCAGGAAAAATGCTAGCACAGGCTTCCAGTAACGGTAGTTTCAGGTGCTGCACATCTCATATCTTCACAGCATAGACAATTGCCTTCAGATGACCCCAAAGATAAAAGTCTAAGGGGGTCAGATCGGCAGACCTTGGGGGCCATTCAATTGGCCCACGACGACCAATCCACTTTCCAGGAAACTGTTCATCTAGGAATGCTTGGACCCGACACCCATAATGTGGTGGTGCACCATCTTGCTGGAAAAACTCAGGGAACGGGCCAGCTTCAGTGCATAAAGAGGGAAACACATCATCATGTAGCAATTTCAAGGTCTCCCAAACTGACCCCCTTAGACTTTTATCTTTGGGGTCGTCTGAAAGCAATTGTCTATGCTGTGAAGATACGAGCAGCACCATAAACTACAGATACTGGAAGCCTGTTAAAACCAAGCACACCATTGTTTTTCTTGTGAAATTCCCAATAAGTTTGATGTGTCACATGACCCTCTTCCTATTGAAAAAACAAAAGTTGGATTCAAACAGGAAGTTAATATCACCAACCATTCCCATTCTATTAAGGGGTATCCATATAAATGGCCCACCCTGTATATTCCTCATCTTGTTTTATATTTTGTTTGTTGATCTGCATTTATTTTGTCTGTCGTCATATCATTTTGCTTTTTGTGGGAACACACAGTGCTATAGCCATGCACTAATATGTTAAAGCCCACCTCTGCTTTTGTGGTCTATATGAATATAGATAGATTAACATGCTATGATAAAAACCTGTTGCTTGCAAACATTCCATAGCGAATTCCAAAGTTTAATGACACCCAACACAATCCAACTGACTTCCTTTAAACCATCATTAAATTCTTAAATGAGATATTTCACTGATTTTAATGATTCCTTCTTTATCTATTGTGGTTTTTAAGAGTGAACTGTTAAACATAATGGAAATGTGTGCATACAGCTTCATGGACTGTAATTAAAGCTTTCACATCCATTGTCATGTTTCCCTTCAATGTTATTTTGTTCACATGGGGAGTCTGTGATACAGTTTGTTAACCAGGAAATGAAAGTTTCCTGTCAAGCAAATCTGTGTTTCCCTATTTCTGTTATCATCTCCTCTTCCTGTAGCATTTGGATTCCTTTTTATTGAATCTTTTGGCAGGGAATAAATGGGAGACATTATAATACCTGGGGGATGTTGGCAGGGATCGCTGTGCTTCCAGTAGCTGCTGGAGGTGTGTCTGTAATGTGATACGCTCAGCCGTCTGCCTGTAAAGAAAAGAGATTAAACTGCAGTTCTGTTGGATATAACCCTTCCCAAGACACCACTTAGAGCTTCTGCATGTCATTACTGTATTGTGAAACTCAAAATATACAGCTTTGCGATGCTAGATGGCCTACTGTTAGACAAAAGACAAGATATAAATTTTAAAGCTGAACCCCAGGCAACTAACACACAACAGATGAAATAAATCTTTGTCATACCTGCCAAATTACTTGTATTGTTGCCCTCACTTTACATTGGCCTAAGCAGTAAGCCAAGCTTGTCTGGTGACGGTGGTTGAGCAATACAGCACGGTTCCCTTATTGCTCCACAATAATATTTGTTAACCCTAAAGCTGGGTACACACGTGTAGATATTGGCCAGATTGATGACCACTTTAAGCACCGTGCACGCTCACGGCCATCTATCTGGCCCATATCATATGCCAATCAATATTGTGCCGTGTGTTCCCAGCTTAATGCTCCTTAATGTTCCTAATGTCAACACACATGTATGAATGACTAGCATTTTAACATACCGTATATACTCGAGTATAAGCTGACCCGAATATCTGAGCTGAGGTACCTAATAGTATAAGCCAATGGTGGGAAAGTCAGATAGTGGCGTTTTCGAAATAAGAAACATTTTGAGAAAGCACCATTGCCCCTAGGAATGAATCAGGTAAATCTTAGTGCCACCTGCTCAAACAAGTTAGGAGAACACATGTTTTTTGTTATTACATGTTTGAATCATAAGTAATGGAGTTTTCCAACTTCTCCAGTAAAAATTAACAAATAGTTCACTAGATGGCACAGAGGCTGCCAGCGCCTGGGAACTAGCGACCACCGAACACCTGGATAGGTAAGTTGGACCCTAACTCGAGAATAAGCCGAGGAGGGCTTTTTCAACACACTGGAGTATATACGGTACATTTTAATATGTTTAGCTGAATTCAGAAGCAAATTTATATATGTATTATGATATCTGTTCAGTGTTCAGCTTTTTAATTGAGTTCAGTTCATTTTTTAAAGTCTACACATGAAGGTCACATACCATCTCAGTCTATATGAACAGGAGAAGGAAAGAAGCATGACTAGTAAAGGGCAAATGAAAACACACATATGCAAGGGTAATATTTTTATGTATTTACAGAATCTCTATGCTATATCAAAATCATATACACCAGCACCATTGCATGCAATTGGGTGTGAAAAAAAATGCTGCCAGGTCAGCTGCCTCTATAACTTACTTTCTCTAATAATTTTATATTGTATTAGGTAAAAGGATTCAATGGAACTTTTAGGTATTAATTTATAAATAACTTTCCTTCCATGCATCTCATGAATATTAACAGTTTGATAGATAATGCAATTGAGTGAATGAATACATGATATTTAATAATATTGGGAGTTTAATGCTAGAAAAGAACAATACATTTAATGTATTGCACCAGCTGCCTTGCAATTCTCTGAATAGTCTGTAAAATACTGTATTTCAATTTTAGAAGACCATTTCCCATTGTTCACAGACAGATGAAATGACAAATGTTGTGTTCAATTAATAGATTAGATTGGGCATTCACTATGGGTTATTCATGACAGTAAGTTATGACAAATGTTCATGGAATAAGCTATTGCAGGATGGATACTATCACACTTGATTTTTACAGACATGCTTGCCTTTTACTACTATCAAGAAAGAGCCAACAGTGCAGCGCTGTATGTATATCTGCCAAAAAGATGACTTTTTGGTTGGATTTACACACAATCATCATTTATATCTATGCTTTGCACAGATAACAGCTGAGATTATTGAACAGTACTTTCCGGAGGTGGTCAGCGTAGTGCTTTGTAAGCTGCAGATCTGACTATCAGCCAGCAGATGGCAGAGCAGTGCTCCAGTTTTGTTGCTTGCCTCAACTGACTTCATTCTTTACCAACATCTTTAGTTCATCCCTTACCACATCATATCATGAAACATCTCTAGTACTCTGGATTCTCCTTTAAAGGCTTTGACTTATATAACAGTCTGACAAACTAACATAACGCATGAAAGTGAAGCAAACATTTACAGAAAATCTATAAGTGTTACTGACAACTGACATCTGGCTGATGGAACATGGTTTGCCGTTTCAGCAAGGGTCTTGTATTAGACAACAGTTGGGTTTGGTTAGGATCTTCATTGGACACATCAATGAGGTCAGCTTCTATAACATATGAAAGGAGGATTTGCAGTAAAGTGAAAACTGATAAATCTGGTGTGCTTCCAGGACTTTCTATGCAGAACAAGTCAGGTTACTTTGTGCTGTACAAAGAGTTAATTTTTTTTCTTCCAACAGAATAGTTCTTTTCCAACAATTTAAGTTTCACAATTTTATTTGGGAGTTAATTGTAAAAACCCCAAAACATGGAACATGGTATCATCGCTAAAATTTCTGGAGATGTAGAGAAGGGATGTGTGAATATTTACAAAAAAAGTATAGCAAATGTAGTTAGTCAAATTGCAAAATGGCTCCAGATATCATATCAGTGTGCCCATTTGCCCCTGTTTTGGGCGTCTGCACACAGTGTGTAGTTACTCAGGCATTCAGAAATGCACCTCCATGTAATCCATGCTGGGTAGACTCGCGAAAAGTGTCCAGGGGGCGCCCTTATGTTACGCTTACTTGGCTGTAGTGCTTTTCTTGTGTTGCCAGATGCCCATGTGAATGCCCCTTTGTTGTATAACTGCAGACCAGTTCCTCCCCCATGACCAAAACATTACTGGTGTATCACTGGATATTACTGCTTACTCTTTCAGTTGCTTGGTGAGCTTGACAACTTGAGATGCCAAAGACATGCAGGTCTCCACCACTACCAGGTACCGGGAACACATGCTATGACCCTGGCGCTCAGCGGTCTGAGATGGCTTATCTCCAGCATGGTTGGGGATGGTCACATTTGCTCCATATTCTACCAAAGTCTGCAACGTAACAATACAAATAAAAATAAATATTTCAGTGTATATTATGAATTAGTTAATATATTGATTTGTGATGAGGTATCAGTTTATTTATAACTAATGTCAACACATACATTATATACAACAGTATTTTCCAAACCTTTCTCCAAGTCTCACCAGCAGTGCATGTTCTGAAGGATTCAAAACCATCATTGTGCACAGGTAGGCATTATGTGTCTACATTTGTAGACCATTTATCTGTCTGGTACTTGAGGACAGGTCTGGAAACCCTGTGATATACAGCTTATATAATATTTACATTGAGCTTTTATTTTATTCAGTGTACAACATATTATATATTTAAATATACATATACAATAAACATCCAACTGAATGGTGCCAACACGCTTCCTTTGTACTTTACTAATATTCTGAAGATGCGACAGTAACCATTTTCAAGTCATTCTAAAAATACAAGTAGGCCATGTTTTTTTGGGAGGGGACCCAACCCCTCTAGACCAGTGGTTCTCAACCATTTTAGATATGCGACCCCAGAAGTGACGCTGCTGTATTTGGAAGGTGGAACTGCCACTGCGGAGTGTCCCTTCCGTGTTCAAAATACCAGAAATGATGCTCGGCGATGTCACTTCCAGCATGTAAGTATAATGCCCTCCCCTTCTATTTTCCCACCCAGTTTGTGAAAATGATATGCGGGGTGGGATGTTAGGAAGGAGAGTACTACTCACCCTCCTAACTTCTAAACCACTTGTGGGCATAGGCACTGCTGCTTGCTTGCAGCTCTGATGCTTTCAGGGAACTCAGCGACCCCTGTGAAATGGTTGTCTTTACCCACAAGTTGGGGACCACTGCTCTAAACAGTGACATGGATTTTATTCTTGAAATGGGGTGGGGAGTCCACTGCAATGCATAGTAATCCTTGCAATGCATAATACAATTATTCCCTGGAGATTGGCTTTCATGAATCTGATAGAAAATGCACCATTCCCAGACATGGATTGATCGCCCCACTCCCCCCAAACTGGTTGAAGCTGGTTTGTACAAGTTTTAAAGGGTGCCTGCCGATCAGCCAAGGGCTGGATGCAGCGCGATGACATCATCCTGCTGCAGTCGATCTCTCATCTATCGAGGGAGAATCACCTTGTGTATGGCTAGCTTAGAGTCTCGTATGGAAACAAAATTTTTTAACAGAAGACTCCATTCATTTATCATTTGCTAACCAAGAAGCAGACATGTTTTATCTCTCTGCTAAAGCTAATTTAGGCTCTCTGCCCAAATACAAATAGAACCCCGCCGACATTTTATTGGAACAATGAATGGCTTGTGTCTCCCATATACTATCAATTGTATGACAGATAAAAATGCTGATGCTATACAGCTCTGTGTCTGTAGATCCAGATCTACCTCCAGCCTGGCCACTTGGGTTGGCTAAACGTGATGAGCCATTCACACCTCATCAGAGATGTGACACGTATACTAGACAGCCAGTCGTAACAGTAAAATATTACATCAGCTCATATAGATAATCAGAAAAAATGAGCAATTACATTGTCAAATGAGCACACTTGCTATCTAAGCTGTTTTCTGTATAAAAAGCATCAGTTTATGGTATCTGGCACAAAGCTTAAAGCTTTTGAATTGCTGGCCCTTCTACATTATATTAATGTATATTTTAGAGGACAGAAAATGTTTAAGATTTTGCCAAAACTTGACTCATTAAATTCAGACAACCTTTTGGCATCGGCTCTGGTACACTCTTAAGAAATACATCTCTTCTTGATATGTTTTCAATTACAGGACAGAGGGGAAAGAAATCATGTAGGTATTCTTCTTAAGACAAATTTAAGACAAATTGGACACCTACTAAAAGCTTTTTTCACTTTTTAAACTGAATTCACTCTACATCTAAGCACATCTTCTGTAGGCTAAGTGTAAAAAGGTGAAACCATAAACTGTGTGTACTTTATAAGAAAGTGAGATGAAAGAAATGGTGTGCTTATCCCTAGTATTTCATTCCAAAAAACACCAGAACCATACCAAGTGTAAAGAGAAGGTTATTAAAAAATATTTTGCATGCTTTTCTGTTTGATCTGGCCATAGAACACTTATGTTCCTAAGCCATCCTTGTGTTTGGAGGTGTGGTACACAATCAATGAAAAGGAACACAGACTGTAATGAAAGCATATTGAAATATGCAAGAAAAACTTATACCTTTAGTACACTGACCACAATTAACTGTATGTATTAAAGCAGTGGTGGCCAACTGAGTTGATATTGGGGGCCACAAGTGCATCTCTTAGCATTACTAAAGGGCCGCATATAACATTTTTAATCCATACTAACATTATTTTTCATTTTTAAATAACAAAACTTGTTTTAGATGATACTTCAAGCACTATGGAACACGGTTATATGGTAATGCACATTTTTCATATATATTGTCAAAGTTTATGTTCCTCATAGATATCATAAAAGCCTTTGATGATAACTATGGGGCACATAACCTTTGATTCAAAGGTTATATGCCCCTATTCTGAGGTTATGTGCCGCAATATATATTATACAATCACCCCTCTGTTCATTGGTGGAATAGTGGGGGCATAGGCACTCACCTGTCTGCTGATCCCCCATCAACACTAGAGGAGGAGAGGCAAGGAACTTGCTCAGGCTTTTTACGTATGCCTATCATGTAAGTTTATTGCCTCTCCTCCGCTTCCCATTTCCCCTAAAGCCAGCCATACACAGTCGGATTCCATGGCCGCTCGATCACCCATCCGATCGATTCCGACGATTCTGCCGGGAATCGCAGGTGTGATCGATCGGCCAATTAAGAGAATCCGATCGCAGCAACCCTGATCTGTGCAGAATCAATCTGATGGAACCAACATGTTGGTTCTCTGTCGGATCCGATTCTGAGCCCCTGATCAATCGGATGCGATCGATCGAACAAGGTGGGCTGCACACGATTCCGGCACGATCGATTCGCGTGCACGCGCCCGGAATCGATCGTGCCGGAATCCGGTCGGAATCCGACCCGTGTATGGGGGCCTTAAGAAGATCCCGGACCAGGACTTGTCAGCAGGGGATCGGCGGGACAGGTGAGTTCCTATGCCCTGTGCATTAACAGTTAGGTTTTGGGGGCCGCAAGTGGAGGACTGAGGGGGGCCGCCTAAGAACACCCAAAGGGCCACAGGTTGGGCACCTGGGTATTAAAGGCTTTATTATTATAGGTTTCTAAGTAATATGGTAACTTACCATAATTACTGTGGTATATGAAAGAAAATTCATAATGAAATGGTACACCAAAGAAAACATTTGGACTATTGGGCCTACTGAGAGTTCTTTCGGAAGCACATGAGTAAAGAGCTAATTTTTTAACTGATCAAGTGCTTCTCCATGACTTCTTGCAGGAGAACATTTGCTTAGTGTACTTGCCATGCAGTGGCGTAGCGTGGGCTTTCGTCGCCTGGGGCCGACCGGAAATTTGCCGCCCC
>CM070032.1:50647168-50695812 GCA_036250615.1 Ptychadena robeensis | reverse complement strand
TTTTGATACGCCGCCCGGGGCCATGGCCCCCTCGGCACCCCCCTCGCTACGCCACTGTTGCCATGCCTAATCACCACTACCATTCCTTGTTTTTCTCATTCTTCACATATACCTTTTTTTATAAAGTCTATGAATTATATAAGGATCTTGAAACTGATTCCATTGACATGTTTGTACCACAATGCATAAATAAAATACTACTTGAACTGCATGTCTAATAAAACCATTGTTTGAGTTTTGAATAGAAAAGAAAGGGTTAGAACCTGTGTCCTGGTTTTCCATCCAAAGACAAGAAGAAAGGAAGAATTTGCAACAGAGGCATAGACAGAAATATAGAGCTGGCCAAGGTTCTAGCCTTTGTCTACAGAAAAAAATTGCATTTTAGTAGTTGTTGGAAATCTTCCCTAATTTCACATTTAGTGAAGTCACTATATTCTAAACAGAGTTTTGGCTGGACTTTAAATTTAAAAATATGATTAACGATGGACACCTTGATTTGCCTGCAATCCTGATCAATGTTAATTTGGCAAACTGCAGTACTCCAATCTCAACCTGCCTCTATAGTTGAGGGGCTGACCATAAATGAGGTGCCAACCTTTCCAATAGGCTCACATTCTGGTGTCTAGATATACCCACTATCACATGGCAATCACATGTGTATGAAGTTTGACACATACTTGATATTGCAAGCATAACTAAACATCCAACATTAAGTACTTTCTAATGCTAGTATTCCTCTGGAGTATAACTGTCAGTACACCATCCTTAAAACATTGGGTAATAATGACTGAAGTTTGAACGTTCAACAAAATATTGTCCAATCTATAAAAGAACCAAACCAATCCATCTATAGCCCTAAACAGTGTAAAAACAGTGTATAAAAATTATTCCTGGTTTAAAATAATAACAAGCCATAACCAAGAAAGGTTTGACCTGTTTGCTATTTACTGCTTCAGCTTATCCCAGAGGATCAGCAGGCACTCCTGGTGGGCCAGGCAATACTTTGGATGGGGACGCCGGATCTGTCGCTCCATGTGGGTGATCGCGGGTGATTTTGCGGCCATTTTTCACAACGGTTGATCGGCCCAAATTCGCCCATGGATCGCAGCATGTATTGGGGGCTTAAGGGATTACAGTACCTGACTAAAGCTCCACTATTTTTTCAATCACACTGTACAATTTACTTTACCAATTTAAATTTACCAACATCTTCTTGTAGTCTAGATACAGATTGATTGGATAGTTTAGAATGAACTTCATATCACAAAGTTTTGGTAAAACTAAAGTTTATTGTAGAAAAATTGTACAATGACAATGTTAAGGTGGCCATACACAGATCTATTTTCTAATCGATTCCACATTCACAGTGATCGATTATTCAGGAATTGGTTGCAGCCTCCCTTCGGTCGGCCAGGTAACCAACATGTTGGTAAATTCGATTGCCATTATTTTGAATGGGGACCAGCTCAAGAATCAATTGTGTAAAGTGGTGTGCATCAATTCGCCAATCATCACGCTGCACTCCAACAGGTATCTACCCATGTATGCCCACCTTAGTTTTAAGCAGTGGTTTCCAAACTTTCCTTGAAGGGCCCCCCTTTTCTATTTAGGACCATTATCAAATCCCCCCTCCCTTTTCAAACACATGTTAAGAATGAGGGCCAGCGCCCCCTGGAATACCTTCACGGCCCGCCCCCCAGTTTGGGAACCACTGGTTTATTTGACCATATATTTGGGCAGAGGATGTTATCATTTTATTTTGTGCTAAAAAAGAATGATTAGAAGAATATTTTTGTTACCTGAATACAGCCTAAGTATCCATGCTGAGAAGCTATGTGAACGGCACTGTTCCCACATTTGTCGGTTTCGTCAAGGGAAATCCCTTGTTCTTGCATAAATTGAAGAAGCCACAGTAGTATTTTTTCCTATGAAACAAAAAAGAAATATTTGGATGAATATTCGGTATAGACACACTGCATACTTTCCACATAATGCTGTTAGATTGAGGTCACTAAAAGCCAGGTATATTGGCGATGTTTTACGAGGCCACTTAATAACTGTTACTCATTATATGTCCTGTGTTTCATTTCCCCTCTGGTATATACATCATGTCGTAGTAAGGTTGCAATGGCTCCTGCTGACTGCTCTACACTTCTAAGGGCTTGGAACAGGAGAGGCTTTTGTCAAGTTAAGCCTGCTGTACAGTTGCAAGAAAGCATTTTGGACCATTTTGCTATACTAAGGATTTCTACACGACTAGCTGGTATTATATGGCCTATACCAAAAATAAAGAAAGTCTTGTTTAGGGAACCCTTTAAATAGTGCCATGTCTTTCCTGAATAAACAGCTTAAGAGGCAACTGAATTTAAGCAACCAGCCTCTGATCTGAGGTCTGTTTTTTTGATTATAGTAAGTGCCAGGGAGCTTTTACACACCTTTGATGCGAGTCTCAAGGATAATAAGATCATTACGTATATAATAATACAACATTAGAGGTGGGGTGTGAATATGCCCCAGCGTCCGAAAAAAAAGTTTTATTAAGTCTTTTCTTTCACAGTAAGATTGAAAAATCTTCCAAAAATGTTTTAGTATGATGGCATTTTGACAAGAAGACACTTAGACTTGTGTTGGTTTCAATCCATAAAGTTAAGTTCAAGCAGCAGTTTAACAGTCCACCTCTTTGCTTGTTATAGTCTATGAAGCAGAACCTTTACACTTGGAAGACCAAAGCTACTCAAAGTCGGCGTCCACTACTAGCAAAAAAAAAATGCATTTTGCACGGCTCTGCAAAGTGTATGGGAGATGCTTGTGTTGTGCCTGCAAAAATGCGGGCTTCAAGGCGTTTTTCGGTAGCGTGTGGCATTGCTTGTTACCAGAAGCACAAGTGCAGATCTAGTGTAAATCCTATGGAGACCTGTGTACTTTGCATTGACCATAGCTGCCCTTCGCTGGGGTACTATACCGCGCCTGCAACTCAGCTAGTGTGAACAAGACCTCAGCCATGTTTTGTAATAATAAACATGTATTGGACAACTATTAAATACATTCCCCAATAATGAACATGGATATGTTTAGTAAACCAAGTTTTCTGTACCCTGGCACCCTTGTATGGTAGGGTACATTTCAGTCATGGAACAAACATACTTTTAATAAGTTCAAAATGTCAAATGTCAAAATGTTCAAGATTAGCAACTCTGATATCACTGACGACAATCCAGTCTAACATCAATCGATCATACTTCCACACAGCCTGATCAATGCAAAACTGATCTATTCCTTTACAATGGCCTGCACACATGCCCCATATAACCATCACATACAAAATAGATTGAAATACCTATCAAACCCATCAGATACTTGAATGATCAATTGACTTTTACCAATTGTGGAACAATTTTAGGTTATATTTCCATTACTTTGAAGATCTATTGCTGGTTATCAAAATTGATTGACCTAAACGGATTTTCAACAAAATGTTACCATGTATGGCTACCTTAAATCTACCCCCCCCCCCATACACCTTACAATCTTACCATAACATTTCTGTAAAATCAACTTTTCTCATGTAATATGAGGACCTTTCTACACCTTCCAATCACTATGTATTCTATCAGGGAGGACTCTGCACTACATAGTTGTTGGTAGATCTAATGGAAATTGTATGGAGTGATCTAAAGGTATATGGGGGCTTTCCCTGGCAGATTAAGAAGGCTGGATCTGTGTACAATAGTAACATTTCAAGTGTTCTTTCATCCTAAGCCTAGAGCTGTTAGTACATTTAGGGGCTGATGTTATGGTAAATGGACAGGTTAGTCCTTTCAAATACAGGAGAGAATTTAACCTGGGCCTGTTACCAAAATAGAATTGTATCTGCACAATTTAGAAGACAATTCCACCCAGCAATGAAAACAAAATGTAAGAAATGTAATGTTCTAAATGTCATGTGGTTTCCTTATTTCTCTCCAGAGATGAGATCTGTTGTTTGGAGTTCCTATGTCACACCTTTCCCCTCCACACCTAGGTCATTAGTGTTGGAAGACTGCAGCTTGACTCCATTTGTCCTCAAGCTTAACATGAACACGCTGCATGGGAAATAGGTGTTGCAATCAAAATCTTGGCATATGCAAAGTTTAACCTTATCACTATGATACCTGCTGACAACTGAGGAAGTGATTTTGTGAACTAAACCAAAGTACAGTAAAAGACAGGCTGTTACATCCAAGTATTGGCTGAGCTCAGACGCAGCTCATCTCTATAAATGTCTGCTTCACTGTGCCTCTGGATTATGTTTTTCCAAAACCTCTCCTGCAATGACATTTCCAAAACTCCCTTCTGCTTGCTTGTTACATTGACAATTACATTGACTCAGTTCCTGTGCTTCACTTTGGGTATTCTTCCCTACCTTTCATTTTTTTTTAAAGGTCAACCAGGAGACATAGAAGAATACATTGGGATCAAGGTAGTATACAGCAACATGAATAGGACTTTTAATTGACTTATTTTATTTTCTTGAACATAGTTCTTGGACATGCAACAGTTCTGTAATGCACATCCTTTGAGCCACAGAGTAAGATATTGCTTTTTAAGGGCTTGCATAGTTGTCTATTCCTACATATTTTTAGTTTAAAAACAGTGACCATTTATCTTAAATGATAGATTCATGCAGGTGTAAGATAATAGGCAGCTAGCATCTTGATCTATCGTCCCAACCAAATATCTTATGCATGTACATTCAGCGATCCAGCAGGAGATATCTTTGAACACTTTTCCAGCCTGATCCCATTGTTTCCTATGGGGGAGAATACAGCAGGTTGCTGCTCACATCCTCCCACTGTCCTCCATAGAACAGAACAACTGTATACAGAGCGCAGATTTATTCTCTGGTCACTGGGAATAATCACTACATTGCAACATGTTTGCTTGCATATTTTACTGTTTTAACTATACAAGATCATTTCCCCTTCTTATTTATGTATTCCTCTATGTTCACAATGCATCAGAAAAGAACCCCAAAATCATACCTGACCATAGTTGGCTGCATAATGTATAAGGCTAGGGTGATCTTTCGAACAACTCAGCTCTGCAATGGCTTCTGTCTCACTAACCATCCAGCGAACACACTCCAGCTGTCCTGTCTGTAAAGAACAAGAAGCAAGATTTTTTATGCACCATTGTATCATCAAAAACATTTAGAAAACACATAACACATGAGAGCACAGAGAAATGAGCCTATAAGGTGGGCATACACGGGCAGTGGAGGTTTTAGGCATTGGCAACCTGGGCGGTTGCCCAGGGCGGCATTATGTCGGGTGCGGCATGTGGGCATCATAAATGTTTTTCCGATGCCCAGATGTCTTCTCCCCTATCCGCACGCTTGCCTGGGGAGAGGGTAGAGGAGACTCACCCCCCCCCTCTCTCCCAGGAGTGGAGATGTTTGCTGAGGGGATGTGGGAATGTGGATAGGGGGTGATATAGACCTTACGAGCAACTCCATCCCTGCCCCCCCTCCCCACGAGTGAGGGAAGATGAAACTCAGAGATCTAGAGTCTCACCTCCCTCAAAAGCGACTCCACATGCCTTCCTCCCCAACCACCCTCCCCCCCCCCCCCCCCACGAGGGGAGACTAGACTCAGAGATCCAGTCTCACAAGTTTCAGAGGGGGTGCCCAGGGCGCCGATTTCCCTAGGACCAACCCTGTACACGGGTCAATACCTGTGCAATCGACGAACCCTTAAACGCAGCGTGATGATGTCACCATGCTGCGCTCAAGCTTTGTCGATTGATCGGGGACTCGATGTGCAGCACTTATGCACAATTGTTCCTGTTCGATACTTTGGATAGGGACCCTCAGTCTTCATCCAAAGTAACGACAATCATTGGCAATCAAACAGGGATTTACCAACATGTTGGCTCCCTGTTTGATTGATCCCGCTCCACATGCACAAAAAATTGAGCTCTGTATTCCTAGCTAAGTCTGCTACTTCTCCATTTAACATTCAGTTACAGGCTGGGGGAAATGTTAGTAAAATCAGTTCTCAGGCCTTGTCAAAGCTGTGTTGTATGGCTGGTCTGCCTTTGTAACTATCTGAAAAGGTTGGACAGAAATACAACCTCCAGGGAGGTAACACACAATTCATATATGCATTTCATAGGTGTTTCTAGCTATTTGTAGGAGTTCAACATTACCATGTCCTAAATGAATGAATGAAAGAATAAATGAATCAATGAACAGGCCAACAATTGACATATAATGCTGTCTATCTGAGGCAATGGGAATATAACTACTAATCTGTTTAAATCACTAGTTCACTTCTCAGCTGAGTTTGTTTGTGAAGCTAAAGTTAAGTAACCATAGGTAGAAAATAGCCATGTATGGAATTTCTTACCCACTGTGTACCATGGCACACGGAAATAACACAAAAGTAAAACAAAATCAGATAAGCCATCAAAAGCATATGCCTATGGGATTGCAAATACATTTTTTTTAGTTGCTGTATATTAGAAACGAGTAGCCTATAATGGCGGATAAGGAGCTGTATATGATCTCTCTGCAAGACCATCAGAGAAATCTGCATTCTCAACGGCATCTAGTCATGCATAGTTGTAACATTCCCCTTCAGAAGCCAGGCTTTCCCAGTGGTGTAACATTACTTTCTCTGCAAATATGTCTTTAGGCTTTGACTCTTGGTCAGTTCTCCAGAATGGAGAGTAATTACTTTTGATCTGCTTCTTTTTGAAACAGATATGCAGTCCCTAAGAGAAACATTGAGTTCGGGGGTTTTGACAATCTACATGTAAAAATGGCCTCTGATTTTCCGGTGTACTATCTGTGAAAAGTATTTATCGCTATAAACGAGTGGTGTGAGGTTTCTGATTTCCAGGCTGCTGTCACTCAATGTTTTCTGGTAGCATGCTAATTATCACAGTGCCTATTTGACCCGGGTTTCCTTTATAACTGGAGAAAGGCTGCAGCTGCCCTTCACTTAACTATGTAGTTATGTACGAAGAACTTCTAGTATTTCTTCTTTTTCCAGTTCATTAGCGTTTGTTGGTCCCTGTGCTAAGAATCTCTGGAAGTTTACAGACTGGTTTATACCCCCATGTTAAATGATGAGCAGATAATTGCATGTAATGCCCATGCGGGAACTCTTTCCCTGGGGACTCTTAATAATAAGTACATGTCAGAACAAGAGTATTTCCATCTCTGTTCAGAATTTTGAAAGAGAAACCTCTCTTAATTGGAAAACCTTTCGAGGATCTTTGTTCCTCATGTAATCCCAACCAACATATATTTATAGGAAATATTTGTATTTGTTACGAGTAAGGCCTAGTCTTCTTCACTGGGTTTCAGGAAGAGTTCAGCTTTAAGGCTGAGCCTTCACTGCACGGCCTATGTAATTTTCATTGGGAACTTTGTCACGTTAAACCTGTGATGTGTTGCATATTTACAACACAGAGCTCCCAGTTCTAAAAGACTCACTGTGACATGCTGGATTATATACGACGATGCATCTCATGAAAATTAATTGGGGCAGTCTACAGATGTGACCACCTTTTTCTGCACTCCACTCTGTATGCTCCTTCACTCACAGATCTCTACTGCTCTTCAGGGCATGTCCCTCTTCACAGGTAGCAGGAAGGACAGGTCCCTATGCCATTGAGCCAGACTAAAGGCGCTAAAGAGCCACTCCCAAGCAGCACTTTGCCTACCCCTGTCTTAGGATATGGCTAACTTTTTGTGCTGTTTAATACTTTTCAGTGAAGCTGCTTTTCAGCATCCTTAATGTCGCCAGTAATCTTTCTCAAGGTTACATTTGTGACTTGTTATATAACTGTAATCATTCAAAAATATGGTGCTTAGGTCAAAATTCCAAGACTACGGAGCATAAAATATAGGTTGAAGTGACTGTGTGTGCTTTTAGATGTATATTTTATTTATATATATATCTTCCAAATGATTACGTTTTATTTACGACTGGAAGGTGTCTTAGACAATTCCCTCCGTCCTCTTTTTTCCATATATATTTAATCTTCTCTGAACCAGACAGACTCCACATTGGAAATGAGCCAAAAGTAAAAGACTTCACCACGGCTGTTACTTATGGCAAAAGCATTTGGAAGTCTGTCAGACTTTATACACATGGGGTTATGAATCAAGCTACTAAAGTAGACATTTTACCACTAATATTACTTCAAGCACCATTTATAAGCTACATATTTTGTTTCTGTATGTATACTTGAACTGGACACTGGCATGTATAAGATTTATGTATGGCCTGTGTAATGATTCCTTCATAGGCACACTAAATAGTGAAGGACTGAGTACAAAAAGGTATTCTGTAGCTAAATCATTTCTGCAAAGCTACTGCACCCCTGCTACTGCACTATTTAACATTAATGATGGCCGAAAAGTTCGCCCGGCGGGCAATGCTGGCGAACAATATGGCTGTTCGACCCACCCCCTATACCTTAACATGGAGACAAAGTGCGACCACTCACCCTATAGTCAGGTGAGACAGTACAGCCAATAACAAATTTTTCACTCCTGGAGGACACCCCCCCCCTTATAAAAGATGGCCATTTTACATTTATCATGTATCTTCAGTACTAGATAGATAGGGAGAGCTGCTTCTGATTGAGGGATGGCTTAGCTACTATTCTATTATACTCCATCCAGTGATCTGTAGCTATAGCTAAGGTGTTCTGTTACATGTAGTTCATCATTACTGAGCCACAAAAGTCATTCTCTGGGGGTAGGGTATGCTGTATTATGCATTGCAGAGAGATCTGACAAAGGGCTTGCTTCCACTACGGCGTAAGCCCGCGGTTGACTACAGGGCGGACGAAACTGCGCCCATGTAGTTTAATGGGCTAGTCCCCGGCCGCGGTCAGGGGGCGGTCAGGGGGTGGCCGCCCAGCACTGACCGCGGCCATAGAGGTGAATGGCCCCAGCTGCCAACCGCATAAGATGCGGTTCTTAGCGGGGGCGAATCTAAGTGGCTGCAAAAGGTACTGTCAGCTAACTTTTGGCAAAATCTAGATGTGATTTCCAGCCATTAGAGCTGAAGAAAACAGTATTTTAGCAAATCCATATTTTGGGGGGAAGTTTAGCCATTGATCCCCATTTGGCATGACACTGCCCAGGTGGTTGCACCCTTTTGACACTTTTTTTATTGGTATCTTGGCTACAAATATAACCTGAAGGTTTGAGAGGTTCGTTTGGAGTTAATCTCTAGGGCTTACCCCATAACATATTTAATTTGGAAATATTTCTGATTTGATGTGTACTTCACATAGAAGTTATACACCAGTATTAATGTTTCATTCTGTATGTGATCAACCCATCCCAGACAGCAAAACAAAAATAAGTTTCCATCTTGAGGACCTTTTCTCAGTTCATGTGTAGCCTAAAGGACTGTAGAGGCCCAAGTGTGGCATTTTTTTTAAATAATTTATGTTATTTCAGTTGAAATATCAGCAGGACAGCCTGTAGGGGAAGAATGGGATGCTTAATTTTCCGTATGTTGAATTCAGCTTTCAGCAACAATTCACAAGATACTATACAAATGTCCAGCAGGTTTGGTGAACAGTTCAGAATGTGTTTATCTGGAACCAAATTTTTTTTAAATGTACTAAACCAAAGCATGGGACGTTTATCCTCTGCTAGTATGACTATTACTGTTTTTGGTTTTATTTAAACCAGATTTAGGCCAAAACTAAGCATCTCGATTTCCAAGCTGCAGACAATGGTGATATGGTGATACTTAAACAAATATTGAAAATAGATAATCTAAAATAATATTTGGACAAGATCTAGCCAGATATGTTCAGGATGTTGTTACAGTCCACCTAAACCAAATATATCACTTTCTAGCATCTAATATATCTTGGGAATTCCATTTCAAAGAACCATGCACCTAAGTTCCGGGACAAACAATCTGCAAACCCCATTATGAAGGCTTTAGATCTACTTAATAGATTTTTCATTCATTTTACAAAGCAACTGGGCAACTGAAATGTTCAGCAGGATGAGCGAGGCTAAGCTTTTGGTTCATCTTTCCTGTTGAGAAGTTTATTCAGTTCAATCTTCACACAGGACCTAGAAGGCACCTGCCCAATAAGAGACCATGGATTGGTGTAAACAATCCATTATATGATCATCATCAAGGAAATGTTGAAAGAAAGGCAAAGTTGGATAATGGTAAAATAAGTGCCTTTCTTTGCCACTTGTGCAATTAATAAATGTTTACATTACACTAAGGTAAGGTCACCTAATAGGAATAGCAGGATATTCTACAAGGATATTCTACAATGTCTGACAACACTATTAACCTGTTATTGCTAACTTGTTTATGTAGACTAGATGAGGGTTAAATGACTTGATGAAATTTGATATTGGAGATACATGTGGCGAGCCAACCCACTCTACTAATGGCATGTAAGGGAATATGTACTCACTAATTGATCTGCTCTCCTCAAATTAGGACTGAACTGTGCTCAGGCACATGCTTTCTCTGGCTGTAATTGTGCTAACAAGACCTTCCTTGATCCCTGAAGAAGTCCTAAATAGGACGAAACATGTTATAACCTATCCAAGTAAGGTAACTCCTTGGATTTGTCACCCACAGGCCAGTATGTGCCAATTTTTTGAAAATTGATCCTAAGACTCCCTATTTAGGGAATACTAGTCCCAGATTACCAGGCAACCGGGGGGCTGTACTGCATGGGAATACTTGTTTGTAAATTGTTATAACTTTTGTACAATAAAAATCAACTTTTTAACCCCATTCTTTGATTAGAACTGACCTCAATATTTGCCTCAAAAGTCCCAATTGTGGCCATCTCACTTGGGTTGTTCAACCATTTTATCATTCTGTGACTATAGACTGTCCAACATGAGGAAGATACGTTATGAATTAAAAGTCAGCAAGAAGAAAAAACAACTATCCCTGAGTAAATGCCACATCCCATCCTGTACAAACTGAGCCTATTTCTTTGGAAAGCACTATGAAAGTTTAATTTATTTTGTGCTGTTTTTATAAGGATTCAGGTTTATAGGTATTTTAATGGGGAATGGCAGGTCTCCAACAACTTAAGTCATATAGAGAATAAAATGTCAACACTTTAACTGAAGGTGATAGCTTTTATTGGACAATGTATTCTTGAAACAACAAGGAGCCATAAAAACTCACCTATTTTGTATAGCTTTAAAAATTACCTATACCATTTGACTGTAATAAAAAAGAACCCCAGTTCATGTTATAGCTACTGCTAAGTTGTTGGACTGCCAGAGCAAACTATGATGCAATCAAATGTAGAGCTCTGGTCTAATATGTGTTATGATTTCCAAAATCCTAGTTAAAGTAATTTAGGAAATTAGAGTGTGTGGGGGATATACTGCATATCAGCAATTCCAGTTGGTCTTGTTAACATAACCCAAAAATAAGAGTTAATATTACTGAATCGCGTATGTGCGTAAGTGTTAGATGTTATGGATATATGAAAATGTGAGTCTTAATGCAAATCTTAACAGTTTGGAAAAACTTGTTAAGATTAAAATTACTGCAATCTTGACATCACATATCTACAATCTTAAATTCACATACAGTTGTTGCGCATAAGTTTGGAAGAATGTGTAAAATGTTTACCAATTTTTAAACATGAGCATTCAGTTAAAATTAATAACAAATTAAACCATAAAGGTTCTTTTACATTAGGAGCACAGTTGTGCACTGCAATTTCCAGGCCCACAAATTGAAGGATGCATTTTGTAAAAGGCACAGAACCACAGGGCACAGACAACCGCACTGCAGTTCTGTGCCATCTGCTTTTACTTTACGTGTGCCATTAACTTAAGAGGGTATTGCAGACAACCTAACAATATAACCTCAGGTTGTACTGGATGGGCTATGACATTTACCGCTTTGTCTTATTGCTGAGTATTTACATACTCTGTCTTCCACCGTTGGACAGTCTAAAGACAAGTTTAAATACTTAAAAAAGAGAAGTAGAGCCATTAATTTATATTGGCAGCGCAAAACAAAACCAACCATCCTGTGCACTGTAAAATAATTATGAAACATAGAAGCGTTTCAGCATCAGATTGCAATTTTCTGGTTTGAAAGAGCCCTTAAGTATCACACAATAACACAACTATGAAACAAAACATAGAAGTAAGACACACCCTGTTCAAACGTTTGTATAATCTTGGTTCTTTTCCCTTGATAATGCTGTTTTTTCTGACAGTTTTGGATGAAGACCCTTGATTTTTTTAGATAATGAAGGTGCTAGTTCTACTTGGCAAAAAGTCTCCAGGTTCTGGAGCTAGTCTCTTAAGTGAGGCATACAGGGTTAAATTTTCTGTTACACCGACTTAAAATACGATCGTATTAAATTTGATTAAATTTGAAGTAAAATTTGTATTGTTTTTACCACCACTTAATGTGTTAAACTCCAAACAGATCGAAATCTTTGTTTAGCCCTCTGCGTATGCTCAGTAGTATGATCATATATAAACTTATATGCATATACAGTATAGGATCTTAGCAAATAAGGTCAAAATCAAATGAGGTCATGAGACACTGATGGCTACTTTAGCACCTTTACTATTTTATATTTAATATTTAAGCCAATGAAGGGTAGACTGGTTTGGAATATTGTCATGATGTTAGATTAGTGTCCCTTGCACAGCTTCTGGACAGAAAAACATATGTTGTCTTTCAATATTTTCAGGTAACATACTGGATCCATCTTCCAATCAGTTTTCAAAGTTCCCTGTTCCACAGGATTCACAGGAGGGATGGTATACTCTGCTATACAGACATGGTGTGCCCTGTCCAAACATAGGGCTAATATATAGACCATAACGTAATAAGTTGGTCTGATCACCTGACAGAACTTGTTTCAGATGTTTTGAGGTTTGTCTAGATGCTACTTTGCATATGGTGAAAGTGTACCAATTAGAAGTTTATTTGACAGTTCTTGACTAGATTTAATTCCCTATGGCTTGTTATTCAGTGCAGCTCAGAATTGAAATTGACTCATGGACAATGATTACAATGAAAGGATTTAAGGCGTGTCCACGTTCACATAACTATTTTTAATCTGAATCTCTGTACCTCAACCTGTGTGAATCTTATCAGCTCCAACATTCAAGGATATGTAAACTTTAGCTCAATGCCATTTAGCAGATAAAAATGGGCACATGTACTGTATGTATGTATGTATGTATGTGATACTCTACACTCATTACTTCATGTGTAAAGGTGACCATACACGTGCCGATTTTTCGGCCGTTTTTAGCCCTCCCGACCGATCCGGTAGGTCGGTCGGGAGGGATTCAGAACTGTTTTAAAACCGGCTGAAAAGTCGGTCGGGTGCCGCCCGCGGATGCCCGATTTTTCGGGAAGACGGCAGCTTGTACATGACGGCAGCTTGTACATGACATATACAAGCTGCCGTTTTCCCGAAAAATCGGGCATCCGCGGTCGGGACCCGACCGACTTTTCAGCCGATTTTAAAACAGTTCTGAATCCCTCCCTCCCGACCTACCCGACCGGATCGGTCGGGAGGGCTAAAAACGGCCGAAAAATCGGCACGTGTATGGTCACCTTAAAATGTTATTTTGATCCAAACATGTTCCAATATTTCAAAGAAAATAAGATAAGATTTGAAGATGTTAGATCAGAGTCAAGCAGAAAGTCTTTACCTTAATAGCCAGCCCGGCAGGCGTCAGTGCCTCCTGATTCCTCTCACTTAGACAATCCTCACCCATGAGTGAAGTAAGGTGCTGCAGGCATTCTGCGTGTCCCTGGGATGCTGAAATGTGCAAAAGATTATTTCCGTTTTCATCATGAATTTGGTCCAAATTTTCTACAGCGATGTGAGGCTGTGGAGACAAAAAAGGAAAACATCATGAGTATTCTAGTGAGCTTCTGTTCTAGTGCTCTGGTGTTCTAGTATTCTAGTGAGCTGCTGTAAATAACACTAATTTCTGGGATGTATATGTGTTCTGTACTTGCTAAGTATGGAATAAGAATCAGAATATTGAAGTCAACTGACCAGCATGACAGACAGGTAAAATGCAATTGGAGATTTCATAATACATTTAAACCCGAGTACATTTCACCACCCTGCCCATGCCACACATCTCGAGTAATTGTGCTTAAAGCAATTCTCAGCGACTCCCACAAGTTCACTGCACTGTGCCACTCTGATCACTGCAACTTATCACTAGAAATTCACAAAGACAAATGACAAAACACCATGCACTCCGAGACCTCAGTGCAGCGATTGGCTGTTATCATTTTTGTTTGTGTCCTGTAATAACCAGGCACAGACTTTGTATGCTATGAAGCTTATAGATGACCCTTGACATTAGTCTTGAGGACTGTGGTCAGTAGAAACAAAGTGTGACATAGACTAGAGTGCAGTGCCCAGACGATGGCATACTAAAATGTTTAGATATTCTGAACAAACAGTAAACATACTTAAAATTGAGTCCCTATTCTTGTCTTTACCTGAATGCTTTAGGCTGTTAAGAAAAAAACTGAAATCCTAGCTATTTTTCTACAACAACTGATTTCTGACTACGAGCAATCTAAACAGCTGTCTGATATAAATAAGTGCAAGGGAAAAAAATCATTGGTTCAATAATTTGACAGTATTTTACAAATATGTTTGGCTTTAATAATCTTAAAAAAAATAAAATAAACTTGAACCCTTATTTATTTATGTTTATCAAATTAAGGTTGACATGAGTCTATGGGAAGAGCATATGCTTGGCTGCCCATTGCTCTTAGAGGTTTATACATCTCATCTGATCACCATTATACCCCTGAGGTACTTCTGAAACGCTCCTTTAAACAGTTTAAAAAATTGGGTGTACATGAAAACTACCTAGATAAATATTTCCTGACATTTACACGCCTACACATCCTCCTGTCTTCTGAGGTCTATGGGAGATATATTTCTCTATAACACTTGCACTAAGCTTAGCAAATAACTGACTGTATCTTTGTATATCTTCCATTTGGACAGTTCTGGAAACTCTCAAGTCATTTATGAACAAAGGCATACAGTTCAGCACGCTTTACTGTCCATCTCTATAAACACAGCAGAGCGATAACTGAACTTCAGATTAGCCAGTACAATGTCCCACACTCAGGAGGAGATAGCACAATATCTGCCTGTGTGACAGTGGGTTGGCATTTAGCCACATGGTCTACGTTACTTTTTTTCTGGCAAAATTTATGTGTAAAGTTCATGAACAGCAGTCACTTTGTTCTTCTTATGCACATTATAAGTTGCTTTGCCAAACATTACTGTTAAATTGTTTTACAAAAAACATGCATACAAATATTTTAAATAAAGGGGTGTGATGATACCATCCTGTCAGAACTCTACACCACTTAATCATGTATTTCAGGTGTTACACATAGATACATTGCTCTAGATTTATAAAATCAGGCATCATGCAGTCTGCATGTACAATCATTTGTAGAAGAATTTGCCTTTCTGAAGATTTTAGCAAATTTAATGGTAATGTAAATTTTGTGGTAATGTCACACCACATTTCCAACAACTCAGTTGCAGAAATGTTGTAGATTTACCACTTTCAATGAAGAACAACAGAAACTCAGAACTGAAGAGGAAATACACATAAAGTCGGAGATAAGGTTTACCAAGGGACACATAGTTCATAAAATTCACCAAAACTCTGTTGACAGAATAACTGCTAAGTTTTAAACTTTCCATGGCATTCACCCCATAAAATAAGTTTCCACCTAAATGCAGGCCTTGTATTACTAAGCTGAATGTCAAGTGTTGGATAAAGTAATGTAAAGCAAGCTACCAATTGACTGTAGCAGTGAAAATGTGTCCTCATGCTGGCATGCTGATGCACAAGTCTAAGTTTGGAGGCTAATGATATGGGGTTGTTTTTCAGTTTGTAGGGTTATGCTCCTTAGTTCCACTGAAGTGAAAGCTTAATGCTTCAACATAACAAGACAAGTTGTGCAATTCTATGCTTCACTTTGTGATAAGGCCTTCTGTTCTAGCATAATTGTTCCCAGTGGGCAAAGCAAGATCTATAAAGATATGGTTTAGTGTGGTCAGTGGTCAGTGTGGTGTGGAAGATCTTGACTAACATGCACAGTCCTGAACTCAACCTCATAAAGAACAAACTCCAAGATAACAGCCTTCACAACAATATAATAAGATAAAATAGGCAAATGCCAAAATATTGTTTCCCATATGTTGTTTTTTATTAATTGAGCTATTACAAAAAGATTGGAAAACAATAAAATAGTTGTTACATCAATTATATGCTCAAATTCCACTTATGACTGACATAACTGAATGCCGATAGCTAAGATGCCAAGCAGCATGCTGAAAACAGGGCTGAATATCCAATTCACAGGCACAAAGCTGTGGGAAACTGGAAAAGACATTTATCAAGTACAGATCTCATAAACACTAAACTCTAGATATGTGAAACACTACAATGGTATCACACATGAGGAATTATCGCTTCATGCTGTGCATTCATGGAAATGATTTAGTTTTACGAAAATGTCTGAAATAAATCATGACTCCTGACAGCCCATGATTAACAAAATAGGCATGATTAGTCTTTTCATTCAGGTCTACTATGACAAGAGGGGAATGTGCCTGAATACTACATACTGTTTCCTTATTTCCCAGTTCAAGTTACAAAACCATAGAGATATTAAAGGCCTGCCTATAGAAGTGTCTTATCACTCTGTGTGCAACTCTTCTTACCTCAGATACTGGCCTACAGACTTATGCCTGCCATACACATGCCGATAAGCAACCGATTTTTCACCTGACCGACGGGCGTGCGCGCTCGCGCCGTCTGTCAGTGGAAAAATCGGCCGCTTATCGGCATGTGCCCACTTGGGGCGACAGATCCCTGAACGGACATGTCCGATAATCTCTGGCCGATGGAAGCCGATGCCATTAGCTTCAATGAAGACCGGCGTCTTCATTGAAGCTAATGGCCGGCACACAAAGGGTGCCGGCCGACTGAAGGGGCCCCATAATGCACCAGGGTGCAAACGTGATGACGTCATCACGTTTGCATTCCGGTGCATATCGGAGTAGGTCTGTCTGCACCCCTCGGGGTGTGTATGGCAGCCTTTACTTAATTTTAAAGTGAAGATACTAATACATCATTATGCCCTAATTATACAGAAAGGACTCTTCTGTATTCCTGTATACTTGATCTTGCATTGATGATGGTAGAGTCTGACTGCTGCACAAAGCCTTCTCCAGCACATCCCAAAGATTCATAATGGGGTTAAGGTCTAGACACTGTGGTGGCCCATCCATGAGTGACAATGATGTCTCATGCTCCTGGCGTTGTCATTTTGGAATATGTCCCTGCCATCAGTGAAGAAAAAATCCATTGATGGAATAACCTGGTCATTCAGTATATCAGGTAGTCAGCTGACCTTATTCTTGAAACACATGCTGTTCCTGAACCTAGACCTGACCAACTGCAGAAAACCCAGATTTATCCAATAGGAGGCTATTTGCTTAGTTAAATCCAAGTAGCGACTTTTTTTTTCCGCCAGGCAGTGTATATACTGTCTAAAGTAGCAACAAATATAGGAAATAAAATGAACTATTAAATACAGGGGTGCTCAATGCAGACTGTGATTTCATCTCTGCCATGTTCAACAGGCTTAAATAAAAAATTTTTACTAGTCCAGAGGGTAATATCTTGATGGACAGAACTGCAGAATGATGTCATCTTGCTTTTCTGAACAATCTGACCATGACCTTTCCTGAATAACTCTACCATTGCTGTAGAGAAAATTTCCTCGCTTACCTTCCCCTCTTCCTCGACCCAGCCCCTAATGTCTGGAGTGTCCGATCCTCCAGCATGTAATATGAAGGAACAGGACTTTTCCGGTCTCGCTCTCTCCACCAATCCAGATCTAAATCCGTTGATGGTCCATCCCTCCATCATCACTGGATTCAGATCTGGCTGGCTGTCGGTTACACAGGGATTATGGGAGACGGACATCAGAAGTCACATCTACTTTTCCAAAATCCACTTCCGGAGCCGGCCACAGCTGGCTGCACATCATAGGAGGGATGGGGCGCTACCGCATTTTCACAGAATTTACCAGGTAACCATTTTTTTTCTTTAACCTCAGATCTGCCCTATTATCGACACCAGAGGTAGGAGCAGATACCGAGGTCTGCTTTAACCTAAAAAACATGCAATGGACAGTACACACCCCAATCATTATCAGGTTTGTTAGCTTTTTCCATTACAAGTGTATTGGAAACACTAAGGCTAGTCATACATAGGTAAATTCCCATGCAATCGACCCCCGATCAATCACATCGTGGTAACGTCACCATGCTGTGATTGGTCGGGGATCAATTGAACGGAAATCAATGTGCACCACATGGGCACATCCCCCAGAAGCCAGATTCAGTATGAGGAGTGCTAGCTCCGCCTCTTCACACTGAGCCTGGGCTGTGCCGGAGGAAGAAGGCAGAGCTGACAGTCGGACTGCTGTGTGAAGAAGGCAGAGCCGGCTGTTCCTATACTTTACATGAAGATTCTTCTTCATGCAAAGTAATGGAGATCGAGCAAGGTTTTCCAACATGTTGGAACACCGTTCAATTGAAGTCCTTCCAGCCTGCTCTATTGATCCGGCTCGAAGGAAAGCACACGTTGATTGATTGTACTCAAATCTTTTTGCAAATCTACCCATGTGTGCCTAGCTTAACACTAGAAACAAACTTTCCATGCAGGGCCCCCCTTTTCTATTTAGGCACATTTTCAAGCCCCCCTCCCCATCCAAACACAGGTTAAGATTGAGGGCCAGCGCAATTTTTTTTCTCTACACTCTTGTTGCTTAACAGTGTAGTGCATTGGTTTAGCAGACACAATCCAATTATAAGAGGAATATTCATCAACATCATCAAACCACAAGCAAAACACAATAACAATCCAAAAGCAGTGGAAACTTCTGTACAGTTGGGGGTAGAGGCGGGCTATAGCAAGAATTTGTTTTGTAAATATAAAACCAATTTAGTTCTATAAAGCAACTAAAAAATAAAGTCTCCAGCTTTCAAAAATCTGTGCCCCTAGCTGTAAAAATATTTCCGATCACACTGATCTCTTTTTTTTGTTTCCATCTTTTCTAATTAGAATTGAATGATGACAGCAATGAATGGAAAGCAGAAGGGATTCCATTGGTGATTTATGTCTTTAACTGTTTCTAGTAATATGCTCTACTTTGGAAACAAACCACAGACACATGCCACACAACTGCCTGCATAAGGGACAAAACTGATTAACATTTCTAGCAAATACCAAAGTTTTTCACTATGCTCTGGAGAAAGTATCTGCTCTAATCAAAAGAATATATCAATAAAATGTTCCCTGCCAAACAATTCTGAGACAAATGGAAAAGACAGGATCATGGCTCATTTGTAAAATATATAATACCATGTGTCTGAAATACTGCAGTCCCTTCTTTATAGTATTCGAAAGAAAAACATACACGTTGAACATAATAAATGCCATTTATAACCAAAAAAGGAGTTAAACATACTCTAAATGTGTCAAGGCAAGAATATTTACCTTGGGATAAGTTGGCTGTTCTTAGTAAAATCTCTAAAAGTTTTGATACCATAAATTTAGAAATAGTCTGTATACTATGGATTTAGTATATGTTACAAGACAAAATGTATAAAACTGAAATAAAACTTATGTTTTAAAGACTGATTATAGAGAGTTATGAGTTCAAGTGAAACTCTTGTTGACAAACTGAAGTTTTTGAAAAACAAGCTTTTGGGATGTCTCAGATCCCTTCTTAGGACTTGGCCTCTTCGTAAGGGATCTGAGACATTCCAAAATCTTGCTTTTTAAATTACTTTAGTTAGCCAATAAAGGGTATCACTCCAAACTGTATAAATTGATGGCTAACCCGGTACAACACTCTACTGTTGCAAAGATTATCTCATAGTTCCTTCAGCTTGATATGTTCCCTGCTGTTCCCACTGTAACCTAACTCTATTCTTTACAAACACAGGCGGATGTGATGCTTCTTGATGGTAGGTAGCTTGATTTGGTTTGAGTTACATTTCAGTTTGCCCAGGAGGGTGCTGACTGCCCATATCTTTCAGGAGATATTATGAATGAGTGTCTCCTATATTTGCCAAACCTACTGAAACAACAAAGCTGACATCTGACCTGACTGATTTTAATTTGTAAGTAGAAGCACATTTCAAGGCAGGCCAAGAATTTTTGGTGGTGCTACAGTGAGGAGGGGTTGTGTGGTGGTCAGATTTGATGGAGATAGGCATAATGTTATCAGTTGAGAGGGTACAGTAGAGGCAGGGTTTTTACTACTTTGTTTGTCAGAGTGGGGTGGTGTTGGGGACTTTGAAGGTGCATGGTTGTGGTTTTAAATAATGGCAACCATTAATTAATGGGAATCAGTAGTGGTGTGGTATCTTGACAGAATATGCTCAGATGGAACTGACCAGATGGCTTGTTGCAATCTCATTCTGCGGGCAGCTTTAGTTGTCCCTTACCTAGTGAGTTGTGTTGGGGCCTAATTTCTGATGGCTTAGGCAGCTGACGCTGGCGATCTATGATTTTGATAAAGGGACCTTGAAAGACTTGCAACTGGGAACTGTCGTATGTTATTTTATATGTTTTAATTTTTTAGAGATACTGTATATATTTATTAAAGTTATGGTAAAGAGATTTAAAGTGGGTAGTGGGGGGAGTGTTTGGGGGATGGCATAGTGCTACAGTATGTTTAGAGGTTTCCTCAAAGACTTTGTTGCTCCTTTTTGAGCTCTACAACAAGCAACTGTTTATTCTGCTAAACAAAAAATTTATTTGTATAACTCTTGATATTCACTTCCTGCAAGTTCATGAGAAAACAAAATTGTGTACTAGAATAAATTGCATAGCATTGTTGTACTGCTTATACTTCTGCCAATAGGTAAGTCAACTAAGACTCTCATGCTCCACAAGATTGTGTTTAGCAAAACATAATAGGGGTTACACCTCCATAACACCCAGCAGGCCAAATTGTGCAAAATGAATCCACAAAAATGCCATTTACGCACATGAATTTTTCTTTGAAATACTTTCTGTGAGTTGCAAGAACCAGTACATAGCGAACAACTGCCTAAGGTCAACAGTCAGGAACTGTACCATAAATATCTCGCTGGGTCCTCTGAACATCAGGTTTTACTGAACTTAAACTAATGTATGGGGTTCTTGTAAAATAATCATCCAAGAAATGCTACTCTGTAGGAAAACAGCATGTTACCATATGTTTCAGCCCAAGTCATATGAAAGCCAGAATATAAGCAATAATAAACTAGACAAAACACTTATCAGTGTTTTAATTACTGGAATCCAATTGGCAACAAGTTAACTCTGCATGTTGCAAATCCTAATTGTGATAGATTGCTGTAGAGTCAAAGTCCGCACATTGCAGACTACACAACTGTTCCCAGTGCCTGTTATAGCTGGCACAGCTTAAATTAATAAAACATGCACATGCCTAGAAAATTACAAAGAAAACACTTATCATTCATGTGAACAAAACATAATTACACACATTGTGTCACCCTGCTTTTCTCTGAATCTCTAGTAGAGTAAAATTCTTAATGCTGACTACAATTGCTTCCTAATGCTTTAATAGTAGTTCCTCATGTAGATTTTATTGCACAAATAGTAAAGCCCCCCCCCCATACACATATAGATTGTGACCTGATGTTTTAGCCGATCGACCGTGCGTGATGAGGTCATCACGCGTGGTCAATCGGCCGAAACATCGGGTCACAATCGGCCTAGGCACCCTTTGTGTGCCAGCGCTGTCCTTCGGGTCAGCATACCCGGCAGACGGCATTTATGACACACATGCTGTGTGTCAGCACGAAGGGAGAGAAGCACAGACTGCTTCTGTGTTGATTCCTCAGCCCAGATGGATCTCCTCTCCCTCGGAGCTGAGGAGATACCCATATTTTAGACAGGGACACTGTGTATAGGGATATGTGTATACATTTCCAATCAATGTTCAATCAATTATTAACCAAGAATGTGTTAATTTTCTACACATTTATGGTTATTTTGATGTAACTGGTAAAATGTCAGGTTCCTGTGCAAAAATGAGACAAAGATAAATTGTTTCAGAACTTTTTCCACCTTTAATGTGACCTATAAACTGTACCACTCAAATTAAAAACAAACTAAAATCTTTTAGGTGGAGGGAAGAAAAAATATAAAAAATGTGGTTGCATAAGTGTGCACGCCCTTAAACTAATACTTGATTTTATTACAGCACTCAGTCTTTTTGGGTATGCGGCTATCAGCATGGCACATTTTGACTTGGCAAGATTTGCCCACTCTTCTTTGCAGAAACACTCCAAATCTGTCAGATTGCAAGGGCATCACCTGTGCACAGCCCTCTTCAGATCATCCCACAGATTTTCAATCAGATTCAGGTCAGGGCTCTGGCTGAGCCATTCCAAAATATTAATCTTCTTCTGGTGAAGCCATTCCTTTGTTGATTTATATGTATGCTTTAGGTCATTGTCATGCTGAAAGATGAAGTTCTTCTTCATGTTCAGCTTTCTAGCAGAAGCCTGAAGGTTTTGTGCCAATATTGACTGATCAAAATGTGCCTAGCTAATAGACTCATACCCGAAAAGACTGAGCGCTGTTAAGGGTGTGCACTCTTATGCAACAACATTATTTTATTTTTATGTGTTTTCTTCCCTCCACCTAAAAGATTTGTTTTTCAATTGATTGGTACAGTGTAGAGGTCACATTAAAAGTGGAAAAAGTTCTGAAATGATTTATCTTCGACTTATTTTTGTACAGCACAGGAACCTGACTTTTTATATCAACTGAATATTCTTTTCAAAAGATCAACGTATATATGGCTAGTATTATAGACAATTACCTTCAAAATATCACAATCAAAATGCCAAATATTTTGCTGGTTCAGTTACTTTAGAGCTGCTAGAAAAAAAAATGCAAGAAAACTTAAGCAGGGTACAGACAGCTCGATATTCGAGCTGTCCGATGTACCCTGCAGCAGCATTATGATGTCATCACGCTGCTGTCAGATATCGGAGGGGCCGGGAAGAGCAGAACTCTCTCTCCCCGGCTCCTCCTCCTCAGCCGAGCTTTGCCTGGAGACACAGGCAAAGCATCGGACATCGCCGTGTTAATGGTCATGTCCGATAAAGCTGTTTTCAAGCGGGATTGATTTGTCCCGCTTGAAAACAGCGATGGGGGCAGATCATATGGGTCAGATAGATGGCCGTTAGTGCTTCGAGCGGGATTGATTTGTCCCGATATCTCCACGTCTGTACCCTGCTTTACTCTATGTAACAACAACAGATTATTGCTATATCAAATATATACCAATCAATTAAAAAGATAAATCTTTCACTGCTCTTATACCAGTAAACTAATAGCCAATACTCCAGTTTGGGTTACTGTTGTTCATAAAGTGACTTTGTATTCATTTATAATATGAGCCTGTACAACCAGCACTGCACGGCCTGTAACAACAATGAGAGCACATCACAGAATCACACACTGTTCCCAAGTAAGGCGGCAATCCAGCAGAACTAACCTAATTTCGTAATGGATGATCTAATCTTACTCCTATTAAATTGCGTTGTTAGTGTTCCTGTTACTGCGGAAACACGCACTTGTGGAATCCAATGGCCAACATGGTTGCTAATGAAATCCTTTCCATGGGTCGTGGGACCTTTTAGGCTTTCTATTCGTGCTCCTGTCTTTGAATGGTGGCTACAAAGAGCTGGCACAGAGACCTTGTGAATACTAATGAAAGGACAACAGGCAGCCCGGTGTTCCCACGCTGAGCCAATGACTGGGAGCTGAGAGGAACCAGACTGAGCTGCGATTTGGATGAAAACAAACTTAAGAGCTGACAAACTGCAGCACTTCATAGAAACAAATGGGTCCTCAATGTTGCCAGAGCTATTACCCCTTGCACTGATTAGCCTTGGTAAATAAGCCGAAACATATGCACCATATTTTTTAACAAAAGACTTTTTTACATAACCCATTCAGTTTGTATACATAATTATATATGGATTACAATGTAATTAAGCTGCATTGAAGGCACAGACGTCAATGAAGTAATTGATACAGAAATATGCATAATAGGTGATTGCTGCTTCTCTTAGTCTTTATAAATGAAGCTGACATAATAAACTGTATGTGTAGATAAATATCATTGCCAGCAATGCAGCAGTGCCATAAATGAAATAACATAAGGAAAATAAGATACAAATGAGTATTCTATTTACTTACCAAGAGAGAGATTTGCCCTTCTTTAACAATATTTAAAATGCTCTTAATTTTTTTCATGTCTTCTCCTTCTGAGTAATTCCAGTTTACATTGCCGTTTATGCCATCGAGTTGTGCGTCTGGTGCGGGCAGGTGGAATGGCCGAAGCTGGCAGTTTGGCATGCTTTTTTCAAGCTTCTGTGCATGGGAATCAGACAGAGCCCTATTGAGGAAGCCCTTGTTATAGCAATCAGGTTCGTGGATTGAGCCGCATTGAATGCTAGACTGGGAATGCTCTAATCCCCCAGATGAATGCCTGCTTGGATCGAGGACAGCGGGCTGAGCTGAGTTTTTCACAGGAGACAATACACAGTACTGCGTGGCATTGGGTGCCAGGTTCTCCAGGTTCCCCATGGGGACAGTTTTTCCTTTAGATATTGGCGATATGCAGGAAGTTCTTTTCTCTGAGGCTACCTTAGTAAACAGAGTCAAAGGCTGGTTGGATTTGATGTAAGGCACATCCAATATCTCATCCATATCAAGGTCATAGTGCTCAAGCTCACCAAGCAAAACACTTGGCTCAATGTTTTTACATTTAAAACCAGTGTCCTCTCCAGGGCTTCCATCTTTACCAGCACTCTTCCCAGGCTCTCCGTTCTTTTCGTTTTCTTCCTTCTCCTCTTTCTGATCATCACTTTCATTTAGTTTTGGACTCTCCGGTTGATGTTTCAGTGGGGAGACCCTCTTAACAGGTCGGAATTTACTATAGATATCTGCGATGCCTGTTGGCTTTTGTGTATTTCCGATGAGAGCAGACACTCCACAGTTCCAGTTGGCGCTGGGAACTAGAAAGTAATTAGAGTAGACATAAGTTAGTCAGTAGGATTAAAAAGAGAAATAAAACATTCTTTGTAAATAGTTTTGCCTAAAAGTCGAGCCAAAAATAACAAGATAAGCAATTAGACCCATTTAGGCGCTAGATGTCCTCAGTCTGTTGGCCAGCATCATTAAACCCACTTGGGGTCTTCTGACCCCAGGTCATACTAGACCTACCTCAGCCTGTATCTAGTCAATAAAATGTTAACAAACAAAGTGATGCGTTAATTTCTAATGTCTCTCTTCTCTCTCCTATCAGCTTCTTTTTTTCAAGAACATAGTACTAGGGATGTCCAAACTGCAAAGAGGGCCAGGTTATGTGAAATGAAATGTGTGATGGGCCAGCCATTTATCCTGACATTTTTTGAACCATTAACATTAAGTGCAGGCTTTCCTGTACAGGTACTAAAAATGGTTAAGTACATACCATACTTACTTACTTATGTTACTTTAATTACCTGCCTTAATTACTGAGTTATGTTAGGACTCTCAGTTTGGATAAATAGGTGACGTATGGTTGGTGATAATTATTCATGAGAGTTTGCAACCATAACCATAGTCAAACCATAACTATATTGATATAAGTGTTATATGCTTAATCAGCCAAATGTAGATTCACACCTTTGATATCTTTGGGATATTATTTGCAATGTTTATGTGATAAAGAACACAAATCATTATAACGAGTGATGAGTAATGGTAACTACAAGTTTCTTTGAAAGGTTGTTTTAGGGAGTTTTGCAAAGAGTCCAACACATTGTTAAGTAGAAGCATGCTTGATGAGTCACATAACTGCTCAGGAACTAAAGACAATGGAAGTGATAATGTTACTCTACTTTGTTTATATAGAAAAATTAGTAAATAACCTACTGTGTGCAGTACGAACAAATGGAACATGATGGGCTGATATAATTGTAGCTAAAGCTCTGAACTGATGGAGGACCTTTGCTGTATAATGCACATACCATATTACCAAAGGTAAGTATGACAAGTTATCATAGGAAAGATTCTCCTGCTCATGGAAAAGCATACAATTAAATTGATCGCCGATCAATTCATACTTTTCTGATTGGGTGAGTCCGTTCCAGCCTATACAGAAAGCAGAAATGATCATATCCAGTAAATTGAGATGAATCTAATCAGTTGATCAATGATGATTTTCTTCATGAGTTCTCCTGCAGTAGAACTTTCTTTGCCATGCCTGCACATCAGTATCAGACTATTGCCTAAACAAGGCAAGCATTAAAAATATGTCCACCTACAATAACCTGCTACTGATGGTTATAAGTCCTTTATACCCCCAAATAAGTGCCTTGTTAAAGATATGGAACTAGACAGGCAATGAGCATCTAGAACCATGGAGGTATTACAGTGTATTTGCCAATAATCCCTTAACATATTCACTGCAACTCTAGTAAAATCTTATTCTCTGTCCACTCTATACATTTTCTGGAAAGGTAATAGAATATTGCATCATACAATTCTTGGATATTCTCAAGGTGAGAAAACCCAAAGGCTAATGCTTAGGGTGTTGTTTTTTTAAGAAGGCTTGTATTTAGTTATTACATTCTTGACATCTCAAAATATGTCAAAGGCAAAACAGGTGAGAAGATCAAGAACATACTGCATGTGCAAGTCAAAGTATTTGTGTTGTATATAATAAGCAAATTCTGCTGTGCATTTTTTTAAATGAATGTTGCTGGACACGTTTTAGGCATCAAAATACATTCTACCTTTTAAAGAGTTCAAAAAGAAAACATTGCAAAATTCTAATATGTTGTTGATTTAGACACCTAGAACATTAGACAAAATTAATACACGACATGTTTATTTCTTTGTTTGTTTATATTCAGACTTTAAGCCAATAAAAAGTATCCCCTGAACCCCAAATTCTATGTATTCATCGATGGCTGACACGGTACAACACTCTACTATTCAGACTTTATATATTTTATTATGAATAATAATACATATCAGCAGCAGACATTAATTAAGTAATAGGGTTACATACGGATATATTTAGAGAATTTACCTGTGTTAAAGATTTAATAAATAAAAGGATTATCTTTTCCATATACAAGCAGTAGTGTGGTCTATTATTTTGGTATTAGAAGTATTTGAATATATTTCGCAGTTAGCTGGGAGAATCTCTACCAGTTGATATGATGGTGAGTTGATAAAATTGATGACCTTGCCTATGCATGTTGCCTTCTCTTTCCCATGCTATGCACTTTCTTTTTCATGTATAGTCATAAAGGCTCCCTAACACAGGTCGAATTTTCAGTCGATTTTTGGCTGATCACGCCGATCAATCGGCGATCAATTGAGTTCTGCCCACCCTAAACGATCGACCAAATAAAATCGGAATCAACTAAAAATCGGATCGGACATTGATCCAACATGTTGGTGGACCCATAGCTCCCTATGCAGCTGCCTTTCCGTTCAATGGATTTTGTGGAATCGCCACTTTGGAGATCAGCTCATGTCCAAATCGACCACAAATCGGATTCCCAAGGTGGTGTTCTATCAATTCCAAAATGATCAATCCCCGATTCCTTGAGTGCTGGGAATGATTGGATCGGGAACCGATCAATGACAAATCGAGGTGTCTATGGGTACCTTAAGATAGCTAGATCCCCTGCATAAACAAGGCTTAGCTATTGTGTCATACTTTCACACCTCACTTCTTAAAGAAATGGGTATATTGCAACAGCAGGTTTGCATTGGAGCTTGCATTGCATGTCCACACACCTAAAGATGCTTATTTTTTTTAGTACTACTTCCAATTTCTCCTGATTAAAAATATTTTAACCTTCTTAGTGTTCATGACGAGCCCATCTCGTCCAGAGTTTGTGTGAAGAACAAACTCTGGATGAGCTGTGCTCCCATGAAAGCCGCATATCCCCGGAAAGCTACCAGCCGCAGCATTTCTGAGGTTCTGCGGCTTCACTGATTGAATCGCGGTGACGCGGAAGGGGGCGAGGCTGAGCAGTGCCATAGACCTCCATGTTAATGGAGGGGTCTCTGCTTTCCAGCCCTCCCAGCTGGTGTCATGAATGACACTGGCTGTTTGGAGAGGGGAGGGGGGAGGGAGGAGACGGCAGGCAGTGTACCTCGTACACTGCTGCCATTGCCTATACCACACTGTTAAAAATGGTGCGGTACAGGCGGTGCGCTAGGGAGGTTAAGAATGCAGGAATAACATATTTACACCAACAACTGTACATAGATGTCTATATATAACATTTCTATACTTTCCAAATTTCAAATTGGGACATCATGGGGGTAGAGAAGACATATACTGCATACTAGAAGTGTGCAATCAGAAGAAGTGTATACCTGCACATCTAGGTAGAAATGAATTAAAAAAAATTATATCCAGTTGGCAAAACTGCTGTTGGGTGGCCAATTTGTATTTATATTACTATGAGCATAGAGATGGGATTTTGATTATCTTCCCAATAACCAGGGCTGCAGTAGAGGAGGAAACCAACAAGAGAGCTAACCACAATATTCTCTTAGAAATGAAAGAGGCAATGGGTGAGTCAACTCTTCAGAACCCACCAGAAAGCTGAAGCAGCAGTTATTTGTGGTCACTACGCTAGCCAGCACTCTGTGACTAATCTGACTTTAGAGATTTGTATACTTGATGTAAAGCTGTGAAGAGTAAGAGGATATATTTAAATGGTGAGAAGTTATACCACACTAGGTGACTAATATTTCAGTCATCTTCACCAAGCAAACCATTACTTAAGATTAGCACATAACAAGACATAGATAAACCACAAAACCAGTGTTTAATCTTCTGTATCATATATTCATCACTTGAATCATAACTTTTCAACAATCCTACCCTTCATTATTGGATCAAAGCAAAAGCCAGCTCACTATCACCGACCAGGTAGGTAATTAATGAATGAATGTACTTATATTATAGTAGTATATTATTTAAAATGCAAATAAAAAATACAAGATCATTCTGCTTTTTGTTACATTTTATTCCAAGTCTACTGCTGAATTCCCATAAGACATAACTAAGACATAACAAAGAAAGAACTTTTGAAATAAGTCATTATGATCTCTATCTCAAGTATCTTATTCTTTTTCAAGCTTAAGGCTACATTTACATGGTCATGTCCCGGGCTGCTTTCAGTCAGCAGCAGCCCAGAAAACAACCAAGCGCTTGTGTCTACAAACTTGTGCTGGCACTCTGTGGGGGTGTATAGATAACACACCCATGACACGTCTATTGGGTAAAAGCCCGAAAACTCCCTCATAACGTGCTCACTGGGTGGTTGCAGTAATTGCTCATTTACCGCCCATGTAAATGAGCCCTGCTTAGCAAGTACATACTACTCACTTCCATTCATACTCTAGCTGTAATTTGTTAATGTAAATATCCTTTCCATTGATGGTACAAAATTGAGTGCAGGCCATTTCCCACTTTTTGCACTTCAGCTGAGGCAGAGTACCACTAAGCAGCATGGCTAGCATTAATCCATCCATAGGACATTTCAGACTGGCCACGTGTTGACGGTAACACCTGGCAGCATGCATTTTTGTAGATGCAGCACAATCATTTTCCATACACTTGTATGTGGTAATGCAGGATTTTGCTGGTTACGGACGTGGCCAAACATGGCATCGCAGTACTCCACAGGCCGTCTATCCGCTTAAATATTTTGTTACTTCTGCCGTTCTGCCCGGCACAGTGGAACTGTGATGGAAAGAAAGGCTAAAAGGCAGCAACATATCACATGGAAGACAGGTAGGTACAGAGGATACAAGGAAGATTCAGGAGGTTGCCTAAGCTCATGGACATATTGAATCTGAAGTGCTCAAATTGCAAAATACTTACAGTTTTGTTTAATACTTTTTAACTTCTTTCTGAGTTATTACATGGTGCGTTTGTGTGTGGGGCTTAATGAGTTGCCTCCACCTACTTCTGAGATGACCCAAACAACCTCTAAACTGCTAAGAGTTTATTCAAGCTGACTCAAGTTGAACTAACATCTACTCATATAAAATACAATACAGGATAGAACAGAGGTGATTTACATATATTTACACATATACACACACACAGTATATTTACTGTAGCAGTGATTCCCAAAGTTGATTATACTTCTATATTGGAAAATGAGCGCACAAAGAGGAAATGTCTGTTATGTGTATGTTACTTTCTTTGTTCATTATTCCTATGTAAGAAGATTACTTCAAGGAGTTTTATTGTCTGGTTTCCTAGTAACACATAAGTTTACCACTTAACAATCATTTATAAACCATGGCTGGTGGTGGCATGATATTTAGATGCACCTGTGTATAGAAATATTGCCCTATTTATAGGAGTTACATATTTGTATACATAGTAGTTGAGTGTGGTCATGCTATGAAATGTAATTATGTTAGATCTACACTCAGTTTATATTTGAAATGCAGCTCTGGGTTATATTCTATTTTAGATGAAACATATTCAGACCACAATTTCTATTTTCGCTGGCTGATGTGCACCTGCCTCTCAGCTCATTATAAGACTATTTTCGGAATGTGAACTTTACACAGAAAGTATGCTATTTTTCATGTAAATGTTTGGTTCATTGATGCTCACTAAATCCTCTCCACGTGTGGATTTATTTGCATAGAGCTCTCTAAGTAAATAAACAACATCTTAATGAAATGGAGCCCTAACTATAGAGAAATTTTGCAAATCAAAATATATTACGTTGTCCAGTGTTGATTAGGGGTCTGCATCCTGCCACTCCAGAGCCACAGGTTGACAAGCCACAGGTTGTAGAGCCGCAGCTTTTAGGCTAAGGTTTAAAGGCATTAGCCTCCTTGTTTTGGCTCCCTGGCTACCAGCAAGCCTTAGAGGAGAGAAATTGGCAGCTTTCCCCTGCCTCTCTCCCTCCTCGAAGTGTGAGAAGAAGCCTATGTGATAGTGCTCACTAGAGACACTCAGTGGCTGCAATTGGCATTGCAGCTCGAACACATTAAATAGATTGGACTTTTAAGGTTGTAGTAGGATCTGGGGATTGAAAGTAAGAGTAGGCATATGTAAAGCCATGCTTCCACGGCTGTTTCTCTGCGCTGGATGAAAAAAAGATGCGCGCATCTTCGGATTTCCCACAACTTGCAGGTAGTTTGCTTAAGCCTACCAAAGACGTGACAAAAAAAGCCCAAACAGCATCAGGCTGCTTTTCCATGGACGCATCTTAGGTAGCACTGTGTAGTGCTGCAATGAAGAGGAAGTGTCCTCTCTGCGTCTTGTCCAAAGGGTAAAATCTGACAAGAAAAAAACACTGTTGAAATAGGAAGGTTGACGTTTGGACTGCAGGTAGTCTCAGGGGTTAGTTACTAACCCAGAACATTTCAGGGTTGTACTATTGAGGTATGGGGGTTTAAAAGGTGTTGTACTGTGAGAGTTACATTTGACCCAAAGCCAGCAGTTGTACTGTGGATGGAGACAGCTAATCCGAAGTTCAATAAAGAACAGGGAGATCCGTCTGCAGCAGAATCTACCATGCAGTAAGCTGACACAGAGGATGTGAGGAAGACAGTGAGGAAGATGGCACTTATTAATGCCACCCTACATATGGGGTATGCTCATAAAAAGGAGCTCACAAAAAAAAGTTATGTGCACCCCTGGCTATAGATGACCATATTTGACATATTGACCCAGAAATCACCTTGCCTGCATTTTATATTTTCATCAAGTGACCCTCGAGATACTTGCACTGACACTGCTATAGATTTAGGCACAAATAATCTGTAGAAATCCCTAAATGGAACTTTGTTTAAATCAAGCAGAAGACACATACGCAATGTTTGGCCATTGTCCAGACTGACTTACATTTTCATTACCATTACAATAAAAATTATCTTTAAACAATCATTCTATACTTGGGAATTGAACTCAATTAAAACAATAATTTCTCCAGTTGTAGTACGTCAGGAGGAAAACGATAACTGTAAAGCCTGCAATTCTATTGCTTTAGCACAACGAAAAAAATGCAATAAGTCTGATACCCGGCACAGACACATCATTGTGCACATGCTTTTTTATGTCTTCTATAAGATTCTGGGTTCAAGGGCTACACTTTTATGTTAGTTCTATTTACATGTGAAATTTTTTCCACGTGATACTGGGAAATGAATCCCATATGCTCGCCAGCTGTTTGGTTCTGACAGGAACCATTAAAGGCAGTGTATGGAAATGAATTCTGTCTAAGCCTTATGAAAACACTTCTTTCTGCACAATGGTCTGGCCAGCGGGGAAGAGCCGGCTACACTTACAGCTTCTTGTCAATCTCACAGACACAGATCCGCTGTTTTGGCTTATAACCTGAACATGAACTTATCTACCCCAATTTTTTCCATGCTACTGTTTATTTACTCCATTGTTTGTTTAGAAGGCTGAGATCTGTCCAACCTACTGGACAGCATGATCTGCTCATCACAATCTGATTCATGTGAATTAAAGTGAACTCATTCCTTTAGCTTTGATCCTATTATTTCAATAAAGTGTGTGCCCTACCAATGTCGGGTATCACAATTATTAAGTAAAAGATGGGGACACCACAATTAACCTAATGATAGAACTCTTAAGGTACCCATACACAAGGTGATTCTCCCTCCATTCTTGAGGGATTGACTGCAGCAGGATGACGTCATTCCTCTTAGCTGATCGGTGGGCACCTTTTGCCGTCCTCATTTAAAGCAATGGGATCAGTCGGGAATGTACCGGCATGTCGGATCACCTAATTTGGTGGGAGTCCAAAAGGTGGTCCATCGGCCGAAAAATCTGGTGAAAATCAGGCCATGTATGGCAACCTATAGTCGAACAACTGGCTAGTGAAGTGTTAAGTGTCAGTAAACCCATTTAGCTTTCCTGTCTGTACGTCAAGAGGAAGACAAACACAAAATAATTTATGCATATAAAAATATAGTATAAAATATATAGTATAAAAATATAGTATTTTAAAGAGTTGTACTCTAGTCACATGACTGATGTCCTTCTTATTCAGTTACGAGGGCCTAGCTCATGGCATGACAGAAGCATGTGCAGGTCAAGAGGTCTTCAGCATTCAGCATGACTTCCATAAGCTTTAAACACCTGGAAAGAAGATGTTTAGACTGGTGGCACCCTTTCATTAAGGATATCATTCTTCTTTTTTGAGTTTATATGGGCAAACTAGGGTCAGTGGGCTATTTAGTTTACTCTTTCAATCTGGCCCTTTGTCACCTTGTTGACAAGAAGCTCTGGCTCCCCTCTACTCCCCTCTACGCAGAGATAATGCCCAGAGGTGACCAAATGTACCCATTGGGTTGATGCAGTGGGCGGACCATCGCTAGGCAGTATCTCTGCTCATTGCAGGGAACCAGCAGAGGGGAGCCAGAATGTTATATATATATACAGAATTTTGGGCCAGCCCCCTTTGTCTAAAGAACCATTGTGGCCCACAAGTCAAAAAGTTTGCCTACCCCTGGTGTAAAAGGTGCTTTTTATCACTGTCTCATCATCTTTACTTCCTGTTATATTGACCCTCTGTATAGGTTCGAATGTGATGGAAATTCCATCTTAGACACTTGCCATGGAAAGTGTCCCAATTCAAAGGATTAACCTCATTTTCTCTTCTGGTTCTGGAGGAGTTATCTCTTCAATACTAATTTCTCTCCAAACTGCTTTAATGCTTTTAGTTATGTGTAGACCTATCCAGCAGATTCCCATTATTACCATCACAAAAAAAGGAACTATTAACTATTGGTCGAGAAATTTCAACTAGTTTTTTATGGAGTTAATTGCAAAGCCCCTGAATAAGGTACATTGCCAAAAGGGTTGTGGCAGTACACAAAATAATGTCGTTTTTACACAACTCTCCTAAAAGCCAAAACGTATGTCTATGAGAGTTGAGCTGGCGTTTTAATTTTATTGGTCCTTATATTTAGCATGAAATTTCAAGACATTTTATGTTTTATGCCCATTTTATCTTGTATGCCTATCAAGCTGACACGGATGTGTTAATTTTGTTAACACTGTCTGTATAACAAGAGTTGAAATACTAAAATAATCTCCTATCATAAACACACTTCCTTCTGTTTAACCCTGAAATCAGAAGTGTTCAGACGATCAGTGACATTGTTTACTTATATTACGTGTCAAGTTAAGCCGCTGTCTCTTGCGGTGTAATAGATCTGCCTGACTTAAGTCAATGATATTTAATCTAGTACGGCACATGCTTGGTATCCATTGATCATTTCAAAACAGATTTTCTCAGATGGAATTCACTCAGCCTATTGTATGTGTTAACTGCTGAAAAGTGTAACTAAATATGAACCCCGAAATAGACTGCGGGATTACTATATATATATTTAGGAAGAGAAATGAAATATACAATGAAATACTCTACTGCCTACATGTTAAAACCAAAGATGAGATTTAGAAGTCACCTGCCATTAACACCCAAAACATACCATATTTTTTGGACCATGTGGTGGGTTTCGGGGGGAAATAGTGCCTGCGGCTTATGGTCCAAATGTGCGACCCCCGCAGAAGCTGGGCCATGGGTGGTCGCGCCTTGGCTTCCCACCAGCTCTCCTGGTGCCTCCTGGTGCCACATCCCTCATCTGTACTATACTGTTTTAACCACCAGAGCCCTGCTGATAGAAGCAGTACATCAAAGAGACACACATGGAAGCTGCCGGTGCATCAGAGAGACACACATCGAAGCGGCCAGCCTGTCAGCTATGTTCACCGTGCAGCTCACAGCTGGCAAGAAGGGAGAGAAGAGTAAAGAATCCACCGCGCCCCCCTCCCCTCCCCTTCTGTCTGAAGTGTGCTCTCTAGTGACACCATTGTTGTGGCTTCAATTGGGTACTGCAGGGATTGTTTTTGTTTTTTCCTGCTCTAAAACAGGGTGCGTCTTATGGTCCAGTGCGTCTTATAGTCCGCAAAATATGGTAACTCTGTTGATGCCCCCATGGTCTTGTGTTGCCTTTTTTCATGCTTAGGAGACCTAAGAACTGCCATTCCTGCCAGTAGGTCTTCAGAATGAGATAACACAACACCATGGCAGAAATGAAAGACAGTACTATTATAAAAGTTCGATTTAACTAGCAACAAAATCATATTTTTGAACAAACTGCAGGGATACCAACAGATACTAGCAACAAAATCATATTTTTGAACAAACTGCAGGGATACCAACAGATATTTATTACAAGTAAATTGGAAGGATAAACAAGGTAGTACACAAAATATACAGATATAGTTCTATTCAAACAACTTGATAGCAGTATGGTGTGTCTCACAAATATTGTAGGGTATGTGCTGTCTTGACGCGTTTCGCGAGGTTCCCTCGCTTCTTCTGGAGAAAAGCAGTACAGCACCCTTGGATCACAAGTAACTGGGCATGTGAACATTTTATAAATAAAAACCATATTGCTGGGAAAGAAATCAGCCGGAAATACCTGCTTTTTTGCGGTTTGTGTATCCCAGGTATTTCCGGCTGATTTCTTTCCCGGCGATATCCTGGAACCTATTATTATGTATACTTCATTACAAGGTTTTTATTTATAAATGTTTCACATCCCCAGTTACTTGCGAGGGTGCTTATTTCTCCTGAAGAAGCGAGGGAACCCTTACGAAACGCATTGAGCACATACTCTACAATATTTGTGAGACACACCATACTGCTATCAAGTTGTCTGAATAGAACTATATCTGTATATTTTGTGTACTACCTTGTTTTTTGGACTCTTTCATTGGATATTGAAGGATCAGGTTTATCCTTCCGATTTACTTGTAATAAATATGTTTTTCTGTACATCCTACTTGCCTCAAAAGTCATTCATGTGACCTGGGAATTCCCCATTGGTCACACAGGGTGCAAATTTTTATCCCTTCCAGATTACATAGGTCTATGAAACAGATTAATTTTCGGCTCTTGACTGGAATTGTGCATATGTGGACAGGCTGAATTTACAAGAGCAATATTATAGCACATATGGGAAGCTCTTACAGGAAAGTGGAAGAACACATAAGATAGTGATTTAAGGTGGAATCCCTAATAAGATTAAAAGAGAAAAGGTAGCCATACATGTGACCGTCATGCACGTTCCTGGCAATTGGCCGGCAGGTGCACCCACCTGGTGAGATCGACCAGGAATCACACGGTGAACCAACATGTTGGTAGATTCCCATCCGATCCCATTCCTTTGCATGGGGATGGCACACAAAGGGTGCCGGCCGATCCTCTAAGGGGCCAGCTGCAGTGTGATGATGTAATCACGCTGCACTGCCCCCCCCTCTCTTGGGGGTAATGCATATGTGTATGGCTACCTTTAATGTGTATGGAAAGTACAATTATCCTTTACTAACTGTATAATTTATCTTTTATAACAGGGCCCCCATATGATTGAGAGCAGCAAACCCCTTGACAAAGGAGACCAACCATAGCTGTGCCATTATTTGAACTGATACACAGGGAAAAGAGAATGTATCACTAGCTGGATGTCCTCTTATCAGGAGAACAGAGCGATATTAATGTACACACAAGATGGACTTCTGCTACATAGCTGTCAGGACAGATAATATATGATGGGATTACATGTGTCTCGTGGCTTAATGGACAGATTGGTATAAGAAGAATAAGTATCAAGCTCATTCCAAATATTTGCAAAAGATAATGGGCCGCTTGTTTGTAGAGAAGCTCTCCAGCACATATTTATCCCTAATTCATACATCACTCACAGCTCCAGTGTTTACAAGTCCGAGATGTTTCATTACGTTTTAATCTTTGTGGATTAGCTAAGATTTATCTCTAAAAGAAAACTCATTTTTCTGCTTTCAGGGTTTAGAAAAGGAAAATTAGACAATAAAACAGCAAGAATCAGAGTTGGGAAAAGAGAAACAAAGTTGAAAATAGTTGTACTAAAGGCTGTACTGGTTTATATGGCAGCACTCAAAAAGGATTGTAACATGGGCAGAAGAGCGTCCCTGACCAACTTTTTCAAGAGATTAAATTCATTGGGTAAAGCATTTTCATTGGCATTACTGCCCGATTAACACATGCTTCAATGCTAAATGATATTGTGCCAAAAAAAGGATAAGAAAGCTCACGGAAATGTGTGAAAAAATACTTAATGTTTCTAAACTGTGGTCCAGCGCTTGATTACCTATACATAGAAATGGTGGAATTGTTTTTGGAAAATTTTGACTAGCTGACTTTCTCAGTTAATTGCAAAGCCCCTAAACATGGTATCATTACCAAAATTACTGGAGATGTAAAAATTTTTTATATTTTTGCAAAAATGAGTTCATAAGTAAGTCAGGTTAAACTGTTTTTAAATTAAAATTGCAACTTAACTTTGAACTTAATTTATGCAAAAACTACATGTGCTAGAACAATATATTTTTGTAAAAAGGTTCCAACAACCTCTCCTACATCTCTAGTAATTTTGGTGAGGATACATTGTTTAGGGGCTTTGCAATTAACTCCAAAATAAAAGAGTTGAATTTCTGTGAGTATCTCTACCTATAAGGCAGGTTGGGGGGTGCTATTCGTAATAAAGGGGGGAGCTGAAATTCTGAAATGCTGGCACTGCTAGGTAAATACATTGTTGGTCAGCCCAGCAATCACTAATTAAAGTAATATTATTTGCACTGACCATATGGATTTGTTCCTACCAACCTGGACTCTAGTAGTCATTTTCATTATGCCACGTGTCTGTATTGCGCACTTGTTGCCTGAATATTGTCAATATTGTAGTCTGCAGAGTGTACATAGAAATATACTAAAACATAGAGGACGAGGTGTTTTTTTTAGAAGAGAACATAACAGAAAAAGCTTACCAGCACGCAGAAGACTAGTTACACTTCAATTACATTGTTTAGGGTCATTGTTAAAATCCTAGTCTAATTTATTATTTGGATATTAAATATGCCCTACATATATATCTGAAAATGAATCCTGCAAACACTCAGTGATCCACTAAACACAAATCAAAACATTGGAATATTCCCCACATCTCTATTGTAAATAATATCATATATTTTGTACAGCCCCAAAATTATAGAAAGATAACAAATAATTTTTATACACCAGATCATAAGATTGTATAAGGCGAATAGCAATAAATACATTGCATTCTGACTTAACCTCCCTGACAGTTTGTCCAAACCTAGTTCAGACAGACTTTGTTTACAAAACAAACTCCCCCAAACTGGGATCGGGCATACTTACTTATCTTGGGCAAGCCCACGTTGATTCTGAATCATGGTGGACCAGCCAAACACTTATGGCACCACCTATTTAGCTTTATCGGTGATGCCAAAGGGGTGGCGCCATAGACATACAGGTTATCAAAGTGGTCTCAGTTTCCCAGGCTACATTACCGGCGATGTGTAGAGGAAAAATCAACAGAGTACTCTGTGCTCTGCTTTGATTGCCCGTATGGTCATATCGCTAAGGAGGTTAAATAAGCATGCTACTTAACATTTAAGCTAAGGTAATGCATTGCAGTGGAAATACAAAGCATATTCGAGGGAAGATACTGATACTGACACAAATGACAGTTCAGCCATTAGCAGTGAATGTAACTACCAGTACATAAAACAACATGATAACATAAAATAACATTATAGATCTTCCTTAATCCTTGTGAAACTCTTTAAATTGACTAAGTAATAGGAGATTATAGGGGACACCATGGTGGAACTCTTGAACTTTCAGAACTAGTCCTGTGGCTGTATGCTGATGCTTTGGTTTCAATGCTATCTGAGCCAACATTGAAACAAGATTTTTGTAACTGACTGTCTTTATCTCTTGTCTTTTTTTGTGTTTGATCAAGCAAATCAATCATTAAATTTAATAATTTGAAAATCTCTTTTTCTATATCTAATTGGCCAGAAGTGATGGAAAAGGATCATAAAATGAATTTTTACTTCCTTGATCTCCCCTACAATACAAAGTCCATGGCGTTACACTACAGAATAGGATGCCAAAAACCTGCTAACTGCCCAGAGCACCAAAAGGGAAGAGTAAGGCCTAGGTTCTATTGGCATCGAACTCCTGCATTTGATGCATATCAAGCCCGGGTGTTTTGAAGCAATAAAAATATTTTCATTGATATTCATTGAAAATGTATGCATTTGTGATGCATTTTGGGTTAACAATGAAAAAAGAGTATTGGTCCTTTTTCATTGCATTGCATTAAAAAAAAAACGAATTGAAAAATGCATGCTTGGCCTCACAAGAGTCAAGTATTAGATCAGTAAATCTTGTTTATATCACCCAATAGACCTAAATGAACAATCAACCTTTTCAGTGGGGTAAAACAGGGTACAGACGTGGAGATATGGGTCAAATTGATGTCCGCTTCGAGCTCCGTGTGCGCTCACGGCCATCTGACCCATATAATATGGCCCATCGCTGTTTTCGAGTGGGAAAACAGCGATATCGGACATGACCGTGAATACGGCCTATGTCCGATGCTTTGCCTAGGGACCGCTGGTCTCCAAGCAAAGCTGCATCAGAGCCGGGGAGAGAGCAGAACTCTGCCGATATCTGACAGCAGCGTGATGACATCATCACGCTGCTGCAGGGTACGTCGGACGGCTTGAATATCGAGCCATCTGTACCATGCTTTTATCTTTATATTCCTGGTCATGATAAGGAATTCTAAAGCTAGCTATACACAGGTCAACTGTTGCATGATGGATCTTGTTGTGCGATTTAATATCTACTGCCACATGATTGTACCACCATACAGTGTGATCGATATAAACATGATCCATTTTATGATTGTACTGTGCATGCTCCGTAGTACGATCTCATACAAATCAATCAAAATACCTAGAATACTTGTGTGATTTACTAAAATGTACCAACATGTCCGATCACTTTAACAACAAATGTTTAATATCCAAAATAAAATATATTTGATACACACCAGAACGGTCTTCATTTTGTGCATCACATCTTCTGCATAGCTCAGGAATTGTTTTCAGGGATGTTATAGAATACTAAAAAAAGAAGAAGAATATCATGAATAACTAAATTTAACAGTTTTATACAGAGTCTGGCATAACCTACACATACTGGAAGAACCTAAAGGTTATGTGTTTCCTGCAGCAAGCAATCAGATAAAAGCTAGCATAAGAAATAAATCACATGAGGCCCATTGTTTAAAAAGGCCAGCTCCACCGATTCAGTAATATGGGTGGTGAATGGAAGCCCCAATGGCGTGTGGGAAAGTATTGACCAGTCGAAGATTAAACATTGTGTGAGACATGCTAGTTAGGAAACTATGTAGCAGGAAGCCGAAAAAAAAACATTCAGTGCCTGGTTATTTTTGCTTGCAGAGTTTACATTAAGATACATGACACTTTATATACAAAATGCTATAATTTCATTGAATTAAGTTACTTCAATAAAACGGCATCATCTAAACCACATGCATGGGCTTGCATTGCCTCGAACTCAGCAGTATTTTAATACAGCACAGATACAGCTTTCCAAGTTTCTCAGTGCAACATTTCAATAGTATTTCCCACCGACCTGATCCCTATTACAGATGTATAGTTCATATTATAAAAACAACAAACGTAGTAAACTGACGGAGTCTTTTTGTCGTTCAGGCTGCATTAAGTCTGCCCTTCTTCTTCCCCACCACTCCTCTGAAATGTTATACAATTGCCGGCACAGAGGGAGAATGTTCTTCAATTATTCTGGAACAACTCATTACTTCCTAATTAGTAACATTACTTCCTGTTTTTGTCTGTTCCTTAATACGAATTTAGAAAAACAAAATAATTCATAATTATTTCATGCCTTAAAATGTAACAACAGCGTAAATTGTTCACGTATTTAAGCAGTTTAAAATATTTAAGCTGGTGGCTTTCTGTAAAGAAGCATCCAGGAAAATTCCTGTGACAACTTCTAACAGTTTTTGTGTTGCTAATGTGTTCTAAAAGTTCGCAAATGGGATGCACATGTTTTTTGTCACATGGTCAGTAACAGCTTATAGTGGCGGAATATGTTAAGGTACAAGTCCACAGAATAATTTTTTTGCCTTGACAGTTAGGGTATGTCTGTGTTCCGATCCACATACCTTCCTACCTGACCAGCTGTTCTCACGGCATTCTGCCGATCCACCAGCAGGAGGTTGACGCACTGCACTACTAAGGTACACTACTGCATCACTATCTTCTCAACGCCATGTGAACAAAGGATCCGCTGGGCAGATAATGTATATGTGCTCTATCCGGACCCCGCAGTGGAGACATAGCCTTACTTGGGTGCATTAAGGGTTTTCCCTAACCTCTAGACCTCTAGTTAATTGCAAAGCTATTTTATAGGTTCTAGCATACACACTTTTTGCATATATTAGGTTTAAAGTTTAGGCAAAATTGGGATTTGAGCAGGGCCTGTTAAGCTTTTTAATCCTATCTCCACTAATATCAATATCAATATATCAATATCTCTTTAACTGGAAGCATAACTATTCTTTAGTTAAAAAGAAAAAATAAGGGAAAAGGGGGGAAAGGGGGTTACCCTCAGTGGGGACTTTAAATTGGCAAACCTTCCCTTTACAATAGCGTTTTATATTGGTATTTGAAAGTTTGTAGTGACCACATACTTTCACCTTTAGTTAAAAAGGAATTAGAAATGTAAACATTATGCCGGGAATGCAAGTAATTGAGACAGCTATGCCGGGCGGCCATTACAGGTTCTTGGTCCAACCCCTCTGTCAAATTTAACAACCCATTGTGGCCCATAAGTCAAAAATGTACCCAACATACTTTTTTTAGTAACATTCACCCTACACTTCTTTACATCTACAGCAATTGGTGATGATATCATGTGGTTTGCAATTCACTCACAAAATGAGCTAGTTGAAATGTAAAAAGACATTAGACCATCTTTACGGGATGCATGATAAAGGTCATGCCTTCTACTGTTGAGGATTATTATGCAAGCTGGAGTTTCTGCATTAAAGGGCTATTTTGGTGGCTGGAGTTACTCTTATTAGAGTTCCACTGCTGGCTATTAGTATACCAGGGATTATTTTGGTGGCTGAAATGTACTATTCGGGGTGGACCTCTCTTGGGGATTAACCTGCTGGCTATGGGTTGCTCTGCTAGAGGTTCCTATTATGGGGTTACAGAGTTTGCGGGAGGTAACTACTAAAACAATTGGAGATTACTGAGTTATTATGCTTGCTGAGAGCTGACACTATGGCCATACTCACTGTTATAACCACATCTTTCTAGTTGATCAACTCTTGCCAGTAATATCAAGTATTAATACAGCACTGACATATTAACAATGCTTTACAGGGTCCATAGTAATGCTGCTGTCTCTCAGAGCAGCTCAAAATCTAATGTTACTACCATAGATATATATCATTAGCATAGCTTAAGGCTATGTTCTAGAAGGAAAAAGACACAAACATGAAGACAACTTACAAACTCCTAGACAGCGTTCAGGTTAGGTTGCTAATCTCCCTCTTTATGGCAGTTCTTTCATCAATTCTGATAATTTAAAGAGGAAGAGCAGCTATAGAGACAATGAATGGCTGAAGTACAGTGCATCAGGAAAGTATTCACGCAACATTTCTAGATAATAAAAAAAAGAATCACATGTACATAAGTATTCACAGGGGCGGTTCTAGCATTTGGGGGGCCCTATGCAAAATTGTTGCCTGGGACTCCCTGTGGAGCAGGGTTGTTAGCAGAAAAGTTGTTGAACTTAGCTTAAAAACTGTTGGGGGGGGGGGGGGGAATTTTATGCGTGCTTATGTGCTATATTTTGCAGTGCCTCTCAAGCTCAATCAGGTTGGATGGAAAGATCCTTCCCGAGATGTTCGATCGGATTCAAGTCTGGGCTATGGCTTGGCCACTCAAGGACATTCAGATATGTCCTGAAACCACTCCTTGATATCTTGGCTATATTCCACATAAAGTGTGGAAAGAGTGATGCACTGTGAATACTTTCTGGATGCACCGTATGTCCACAAACCAGATCCAAACGTCAATTATAGTATTGAACTCCAAATTTATAGCAAATATCTATATGGGAAGGCTCTTCCAAACCAAATCACACACCCCTGTTACTTAAAAGCCTTCAAGCACATCTTCCTGTAAATTTCAATAGCATAAGAAAATCAGATTAGTTTATACAAAGCATATACAATGTTGATCTAGACTGATTTAAATTTGTACTTTACACATCACTAAATTAATATGTTCTGGACTTTTCACCAGAATATATCCCCCAGTTCTAGCATTATGTACAAGCATTCACCTGAGTTCTATAGGAACTGACAGTCTGAATGATATGTACTTCAGTTGGAACCAAAGGGTGTGTCTGCATGATTTAAAAAGTTTACATTGCTGAGGGGCAATAATTAAAAGCATACAACACAACCATGAAGTTTACTTTAGAAATTTAAAAAGTAGTAGTCAGTCTTAAACAATCAACAGACCCCACATTTCTGCATCTTCACTTACATCATCATTATGTAAACATTTAGTAATACTCAACCCATTATGGACATTATTTAAAATTCCTAAAGAGCCACAGTATACAGCCATGTATGACAAGAAAAGTCTCAGAAACAAAAGTAACCTATGCAAAAGAAATTCAAGTAGAATTCAGTTTTTCAAGTAGATTTATAGTATATTTTTAGCATGTTGTGAAACAAAAAAAAAAAAATAAAGTGAAGAAGAGTAACCGCAGATGAAACCACATTAAATGAGATGCTATTTATGTCTTCCCATGAGCTCCAGCATGGATTAATAACTCTTTGTTCTCTCTCCCCATTGGGAGAAGGATGCTCTTGATCGTAGTTTGTTGGCTCCCTCTTCCTATGTTTATTTGCATTTATGATTTTATGTTCTACTTTCATATGAGATTTATAGAAGTCTTTGCTGACAGATTTCCCTTTCATTTTTTTGTGCAATCACGCTTTTATCCCTGTGCCGAATCTACAAACATTTCCACCAAGTGATCACATAAAGTGAGAGCACTTCAGGTCTACTTGTTACCTTTGCCCCTTCTGATGAGATTCCTTCTCCTCACAGCTCTTTCAAGTGACTATAAAGGAAGTGAGATCCTAATATTGGGGACACGGGTGGCCAATTAAACCTGAGAGACGTGTCCAATCACAAATTTTCACTGGTCCAGTCGAAAAGCAACATGCTTAGTTCAATGTTTAAGGGGGGTTGAAGATTTAAGACTGTGGTGATCTGGCCATCGTAGATGCCATTGTAGACTTGTAGTAGTAGTGGAGTAGTGTACTGAACTTTCCAACTTATAACTTTTATTTTCCAGCATGTACACTTCAGATGCTCCATCCTGTTTGGCAAATGAGTAACTTGGCATTGTAGGGGTTCACAGGACCTTGAATGTGACATAAAGTTTATCTCTCCATCTCCTGCTGTACTCCTTCTGAGGCAGACCAGGGGGCTCAACCACTGACATAATATAGTCAGAGCCTGGTTACCGATTTACAATACACAGGCCTCTGTAAGAGTAAATACTTTGTGATTTTGTCCACATCAAGGCTGTATATCAACTGGGTACTTTACTTGGCAGAAGAATATTTAGTTCAGTCACTGCTGCTGTGCCAAGGCAACCAACAGTCCTTAAGAAGTAAGTACTGGGGCTGCTGCCCAAACAATGGTTTGTCTACAGTCTACCTACCTACCTACCTACCTACCTACCATAACTAACATTCTCTGGTGCTGTCCCTCACTCAATCTAAGCCCAGGTAGGGTATTTTCGACACTCAAATATGGTACTTGTAGTCAACACAAACAGATGAAATCTGGCTCCCACTTGGACTCCTCACAATTGAACAAGAACCCTCTAAAGCCTCCTATCTGGGTCTTATGTACACTTTAGGGAGACAGCACCCTTTGCCAGGGCAATCCCAATACAAGCACAGGGGAAACATTTATTGCATTTTCCACCCAAGTACATGGCTTCCATGCAGTTACACGGCCATTGGAACTTACTCCATGAAACTTCACATCACATGCTCCCATAGTGGAGGACATTTTGATTTCTGGTTCAGTATTAAACTAAAAAAAAAAATACCCACACACAGAGTAATAGGGTAGAATTTACATGCGACAATCACTTGATTACATCTTTTTTTTTTTATGTGCTAATCAATGACAATTACAGGAATCATGGGAGAAGGATTCTTTCATTGGCTATGACATAATCATGGACTCCAAGTACAAAGAAAGCCCTTGCATCTACTGAGTTAAGCTGGCCATAGACGGTTAGATTTGAGCCCGATTTTGCCGCCGATGTGCGCACTCACGGCTGTCGATCTTAATGCTTAAAAGCAAAATTTGCCCGTATATCACAGGAACACAGTAGTTTCAGATTGCGAACATGGCTGCGGCCGCCCACCTAAGTGGAGACAGGACTATTAAAAGTAAGGAAGCGGTCGACGTGGCCGGCGATGCAAGTGCGGACAATCCTTAAGTCTACTGAGCCTGTTATCAAACATTAAAGGCCCCCATACACGGGTCGGATTCCGGCCGGATTCCGGGCCGATCGATTCCGGGCGCGTGCACGCGAAACGATCGTGCCGGAATCGTGTGCAGCCCACCTTGTCCGATCGATCACGTCCGATCGTTCAGGGGCCCAGAATCGGATCCGACAGAGAACCAACATGTTGGTCTTTTTGATCCGATTCTGCACACATCAGGGGGAGTTGCCATTTGTGAGGTGGACAATCGGACACGGAATCGTCCCGGAATCCGTGGGACAAGGTGGTATGCAGCGATGGATACTCTTAATTGGGCGATCGATCACACCTGCGATTCCCGGCAGAATCGCCGGAATCGATCGGATAGGTGATCGAGTGGCCATGGAATCTGACTGTGTATGGCTGGCTTAACACCTTGCTATGTGGCTATCTATATGCAACAAGGATTCACTGTTACAATGTCTGGTAAATACTGAATTGCAATTGTCATGTTATATTACATATTACTAATCATACACTTAATGAATGTCCTTTAAATACTAACTAAGGTCTAACTGAAGACAATGGTTGAAAACGTGCCATGTTGTTTACAGTACATACTTTGGCTTCACTATTATTGGCACACAAACCGCATACAGAAACCTGGACACTTGCACACTGCTTGGGATGGACAATTATCTTGTTTTTATATTACTTTAGCAAACTTTCCAAAATATGTTTTTATTTGCAAAAAACTGTTTTAAATTTATGATGCCTTTAAAATGACCTGAAGATTTTATCTTCGTCATTCCAAAGTCACGGAGAAATAAATAAATAAACAGGCCGTGAAATTTTTATCAAAACCGTACGGCATATTTTTCAGGTTCAGCTAGGGAACTTCAGGATTTTTGTCTGGAACTGCTCCTATTCCTGGCTGGTCTGCCAGAAGCCAATAATCTGATGATATCACTAACTGCTTGGATGTCTGTGCTGTAACTAAGAACTGACTAGAACATATTCCCAGCACCGCAAGTTCCAATTCACTATTCTTTCAGCAACAAAAACCTCTTTTTTTTCTCCTTCAACGAACTTACTTCATTCTTATACATTATAATAACACTGCATACAGAAAGCTGTTGTGAACAGCTGGCCAAACACCAGCCACTATTTCTTGTTATAATCAAGTTTGCAAACCATTAAAAAACTACTCTTTCCAACAATGCGGACTTGTAGCATGGGTTCAAGAAACTTTCCAGCACTCTAAAAATGTTTTGTCATTTAAAGTGGCCCATGCCTCGAGTCTTCAGTCAACTAGGGAAAGCAATATATACCCCTATACAACCTCAACGTTATACTAAAAACTGTCAACTTAGAGGTTTCTAAAGCTCAGTGAGGTTTGGCACTTGCAGTAAGAAACCTTTTTATGTTAAGCTGGCCATAGATGTGCTGATTCCCGGCAGTAGTTGCAGGCGATCGACCGGCGTTCACGCCATACACATGGTGGTTGGTCGCCCGCAACTACAGGGGTGCCCACCTTGCAGTTTCGACCCAAAAAGCCGGCAGGTAGGATCACACAGCGATGTGTCCTGCCGGTACTTTTTGTGGCCGATCCTGTTGTAGTCAGTTAATGTGGAGAGGGGGTCTCCTCTCCCTCCAATTATTAGCTACAATCTGCTGGGAATCCCTGTGTTAAGGTAGCCATACACAGGTCGATTTTCCACTCGATTTTTGACCGATCGATCACTGCGCGCGTTCATGAGTTCGATCGGCAATTGATCAGCAGTCAATCAGGGTTTGATCACCCTGAACGATCTACCCCCAAAAATCGGAATCTACTAAAAATCGGATCAGACAATGAACCGACATGTTGGTTTTTCGGTCATTTGGCAATTGGAGTACATTGATGGACCCAGCAGCCTTTCCGATCGATGGATTTTGTGGAATGGGCCATTTTGGAGATCGGCTCATGTCCAAATCAGCCTCAAATCGGATTCCCAAGGTGGTGTTGCATCTATTCCCGATCTGATCAATTGCAGATTCCTGATCGTCTGGAAAGATTGGATCAGCAATCGATCGGCATTTGATCGCTGACAAATCGACCTGTGTATGGCTACCTTTAGTGGAGCACACCGGATTCCCGTCAGTTTTGTACCTGACTCCTCACGTCACCACGCTGTAATGAGTCTGCTACAAGCCGGCCATGAATTGAAGTGTCTATGGCCGGCTTTTGGTTTGGTTTGATTTGGTATCAGCCTCATAACAGCAGGAGACTTGGACTATGTTGAGTGGTAGAACTGTATTTTTTTCTCAACGGGTTGCAGAGAAATACAATCCCTCTAACCAGTAGAAAGCCGTCCATATGTGTATGATATTTAGCTGACAGAGTAAAGTGACAGAGCTTACAGGAGCACCACACAGCCATATGCCTATTAAAGTGCACCTAAACTCACCACATTGGATGTCCCTTTTTGACAAACACCCTATTATTAGGATTATCCCAATTTTTACAGATCGTGATGATCTGTAAAAAACCAAAAGGTAAAAGATCCCTGCATGTAATGAGATATTCCTGAATGTCCCTCGTCACCTTTCCTCACTCCTCAAAAATGGCCATGTTGGTTATGTCACCTCAGCTTCTCTCTCTCACAGTCAAGATAAACCGTGTTTGCCTGAAAATGAGACAGTGTCTTATATTTATTTTTGCTCCCAAAGATGCCCTACATCTTATTTTTGGGGGATGTCTTATTTTCAGCCTGGCCCCGAAGCGAGGACACTGGCTGCAGTGCGTTGTGGGTGTTTTGTTTAGTGGGGGGAGTGTTGGCCATTCAGCGAGGGTTACGGGCAGGCGATTTTGTGCCTCCCTTCTTCTCCTCCCTCACAATGTGCAGCGAGGGAGGGGCGGTGCCTTCCCATTGTTTATGGGCGGTGGCCCTATGAT
>CM070032.1:50633376-50643874 GCA_036250615.1 Ptychadena robeensis | reverse complement strand
AAAGAGGATGATGTGGTCAAAATACTAATTTGCCTAATAATTCTGCACTCCCTGTAGAGGCAATTATAGAATAGTAGAATGTGCTTGGATGTAAGAACTAGAAGAATCAAAAACATTCATAATCTCCTTAGTGGTCAGCCCGTACATAGTACTCTGCTTGTGATCCCTGCCCTCCCTCCTCCCTTGTACATTTTGCTGGGGTCATTTTGATTTGGACACGGAAAGTGACGGCCCTTCATTAACACGGCGGTCTATGGTGCCAAGCCACCCCCCCCCCCCCCCCCCCCGCATCTTTGGGTTCTTTGTGGTTGGGACCACAATTCCGAATTGCTGTGAATACTTGTAAAAGACCAGTTCGTCCACAGATTATTTTATAAGCAACCCCTGGATGAGCTGGACTCGTCTTAACCGCTAGGGTAGTTAATATCATATATATATTTTTTCATTTAACTTTAAAAAGGTTAACACCTATCCGCTCTACGTGTGTTGACATGAATATTCATTAGAACATGCCCATTGGACACAATACAGAAATAACAGAACTTTTTTAAATTTTACATTTTTAAAAGAAGCCAATTAACCTGCCAGTAGCCAAGATTTGAACCTGGGCACCTAGTATTCCATGGTCACCATACTGCCCCTTTCCTAAAAGATCTTATCTTTAATAGCTTCTTGATCATGACCTCTGAAGTCAGAATCACTATTGATGCAATACATTGACAAGAGGGGCACCAGGAATATCAGTGTAATTTTATGATGGCCTTCCTGAAAATGTGCATTTAACAAAGTCATTTTACATTATGTTTGAAATCTCTTTGAGATCATTTGTGGTCTGTGCTCATTGAGGGTCCTTTGAGGTTTTCTAGAGCTGCCCATTGGCTGTGTTTCAGGAAAGCACCAATAAAATCATCAAGGAATGCTGGAACAGGTAAATTGATCTGTGTGTTTACATTGGATTTATGGTGATGTGTGGCAGACACATTTTGCAGAATATGAGCCCTTTTTACTAAAACCAGGCAGTGGGGTGACATACCGGTCAGGATTCCTTCTATAAGCACTAACCATGACGATCACTGTGGGACAGGAACCAGGGAAGGAAAGAATGCAGCCGTTCTCAAAGTTTTTATATTTTAACAATGTAAGATCTGCAAAGTGATAACATGAAATTGGTCAAATAAAAAATATAATTTTCCATGTCTCTTCTAGGAGACCATATATGGGCAGATCACTCATTGACAACCATGCACAATGACAGATTTATCATCATCAAAATAACTGCACAACCCAACCTGACAAATGTTTTTCATAACACAGCTACAATCTATATTTTACTGCATTAAACGTTTGGAAAAGTCCCTGCAGCAAACAATGATTGGCTTCGTATACAACATTTAAGAAAATAAAATAGGATAAATCATGTAAAATTTTGTAAGGTAAACAAAAATGTCATTTAAAGTTAACCAATAGTGATGAGCGGCATAGGCAACATTCGTATTCGCGGCATGCCACGAATTTTATGGAAAACATTCGGAAAATATTCGCATTCGGGGTTTTTTTTTGTTATTGCGAATATCGTCAGTTTATTGCGAATTTCGCGCGCGCAATATATGTTTAACATGGTGCGAATTTTTATGCGAATTTTAAAAGTGACGATTTTCGCAATATTCGCATCACCCCAATATTCATTTAAAAATCTGTTGATGGTGTTGCTAAGCTCTTGTTGCAGCCTTCCCATTTGTCCACTCACATTGAGAGGGAAGTGTAATGGATAAAAAATACCGAATATCCGGAATTGCGAATATTCGGCAATATATTCACCATCTTCGCGAATTTCCGAATTGACGATATTCGCGATTAATATTCGGAATCCGAATATTCGCGATCATCACTATTAACCAATACGTAACAGAAATAAAATAAACAAATTATATATACATATATTCATTCAAAAAAATGTTTTTGACAATCAAGAGATTTTGTGGTCGCTTCACCTATTTCCAGTTTAAAAAAAATAGAGCTTAGGCTAAATTTACATGGTTGTGGCTATCTGCCCATGTGTGCGAGCGCTTGGTCATTTGTGCTGGCGCTCTAGGACATTAAGATAACACCCCAATGAAATCTGGGGAGCACTCAAAACCCGCCCGGTGAATGCCTCCTTTCAGATTTTCCAAGACACCAAGGTTTTAGTGTACTTTATGGGTCGTCAGCAACTGTCCATGAAAATAAGCCCTTACTGTAAGAAAATACAAGTAACAGTTGCATCTTGTGAGTTGAGTTATTCCTTATACCAATCTAGGTTAAGAAATTAAGCAGCTGCATACAGAAGTAGAACACTTCAGTCTCTTCCTAGCATTTGGACACATGATGAGGCCATAACATTTTAAAGAAATGTGATTAATTTTCTAAAAGTGAGGTTATATCTTTAAATACTGTATTAATTTTGTATCCATTACATTTCTTAGTATTTTATTTAAAGTGGACCTACCACCTCGGTATTGGCTTCCTATAACAGGGCAGATGGGATGTTAAAAAAAATTACTTACCTGGTGAAATCTGTTAAAATCCGTTGACGTCACACCCCTCCTGTGACGTGCGGCAGCTGCGGCCGCAGGTGGATATTGGGTAAAGTAGACATCACTTCTGACATCTGCCTCCCATAATCCCTGTGTGCCCAGCAGCCAGCCAGATCTGAATCCAGTGATGATGGAGGGCCAGAGATTCAAATCTGTAACTGAAAGAGTCTTGCTCATCTATCTTACATGCTGTAGACAGGACACTCCAGGCACTCCAGGAAAATAGGGGGAAGGTAAGGTAAGACCCATGTAGGTAAGTAAGTTTATCTATTTATTTATTTTTTAAACTGCTTTAATTACCCCTAAGCAGTAAGATGAGAAAACTATGTTTATCTACTAGCAGACTTGTGGACTGGAGCCACTGCAAGTAAATTTTCTAATAGTAAAATTACTCAGAAGGCCAGATGAGCAGGGTATATTGCCCTAGTCAGGTAGTAGTGGTGATCCAACATCTAAGAACCTACCCAATCAGATCCATAACATTTCACATCACTGGTGATCACAAGCCCTAAAAAAAACAAAACCATTCTGATGTGATGTTTTTTTTAAAGCTTTAAGGTGGGATCTAGGTGAGAACATTTAAAGTTGGTATTTGGGAACGGTGACACAGGCATTTCTTAAATCACAGGTAACCTTTGAATTGAAATAACTCTATCACTCTTTTCAAAGGCTCTGTGCATACTTAGGCATAATTGTGCATAGCCTAAAGCAAGCAATGGAAATTCGCAACATTTTGTTCTGCCAGGGGAATATTTTAGCCATCTGGCTATAACAAAATGAGCAGAAAATAATGGTCCAAAAATGACTTATCACTTTCTATGAAATGAAGAGAAAGCTTGCGCTGCAAGGAAGATAACCAGTTGCAGAACCCTCCTACCATTTGGCAGGATTTAAGAAGGATCATGGTTTTAGCACCCAAAGGGGTTTTATGATAAAAATCCTGGGCAAATGAAATCAAAGACTGCAGAATTTAAATAAAATGGAAGGCATGTGAAATAAAATAGTAAAACAGTTGGAACCAATTCCAAGCTTTAGGTGCAATGAAAAAAGAGTTCAGCACAAAACAATATACTAAGAATAAAAATAAATATAACCCAACAAACATGAAATTGTAAAAATAGATCGGGCACCCTTTGTGTGCAAGCGTCTCCACTGTGTTCTCGGCTTCGTCGGGTCCCCGCAAAAGGAAAGCTCCAGGGGGGCTTTTAGAGATGAGAACACATTGGAGACGCTGACATGCAAAGGAGCTGTTCCACATACCTGTCTGCTTTTGGTTATCCGGAGCTGGTGATTGAAATACTGCACTAAGTTTAACTTCCGCCCAGCGGATCAGCAGAACGAGAAGTGTCCGCAGCTGAAGACAGGTATTTGGAATGGCTCTGCCATGAATGCAGAGGAGACATACCAATACATTGGACGGGGATGCTGGTCCTCATCCAAAGTAATTATATCAATTTAGGAAATTAGGGACATGTCCGTAATGGCTTAGTTCGATTTGGCGGCCGAATAACACTTTTAAGCACCTGATTTTCCACCCAATTTTTTGGCCGTGAGCGTGCACGGTGGTCGATCAGCCAGAAAATCGTGGGAAAAGCTGAGCGTGTATGGGGGGCTTTAGTATTTAAGCACCCCATATACCTTTAGATCACTCCATACAATCTACCAACAACTATATAGTATAGTGGCCTCCCTGATAGAATACATAGTGATTGGAAGGTATATATCACTGCTATGTAGTGCCGGGTCCTCCCTGATAGAATACATAGTGATTGGAAGTTTAGGAAAGGTCCTCATATTACATGGTTTTGGTAGTTCTAATTGCTAAAGTTGTGAAACGTTGTTATTTATAAAATAATAAAAGCTTTAAAACAGAATGTGTATTTAGAAAGATAATCACGGCAGATCATGGAAGTGGAAACATATCCTAAGAGCAGGGTAAAGGCTTCAGCAGTATTGGTTAGCTAATGAGATCACACAGCAGCAGATACTTTTCTTGCACATTGTCTCTTAATGAACCTTAGTTTATCTAATCTATGTATTCTGCCATTAACTCTGGTTGCATGCATACATTTCATCTTGCTCTACTGATCCATGTTTTCAGGGTTTAATTTCAAATTGATTGTAATTACTGCAACTATACCTGTACATGCTATCCATGTCTACAAGAGTGATTCATATACAGGATCGCATGAAAATAAAAACCCTAGAATTTCATGAGCCCATTGTGTTTACTTACAGATATGTCATAGCTGAAGTCAATCTCATCTAAATCGAGGTACTCTGGGGCTTCCATTATTCTTCAATGCTCATTTTCAGGTACAGACAGCAGTGACCTAGACCTGGTAATAAGAAAAGACATTCATAAAACTCTGCACTTCTCTACTGACTACCCAGAAATAACAACAACATGAGTTTGTTAATAGTACCATGAACAGGAGCGAGAAGAAGCATCAATGTTTGTGTACAAGCCAAATAGGTTTTTTTCATGGTTGTTAAAGACAAATTATGGTGCTACTTAATTGAGCATAACAGAGCTCAGATGTTGTTAGCTTAGATGAAAGACCTGTAAGGAAGCTATTCCATTTGAGAGCATTTCAAGAATCTTCTTATCCAATTTCCACCTAGCGTCTAAAGACCAGTAACAGCCTCCAACGGACTGCCAGACTTTAAAGGACGGTAAAAATCCATGCTGTTCCAAAGGTCTTCACTGCTATGTCTCATCATATTACACTGTAAATTACTAAAGCTATATTGTAAACTTTAATGATGTTTTACTGGTGTAATTGTACCATTAAATATAACTGAAGGTAACTAGTAAGTATGGCAGCCTAGGTAACGTAACAGGATGAAGTTTAAGAGACGATCACTACAGACTTAAAACATAGAGTGACAAAAAAAATTTCTATCAAGCAACAAAATCACTTGTACCCATTGTTCCAAAGATTTCAACATACTTCCTATACCTGTGATAGTTACATTTCAATATTCTATGGGTCTAATGGTAACAACAGTTAGGGATAAAGCTAGGGATTTAGTCAAGACCTCTTTCGCTGAAGACTATTCCTAAACTTAACTTCTACTAGGTTTCCTTTCACATCCTGTTGTCTCGGTGGCAAAAACTAAGAGCAAAACAATAGAAACCTTAAGGTGCATCTCACACCACAATAAGCAAAACAATGCCTGCAGTTCTTCTTTTATCTACCTGGCAGTTTGATTATTTTTGGCAAAAGAAGTACAGACGATTTAAACAGACAATGTCTTGTGTACTTTGGTAGGCTGGCCGCCGCATTTTGATGACCCAGGGGACATGGCTGTAGGATGCTGGTGGTTTGTCTTGATCATGTAAGCAACACAAGTGTGGCTCGGGGTGACTGTTGTTGGTGATAAAAATATCCTTTGAGCCACACTCAGGAATACCGCTAAAGAGTTTTTCCATAATTGCAGAGAAAATGTATTTATTCTATTATTCATGGGCTAAAGGATAAAAACTAACCACTTCAACCATTTCTAATTACAAATGAGATTTAGTTGATATAAACCATACAGCTCAATTCTCTACCTTGTTTATTTAAAATAATCCTTAGAGCTTGTTTTTTCTTGGCTCCCAGTGTGACATTAGTAGATACACGGCTGAACGAGGTCTATGTGTAGTCAGCCTTTCTGTGTTCACATGTGTTCGAAGCAAGAAAAAAAAATCTTGTCAAAACAACAGTTGTAATGAGCCAAATAACAAGGAAGCAATAGCTCATATCGAGCTCGTCAATGTGTCACAAGCAATCCATGAAAACAGTTCATTTACACAAACTCGCAGATGTAGAAATTTGACAAAAAGATCAGTTTGCATTCTTAGTTCCAATGCAGCGCTGAAATGATCTCAGTGGACGATGGTAATGGATATATCAGGTTAGGTAAGAGGTGGAAATACCCAAACTCAATGCTGTATGAAGCTTTCCTATTCACTATGGTGAAATTGGAATAAGCTGCTGCAGCTGGGCACACTTCCTATCAAATGTCAAGCTGTGCTCTGATTTTGACAGCAAGGGGCTATGTGTAGTAGAAGAAGGCCTCATGAATTAAGGACGGGATGTTTCATTTTAGCAATTCTAACAACCATTGTGGATTAGGAAATGTTACATATCACTTCAGGAGGCGGCCTTGTGGACAGCAGCTGATGTGCGACAGATGGTTTGTTCATCCAGCTACGTATTATTAGAATGCAATGCTTCTTACAGGAATTGTTGGGAGTTGATTTATAAAAACCAGAAGGAAAGAAAAGGTTGGCTGCTCTTTGGTGACTAGCAAAGAGATTGCACAACATTATGGCCCTATGTTTACTTGACCCAAGAGACCATATTTAATGTAGTTATATCTTCTTATGTGAAACCAGTTACCTCCAGTGGGCCACATAATGAGAAAAAGGGAAGGGGGGGGGTAGAACCAACAGTTTTCTCCCACCCCCAACATGTAGACTGAATTCCAGGACTTTTAAAGGCACACCTTTTACAACTTAATATCTAAAATGTATGATACATTTTATTTGTACATGTCAATACAGTTTCTGTTGTTGTTAAGTTGGTAAAAAGGCCATCTTTAAAAAGCCAACAATGCCATACCATGGTATATCTCAATCCCCATTGCACTATTGCAAAAAAAAAAGCCAAAGAATATCGTGTTTTACATTCTTGCTTCTCAGGAAATACAATCAGATTATTGGTATATTGATACTCAACAAGCCAAAGAGCAACATGATTGGAATTTAAAATGATTATGAAATTGATGTTTGCAAGGAGATTGCTACGGGCACAGAAAACCCTTGTGGGGTCCCCCCATTATTTCTTCTTCCCCTTTTGGTTGCAGGGGGAGGTGACCTTATGTTGCATCCTATTGAGGGAGTTTAGAACTACGGGGGGTAAGATCTCAGGCGAGATGTCTTCATTTTCTTCGACCTGACTTCACTTGAACACACTGTGAATACGGTAGCTGCCCGATTTCAATGACCCCAACATCCGGGTCCCAGTCCTCCGATGATCTTATGACAACTTTATTAAAGATGAACATTTAAATTGAATAATTCGCTACCAAGGACTTTTTATCTCATACCAACCTTATATTCTGTTGGAGTTATTGATTTATGTTTTTTTGTTTCTCTTGTTGACTTGTCCTGAACCCACTGTTTGGGATATCATATACTGTATCTGTTTTGTACTGCTTGATTTATTAACGTTGAAACCCTCCACCTAGAGGTTCCCGTGTAAGTAGAGGACGGTCCCGCTTCAAAGTCCCCATGCCTTGTTTATACAAGGAAAATAGGTAGGCAGTTTGACCATCACCACTGGTCTTTCTTCCCACCCCCTGTAGTTCTAGATTATTTTTGGGATGGGTGACACGCACTATTACTTCTACTCCTATTGAGGGAGGCCATTCAGTCAATGACACTGACAGACCCACTTTGAGGGTCTAAGTATGTATATATGTAAATACTGAATTACAAAGGTAATATAAATTTTTAAGTGATTTATTATATTCCTCTTGATAGCTTGAACGCTGAATGATTGGATCTCCTGAGGAAGCAAGAATGTAAAATGCATCAAGGAGATTTTCTTCTGCATTATTTAGCATTGCGTATATACTTAATGTTATTGACCATGGCATTGTTGGCTTTTGAAAAGAAGGCCTTTTTTATCAACTTAACTACAACAGAGACTATGTATCAACCTGTACAAATAGAATTTATGATGTTTTAGAAATTCAGTTTAAAAATGTGTGTTAAAAGTCCCAGAGTTCAGTCTCCATGTTGGGGATAATTCTTTATAGCCCACCCTCTTTCCATTTTTCTCTTTTATACAATTTTTGGGATGTTGGCACATTTAACAATGAGAGGGTGAATAACAATATTTGTGCCAAAACCATAATGTTGGGCTTTTGTGTAGGGCTGACCCTAATTTGCCTCAAATCTAACTTGCCCACCTTGAATCAGGCCATGAATCGGCCCAGAAATCGACCTGCAAAACATGTCCACAATTTTAGGGTCGATCCCATTACTTTTGACCCCATCCAAAGTAAATGTCAGCACACAAAGGGTGTGGCATGGACGGGCATGATGACATTATCACGTGCGGTCGATCTGAGATATATATATGCAAGGTGTATGCAGACCTTAAGACCTTAAGACTAGATCAGCCCCAATCGCCACACAAAAAAGGGCATTTATTATTTTTTTTACTTACAATATTTAGCCAATTTTATTATTTAATAATTACTGATTAGACTTCTAAAACTACAGATAACTCCTTTCACAATTTAAAAGTGGCTTTGTGGGCTATTACTGATCAATTCTCATCTATTGTCTTCAAAATGTGTGTGTGTTTCTAATGAATGCCTAAGCTATAGTCATTTAGAATAGCAGATGCCCCACCATATAAAATGCAGCACAATGTTTAGAATGAATACAGTCAAATTACATTTGCAATGCATTTACTTGAAACATAGAAAGGAACATAAACATTATGAAAATCCTCACATATTAAAGTCAGATATTTGCTTGCATGCACACATACAGATGTTCTGTATAAAATTGAAAAAGAACAAACACACATTTAATCCAGAAATATAAACTCACATTTAGATTTCAAAGTACAATATCCTCCGTAATATAGTCCAGACTGTTCAAATAAGAGCAGGTCCTTACAGCTTGCATTGTCAGAGAAACAAATGGCACACTCAGACTATATTAAACATGGCATACCCTGTCCTGGGGGTATCTGTACTCATAGTTTGAATTCCCCATATCTGTGAAATGTTAAGTATACCTTACATTCCTGTACACGCCCATCACAGAGATACCATTCTTTAAAATTTACGTATGAAACCTTTAAACACAATTATTCGCCCCTAAAGCATTTATTTAATATATTTTATGTTATATGGTGTCAGAAAGATTTTTCTTTGCTTGAAGGGGAGCATGGTAGCTCAGGTGGTTAGCCATCTGGCAATCCAGTGTTAGGCCAGAGTCCTAGGTTTGAATTCCGGCCTGGGTGCTATCTACAAGGAGTTTGCATGTTCTCCCTGTGTCTGCATGGGTTTCTTTCAGACGCTCTAGTTTCCTCCCACACTCCAAAGACATGCTGATAGGTTATTTGGCTTCCCCCAAAATGTTTCTCCTATGTTAGTTGCATATGACTGTGTTAGTTATATATTTGACTATGGTAGGGACATTACATTGTGAGCTTCTCTGAGAGACAGTTGTGATATGACTATATATGCTCTGTGTATTGGCGCAATATAAATACAGAATAATAATAAAAGGAGATAGCTGCACCAAGCATTTTGTGACCTTATTACATTATTTATTATATAAGGGGACTGCAGCAAATAAAAATTTTATTTACATAGATCACAACTGTCTTTTATTTGTAGGGACTATTTGTCTTTCGGGGAAAATATCACCATCCTTCTTTCATTATCAGTTGTCCCTTTTTTGCTGTAAATTTGAGACATTTTTTTTCATTCAAAGTTGTCCCAAAAATATATCTGTCAGTGCAACAGATAAATGTGAACCTAGCAAAAGTCAGTGATTTTGTTATAACATAAAACTTAAATGTAGACAGACTTAATGCAAGAATTGCAGGCTTGGAGAAGTACTGACACATATAAAGTTGCCTGCTATATCTCCAGACATATTGAATAAAGCTATGGGTTGTAAAAGTCACTTCAGTATGTCAGAGTGATTTTATGACATGTATTAGTTGGGAGGTCACCATTTCTTACATTATGAGGATTATCCAATATTTTTACATTACAATATCTATTTCTGGAGGAAAATGCAGCAGTGGGGTATATGTAGATAAAGTTAACAGTGGTTTGGGTTTGGTTTGGGAATGAGTGATCCTTAGCTACATTTAAACTATTCCAGATAAAATTGATGG
>CM070032.1:50620490-50633276 GCA_036250615.1 Ptychadena robeensis | reverse complement strand
AGACCAGTTTATGGTAGGTGGAAGACACCATTCCCTTTCCTCCCCCAATATGTTTGTGTAAAGTTAACAGTGGGTTATCTGTACATAAAGTGTATGCTGATGTCTCATCTGTGTTTATGGGACCATTATTTATGCCATATGTGTTTTTTATTATGTTGTTTCTCATTTGCACATGGGCTTTGGTTTCAGGGTAACTTCACATCTATCCATTGCATCTTGGTGTGTTTTTACCAGGTTTTGTGCCCAAGAGTTGATATACTCTGCAATACATTAACACGCAGAGATCAACATGCATACAAGCAATGGTGGTAACTGGTTTTAGTATGTGTTATTCTAAACAAATTCTCCTTTGCTGATTGTAGTTGAAAATATTTCAAATTAAGGTAGCCATACACGGCACGATTTGCAGCAGATTTTTCGGTTGATCCGACATGCCGGTAAATTTCCGGCAGATACCATTACTGTGAATGGAGATGGCAGTCCCCATTCAAAGTAATGGCTGACATACAAAGGGTGCCTGCCGATTAGCTGAAAGGCCAGCTGCAATGGGATGGTCCCGCTGAAGCCGATCCCTCATCTATTGAGGCAGGATTGCCTTGTATATGGGGACCTTTCGATAGCAACTTCCCATCATAATTGCATTTTCTTAAAGGGGAATAAGACCCACCAAATGGAAAAAGAGGAGGGTTACCCTTAACAAAAGCAATGTTACCATATTGTTATTAATATGTTGTTACCAGATTTATTTCTATGCTACAAATCATACATCAATTTTAAAACCTTTTCAGTGATAAATTACTACTTCTAATACACTCAAGCTGCCAAACTTAAGTAAGTTCTTGATATGTTTCACAGATACATTCTGCTTCTTCAGGAGAACAGGAGGAAGATTAGCATGGTAGCTAATGAAAGAAGAAACATATACAGATATTTCCATTTTAAAATCATGTATATTCCAAATATTTCAATCTCAAGATTGATCCCCCTGATTGGTGTACCCCTCTCCTTTTGCATGAAGAGCACTGGAGATTATCAAGAGAGGGTGCATGACTGTTGTCATTAATTTCAGGTCCATGCATTAAAGTTAAAATTATATGAATAGGTGATGTTACAAAGCTTTGCAGTACAATGGATAGATGTGAACCTAGCATTAACAGAACCTGTCAACTGTCACTGCTGACTTATTTTTGCTTGGGGGCTGTAATTCCAAACCCCTCACTCCCCGATAAACATACATCACATTTACATACATTTTGGCATCATAACACAGCTATATTATGGGGCTACACATTATATTTGCATAAAGGGAAAAAAACTTTACAATTGAGTTAAAATGTGAATAGAATCTCTTAAGTGAACATAAATACAACAATATGTTTAATAAATTACTTCCATGCCATCTGATAAAGGAATGGGAACATTTTTTAAAGCATCAAGAAAGACGTCTTTGTTCCAAGGTGTAATAGCGACTGAGTACGAACACTATGTGAATGTTTTTCATTTTCTTCTGAGACTGAAGCAGGATGCAGCAGCCATAAGGAAAACCAATATACTTCAATAGATAAATTGCAAGCAGGTGCAAAAGTGGACAATAGGTTTAAAACATCACAATATCTTATACACATGTAGTTACAATTAGAGGATTCTTCTGTTATTCTACTACTTTCCCTAATTCACTACTTGTGGTTTACCATGTAGACTTGCAAATAATTAAAAAGACTTAAGGACTCAGTGTACCCAAAATGTTTAAACAGTGAAGAGGATAAGTGAAAACAGAAGTAGTCTCCTTGTTATATAGATATGTTTGTAGAGTATACACTCTTAACTCCATTTCATGTTCTCATATGCAGCCACATATAGAAATTCAAATGACAAACAGCTATGTATCCTTGTGGTAACAATGGCATTTATGCAATGCTTATATATATATATATATATATATATATATATATATATATATACACAGTATATAAAAATTTATGAATTTATTAGGAAAGGGGTGCTGGGAAAAGTTCCTGCTAACCTTGGTGTAGAAGTAGTCTTTATATAATGATACAAGGCATGGTCCAGTGTAGAATCGCTAAAGGCTATTCGCTATATAATACCATTAAGCATATATCTACACGCTCGTTTCCCAGGCTGCGGTCAGTCAGCAACAGCCTGGAAAATAACTGGGAGCTCCTTTCTGCAAGGGCCTTGCAAACTTGTTCAGGCGACCAGGAGGTGTATAGATAACGTTCCTGCTACAGGTCTATGGGGTGAAAGCCTGAAATCCAACCGGTGCCCGCTTCATGTCACTGGGTGGTTCCGGTAGTTGCTACTTTACTAGGCAACTAGATAATATTGAATGGTCCGCCTTGCATGCATTTGCATCTACAGTATCCATTTGTTTTCTCTGTATAGATTAGTAACTTGACAGTCTCCCTGTAACAGGACATTCCATAAATATGTGATTAATCTGCTTTTGTATGCGTGCAGTCTTGCAGTCTCTGTAAAATTTGTCAATGTCTCTGTAGCATTGAAATCTCTTATGTATAAGTTTCTTTACTGTAGCATCAATATTTTCTATAATGACAATCATATTGGATGGTTTTGATAAACTCTACAGGTCAGGTTGCAGGTAAAAAGGCAGTATTCATTAGAGTTTTTAAGCTAAGGTCTAGATCACGTGTTACAGACACAAGCCATACTGAAAATGAGAATAATTTATTTATTGTAATCCTTGCAGTAATAATAGTATTTTTCCATATGACTCATTCAGGTGATGTGGAGGGAGTTCCAGCTGCAGAGGAAAGAAAGCAAAATGGCAAGGTCAAGTTTCTGCAAGGAAGGAAGAAGAACTGTTTGTGGCTGAAATAGAGAAGTCTAACCCTGCCTGAAGTATGTGCTTTGGATCTTTTATTCCATTTCAGATTAGGCAAACTCTAAGATTTAAATTGGTCAGGAAACAGAAGAAACAGTCATCAGCTATAACAAGAACCAGGAATTATTAAAAATGAAATAAAGCTGCATTAAGTGGACGTCCAGAAGCACGGTGAAACAGTCATTCATTGTCAGCAGACAGAGGTAAAAGTGCAATCATTTGAAATATGTATATATTAGAAAGCACATACGATTGTCTAGTTCCCAGAGATGAAATAAATTATCATAAAATGGAAACCCATGTGTGTAATCACAAAATATAGAGGCTTCCTATGGTCTACCTCATCATCTGGTAAAACAGTCACAACTTATAAATATCCTTTTTGGTTCACTTGAAATCTTTTATTGATCCGTGCAACTTTCCTCCTGTCCTCCTGCAATAGCTTTGCTGAAAAATAGAATTCTAACTTCCAAAACTAACTGCAAAAAGAAAAATATACAATGTACTACTTCATGTTATCAGGACTGCGCTAGTGCACTGGAACTTTGGCTGAACTGGAATCAGCATCATTACTCATTACACTTGCGAAAAGTTGTATGACATCCTATTTGAAGGTATTGCTATGAATAGTAATACATATCCACCCCACCTAGATTCAGCTTTCTTTCTTCTGACTGGGGCTACCACAAAATTCACAAGATCTGCAAGAAGGCCTGGCTCATAATCTCTGCCCTAGTTCATCCCAGGTGAGGCCTCTGTGCAGACCAGCCTAACCATGTCTTTATGGATCTTGCTTTGTTAATGAGGGACAGGCATGCAAAAAGAGAAAAGGGACCTTCCCCACAATGCTTCACCTTATTGGAAGCCATAAATTGTAAAAAAAAATGCATTTAAAAGTTGTCCATTCATACTAGAAATAAGGAGTCTAGACCAGCCATGGGCAAACTAAGGCCTGGGGGCCAAAACTGTCCTTTAAGTCTCTTAATTCGGCCCTTTGTCACCTTGTTGTACAGATGCTCTAGCTCCCCTCCGCTCATTCCCTACAATAGGTGGAGATAATGCCTACTAGAGTATGATTGTTCTCCTAATGGCTGTAGCTTGACTTCAATAGAATGTTTATGTTTATTATCAAAAGCCTCTATTTAATAATTTTGTGTTATATACATTTTCTTTTTTTTTATTTCCTGTCTGGGCTATGAGAACTTTAGACACCAATGCTAGGCGGCCCTTACAGGCTCTTGCTTTGGCCCTTCTGTCAAATTTAAAAACCCATTATAGCCCATGAGTCAAAAGTTTGCCCACCCCTGGTCTAGACCAATCTCTAAAAACTGCATTATGCAGTTGGGTATGTAACATTCTCCTGACACTTCTTGAAGGAACTCACAATACAGAGAAGGTACCTAAATTATACTTCCTCAACTTACCCCAAGGCTGATTTGTGACACTTCCTGACAGATACAGATATTAATCTGGTACATTACAGTTTGTACTTTAAGTGCCTAAAGACAACATATTCGTTTTAAGCAAATTCAACCTAATTTTTTTTTACCGAAGAAATGTAAAGTATGCAGAAATTCAAGACAGATTCTATATTTTCACAGTCTATTTCATCTAATTGTGCTTTGGTCTGGATCATGTGGTATCATTCACGACTATAACTCACAACTGTTCTACAAAAACTCATTTTTTTGCGTCACAGCATTTCTAAAATAATTGTTACCATTTCTGCTTTTCTGTTCTAGTCACATATTCTAAATGAACAAATTCCCCTTTTTTTTTGAGTGAGTTATATTTAAGAAATACAAATGGGTTAATTTTACTTAACAGGTTTAGGCTTTTTAGACTTCTTCAAATTATTGATCACTCTGATAACACAGCTCAACAAAATTTCCCCTTGCCAAGGATTTTTCTATTACTTTCTAATTACCGTATAGGACTATAAGACGCACTGGACCATAAGACGCACCCAGTTTTTAGGGCAGGAAAACCAGAAAAAAAAGATTTAATAAGTTTTCACATCAATTGGGTTAATGCAATGAATTTAATGGATGCAATATTCAATTCAGCCAGAAGAGGCACTAGCAGCAGTACACGCTCAGCTGAACACATCATACTTCACATTGATGTGCAGGAGGAAGGGGGAGGGGGCGGGCTGTCATCTGCTCTCCTCTCCCGATGTTACTGTTTCTGTGTCCGTAGGGGTTGCAGATTGATTGCTGTTCTCACGGACAGGAGAGAGGTATAGATGCAAGTTCATCTATAACTCTTTCTTCATTGACTATGCCAATTCAGGGCTGGCATAGGCAATTACACAGCTCAGATGGGAGAGCCGGACATTGCCGACATCTCACAGCTCCTCTAGCTCCCCGGCTAATCTCCATGTCGGGAGAGCTGGTGGGAAGCCAAGGTGCGACCACTGGCGGCCTAGTGGCCGTGGAGGTTGCGCATTCAGACCATAAGACGCAGGCACTTTTTGCCCCCAATTTTGGGGGTGAAAAAGTGCATCTTATGGTCCGTAAAATACGGTACTTTCTTATTAGTTCTGTAAATATACTGAATCTAATGGCATTAAGCATTAAAACATTTATTTTGAATACATATTTTAATTATCTTTAATTTTCATGTTTCATATTTTGTTTTCTGTGAGGTTAATCGTTGAGGCCATTTTTTAAAATAAAACTAGAGTCTTTTGTTGTTTATCTGCACCAAAACATTTCTGAGAAACTCAAAGATATTTTTGGCAAAGTCAACTGCCTTCAAAACTGACACCATTAGTAAGATGTAAACCTGTGAGCAATTTAAATTCCATGTGACCTCTGAAAAAAAACACCTTTACATACATTACAATACATCTTTAACAGACCCTGAAGTTTGTCAGAGAACATATTTTAACAAACAGTACCAAGACGAGGGTATTAACAGTCCGCTATTAGCTTCTGGAAAAGCATTAATTAGGGTTGAGTTATAAAAAAAAATCAGACATTCAACTGTAAAATAATTCCTAATTAATTAAAATAACACAACCAAGTAAGAAGGTAGGTAAATGGGATGGTGTTTTAGCAGTAGAGACTGGGAAACTGGTTTGGATTAAGAGAAACATACATGGGGCTACATATGGGGAATTTTGGAGAAAGGATATGTTTTCAACTGCAGTTGAATTTTAACTTTAAGTAGGAAAATTACCCTAAGCAAAGTGCACCTCTACAATATGGTTAGAAACCAAAGTCTAAAGCTAGGAACACACGGTTCGATTTAAGCATACAATCGATGTAAGTCAATGAAAATTTACATCGATTGTACCAAAATCGTAGCCCGGACACATGGTACAATCGACAATAATTGTTCGATGAAGAGCTTTACATCGATTAAAAAGTGATCGGACTAGTTTGAAAATTATCGTCGAATTGTACCATGATCTAACTACTTTTTCATTTTCATCGTACAATTGTATTCAAGGAAGTGATAGTTCACCGTTTGTAGGGCATCAATGGCATCGACGATTTTAGTCAATAATCGATGTTTTCTACATGACACTATAGCGCACATGGTACAATCAATAAAATACCAAAATCGAGGTTCTTCATCTAATATTACATCGATTGTATGCTTAAATCGAGCCGTGTGTTCCTAGCTTAAGGGTCCCCACACAAGTAACGAGCCGCAGCGGATTTTGCCACCGACTGATGTGCGCTCGCAACCGCCCGCAATATCGGCCAACGGGTGCCCGCCAATACTGTGAGCAGTACAGTATCACGTTGTTCTCCACAGCTCATCTGTCGGTCCCCACTCGTTACGTGTGTGGGGACCTTATGAACTGCCAGAAAACCCATCCTAGGAGAAATATTACCAACAGCTTAAAGAATTCAGATTTTCCAAACTAGCAGAATCCCCATATTAAAACCAGGGCATTCACAAACGTATCGACTAGTCAACGTCACAGGGACATTTGACTGCTCCTAAGAGGCATAGACCAGTCATCTCTCTGTGTGCACGCCAGTCAGTAAGAAAAGTGCCAACCTGCGCAGCGTGTATGCAGTCTTTGTCTCTGATTGGTGATTTTTTGGGTGACAATGAAGATGGGTGACATCGTATTCCCGTGCTGGTCTCAGCAGCTTAAATGTAAACAAACGGGTATCTTGTGGATGTTCTAATTTTTTTCTACAGATAGTGGAATTTTATTTCGAATATCGGACTTTGTGAGTTAATTAACCTTGTTTGGTACAGAAATCTTGATCCTAGTTAAAGTTTTCATACAGCTTTTGGCACACAAAACCAGACTCAATCGGACTGCCAGGTAATGTTGAGCACCAATATTCAAATCGCAAATTTTAATTACGATATCGCCACCTCCAGAATTTGCTAAGATCTCCAATATAGTGATATATTTTGAATATATATATATACAATCTTGAATATTCGAGATTCTGGGGGAAGTACTATGCATTGCACACACAATATTCACATATACAAATGCCAATATTCGCAATAAATTTTAATAGATTTACCTCTGTGTTTTCTTATATGATTCCACGGCAGCTGCAATTTCACATTCTGCCACTAGTTGCTGCTGTGACAATATACATTAAAATAAATTGCTTTACAAGTGCCGTGCTCCCAAAATATAATGAAAGGAGATCTCAAATTTGCGAATTTACTTAGAATATTTGGAGAATAATTTGAGAAATGTTGCAAAGTCGAACATTGCCTTTGCTGCTCATCCCTACTGCCAGGGGGGTTTATCCCTCTCCTTTTTGAGAAGCATGCAAGCCAGTTAATGTGTTATATTTATATTTTATTATGACAATGTACTCTTGTGTGAACCACAGTTACTCATTCTGTGTGACTTGGCTGCCGCAGTATAAGCTGTACCCACTTGCTGATGCAAACTTAAATTTACCAGGAAAGTTATTAGCCTACTTTTGTTTCATAATTTTTTTGACTACCAATGATACAGAGAACATGTTTGTTGTTTATTGATGGACACTTGACTTTGTAAAATTTAAAGCCGTTAATGCCCTAATTTAAACAATCGCCTACCTTTTTTGTGTATTTAATATTAAATCTGACAATAATAAATGTATATATAAAGTAATAAAGTGATACAAAGAAATGCGGCAATTGCATCTTGATAAGCATGAATGCTGATAAGATGAAAAGTTGTAGGGTATAGAGATAACAGGAGAGTGTTACCAAAGAGCAGACACTTTCCAGATAAGAAGTCCAGGTACACTTCTTACTTAATTGTGAACTGGTGAATGTCTCTTTGAAATGCCCTTAAAGCTTTAATGAATATGGGCTTTTTCTAGAGTTTTGATAAGATTGATCTTTTGGATCTCCTTTAAAAACCTAATAAATTTGAAACCAAGTTTATAAAATGTAAAAAAGATGACATGACATTAGCATTATCAGGTTTTCTGCCTTTTTTTGTGAATTAATAGTGCTAGACAAGAAGATTTATTAACCTCCCTAGCATTCATGAGGAGCCCAGCTCATCTGGAGTTTGTTTGAAAAACATGAAACACTGCACATCCCCGCTAATGGGACATAGCAGATAGTGTAACACCCTCCCCCTGTTAAGTTACCACAACTTAAAAAATCTGGAAAAATCCGGGAGTTGTTGAAATTAGGATTGGGTCTGTAAAACAACATAAAAACTTAATTTTCCTAGCCTAAATGGGAAGGTTGACAGGTAGTGATGGCCGAACCTCGGCCATGTCCGTCCACGAACGGGCGGAGCGCACTCTTAAAAAAGTCCGCCGTCCACCCGTTCGCGGACAGATTCAAATTCCCCGCCTCTAGGCGGGGAATTTGAATCGGAAAACCCGGATGTGACGTCAGTGACGTCACATCCGGCGGCTGGAACGCATCCTGGAACGCATAGTTCCTGGTGTGCTAACCGGATGTGACGTCAGTGACGTCACATCCGGGTTTGCGAGCCGGTTTTTCACTGAAGACCGGGTTCTCTACCCGGTCTTCAGTGAAAAGATTCTTCCTGCGGCGGGATCTCGCTGCTTATGATCCCACCGGAGGAAGAATAGAGGGCTCCTTCTCGCCGGCGGACAGGGCGGGTCGAACACCCATACTGTCCGCCGGCGAGAAGGAGGGCGAACATGCTTGTTCGCGGCCGAACTGTCCACCTTGCGGGCAGTTCGGCCATCACTATTGACAGGTATGTGAGCTCCCCTGACAGACAGTTAGTGATATAACTCTATATATACTATATGTACTAAAGTGCTTCGTAATATGTCGGCGCTATATAAATACAGGATAACAATAATAATACAGGTAAAAAATTTATTAACATAAAATTAGGTGAATGCAGAATTGAAGAGGCAAGGGAGCAAGAGGTCAATTGACATCCTCCTCTACACTTGGCAACCACTCCTGGTGAGGTGAGATAGTATCAGGAGGCTTCTGATGGGATGCAGACTCAGGACATTTTGGCACCTTGCTCTTAAAGAGATAAAGGAAGCAACGCCAATTGAGTTACCTAAACACCACAGCTCCACCTCCAGCAACCATCTGTACCACTTCTGAGTTTATCTTATTCAGAGGACTAAATCATTTCTCATACTGTAAGCATTTTAAAGAACCATAGGCAGCTTTCAAAGCTGTTGCATGGCTACATGACGTTGGATTTACTGTGTGTCAATGAATATATTCCTTTTTCATATCACACTGTGTGAAGGATGAGCCAAGACTTTCATGCAATCTGATAAATTATTTATCTAGTCTGAGTTATATTAGGTTTGTAAACATCTCTTTGTAAAAAGCTCCCAGCAGGATTTACTTCATGCATAATTAAAAGGAAAGGTTAGGTGGTGAAGTCAATTACAAGCATTCATTCTTGTCTTTTGGTCTGATGCTCGCAGATTGCTTTATTCCCCTATGTTTTCTTGCTACATTCTCACAGCAATGTGCATATTAATGGTCCAATTCAACGTTACCATTAACCTTGTCTATTAAAGTGGCACCTCATGGTACCTCACCGAACAATATGGAGTGCGGTGTTGAGTAGAGAAGGTATTTATTTTAATTAAACACACTTTTCTAGCTTTTGTCTTTCTTTTTCTGTAAGCTCTTTTCAAATGACACAGCTTTGTGTACAAATTTCTGTTGTCATAGCAACTTCACAGATCTGTCCGCGGCCCAGAAATCATGTAATAAGTGCACCCTGTGTTATGGGCTTCATACATTTTTAAATATAAAGCAATTGCACTTAAATGCCTCATATTTGTGATAAAGACAAGTACTGAAACATCGCATTTATACTCGGAAACTCAATGCTCATGCAAATATTCCCTAAATTATAAAATATTATTTAACAGAATGATCACATCATATGAATAGGCCCAGACAACAAATGTAACAAAATTGTATTTGTGCTGATTGACCTTAATGATATTACATAGACCAGTGGATCCCAACCTTCCCGCATCTGGAACGCACCTTATTCCAATTTCCGGACATGACGTAACTGACGTCACTTTAGGTTTTAATACATTTTTTTCACTAGAGACCAGGTAGAAACTAGTGAACACAGTCTTCCACTGGCCGGATCTTGCTGCTCCTGATCCGGCCGGTGGAAGAGTAATAATCTTCTTTCGCCGGCGATTGTGGCAGGTCGAACTCTCGTACTGTTTGCCAGGAGAAAAAAAGAGAAAATTGTGGACAGTTCGGCCATCACTACTTAAGACCCCCAATTGCCTGTGCCCAAGACAAGCTAGCCCCCCCCCCCTAACTCCTACACGCATAAAAAAAATTCCCAGAAGTGACGTCAAAACACTCCTGTGCATGCACACACCCTTTTTTTTATTTTTCCAGCACTTGTTCAGGGGATTTGTAATTAATATGCAAGTCAAATAGTGAAAGTTTCAAAAAGAAATTCCACAATTTCTAATAAAACATCCAGAAGATGTTGTTGCCGCCTGTTTACATTTCTCCAGGTTGAGTCCAGTTTGAGGTTATAATTTTCAGCAAGTTTTTGCAGCCCAAGCTAAAATTGGCTTACAGGGAGCAGGGGTAGCTTGGAGCTAACGCTCTCTGTCAGAGGATGCAGGACACTAGGTGTCACCCCCCTCCCCTAGATGCAACTGATTATGTGGAGCCCAGACAAAACAGGGTAATTTAAAATCTTGCACTAGATGATTCGGTCCTAGTGCTTTTCCAGTTTAGCCATATGAAGAGAGAAGGACCTCCAGAAAGGATATTTCGCTTAGCGTGAAAGTTGCCCTAGAGGAAGGAGCAATTTATGATCTTATTCAAGACCTGCCCTGTTTTTTCTCAATGAGCAGTAATGGTCCTTTATAGGCAACTGTAATGTGGTATGGTTACCCCTTCATATGTTCAGCCATAGGTAGGTTCAGTCTCCATAAGGGACCTATATAGGTGATTAGGAGCAATGAAAAAATTCTAGCAACAACAATTTGGTGAGCAGCTGCAGCTGAAGGATGACTGGCAAAAAGGTTCCTTTTGTCATAATGTCCCTGCCATCTTGCCACTTTCCCTCATTCATCTTTGACTAAAATGGCTGAGGTTCTTTTCAGACAGTTTCCATTTTACCTATTCATTGTTGAAACACCCCAGCCACCCTCCAACTGTCCCCCATTAAAAGTCCTTAAAAGCTTCTTTCCCCCCTATAGCCTTGCCCTTTATATCCAGAGTGGTTCAGCATGAAAGCATGGGATACACACTTTTCATATACACATTTTCAAAAGTGCCCACATATATTTTATTTGAGCATATACAGGAAAAGAGAATGGAAGTAATCGATCTATACCAATGATAAATATATTTTGGCAGATATTATTTTGATTAATATAATATATATTATTAATATATTTTTACTGCAGTTTTTCTATCTTTTTATATAATTTCAACTGAAGTCACATGTATCTTCTGCCACAGATTATTTGCCTTTTCAAAATGAGTTTGAGAAAGAGTAATTTAACATCCCGATCAATGATCAGTGCACTTATGGCAAATTGACACAGTGTTTAATTATTCAGTTCCACTAGCCTGCTTTCAATTTATTAATCCAATGACTTTTTAATCAATAAACCACATTTTCAGCCTTCTAATCAGCATCTCTGCTTGCTACTTGTTTCACCACATGGGACATTTCCATAGTAACTACTGACATAATTTTTAACCAGATCAACCTCTTTGGATTTGAATATATAAAAGCAATTTAAACTATGTACAGCGTATGTTTTTTTTTAATCAACCTTTATTAAACAAATTTGCATCCTTATACAGCCAACAAATAGAATAAAAAAAAAAAAAGTCATACAGTACAAAAGTGCACAATGTCAAAACATAATAAAGCAGACAATTCAAACAATAAAATGAGTTACAAACCCTTATACAAGGCAGTCCCTTATTCATTCGGTCTTAAAGGGAAGGTGAATAACCTGGTCAAAAACGCAGTTGAATGCTCAGTGCCGTTCCCCAGCAGTACCAAACCTTAAGGTATTTTGCACGGGCACCTATGCGAGTGTAGATAATTTTTTCTAGTCTGATTAGGGATATCACACTATCAAGCCACTCCTGAAGCTTGGGGCTCGTAGGACGAGTCCAATGTACCAGAATAAGTCTACGAGCCTGGAACGGGACTTTAGTAATAGCCGTAGCGGCATGTGCATCTTCTGTCACTGAGGAAATAACACATATCAGGGGATCTGGGGGTACAGTGAGATGCATGACATTGGAGATGAAGGTCAAAACATCTCCCCAGTATTTTTGCAATTTTTGGCACCTCCACAGCAGGTGTAGAAGATCTCCATGATCTCTTGCACATCTATGGCATATAGGATCAGGTAAGTAACCCATAGTAAACAAAGTTTTAGGGTATAATGTGCACATAGCACAATGTATAACTGTGAGAGGCGATGCGCTACATTCATGGATACCTGAGGCACCTG
>CM070032.1:50599651-50620390 GCA_036250615.1 Ptychadena robeensis | reverse complement strand
AGAGCCCCATAGAGATCATCAGTGCCAAGAGCATCCCGTAGCAGGTCCTGTGCAGGAAGCGAAGATGAACTGTCAAGCTTCTTTAAGCCAGCAAGATGTTGGAGCTGTGCAGCTAGATAATACAGCCAAGGGTTAGGAAGTGCCAGCCCACCAGAAATCTTAGATTTTTGTAATTGTTCCAGGCGGATTCTAGGGGTCTTTTTACGCCAAAGCAGTTCACGATAAATGGTTTTTACGACACGGAATAACTTTTTAGAGATACTGACAGGGGTATTGTGGAGTGGGTATAGAAGCTGAGGCATAAGAATCATCTTCACCAGGTTTGCCCGGCCCGCTACGCTTAGTGGGAGCTTGTGCAAAGCCTTGACTTTTGATCGGAACTTACTTAGCAGGGGGGCCAAATTAAATTTACCATTAAAGTCTATGGTGCACTTTTGGTACAGAAATCTGGACCTCAGCAGGGAGCTAGGGAGGATAATCCTATCAATAGTAATGGCCGAACATCGGCCTGGACTGTCCGCGAACGGGCGGGTCGGACGGGCGGGTCGGACTTGCGGACAGTTCGGCCATCACTACCTATCAACAACCATTTCCGGGCTGTAAACTGATTTGCCACATAAATGATTGACAGGCTGAAATGTATTACACTAAATGGATTAAATATGCTCTCAATAAGATTATATACATATAGTTGGAAGCTTATTGTTTATGCCTGAAGACCAATGTAGCATAATATCATATATAAAATATTTAAGGACTATATTTCTATAAGGACAATATCATGTACAATAAGAGTATATATGCTTACCTTTCCTGCTGCTGAAGGATCTATGAGGTTTGAGTGTAGTGCCCTTGTCCTGTAGAGATAGGTAAAAAAGAAGTAATTAGCAGTAAAAAGTAGAGGCCAAAAGCAGAGGATGGAGTGTTAGTCATAAGAAACTATTTTGAGCCAATAAGGATTATAAACTCAATATGCTATTATCAAAATCTGCTGGAAGACGTTCTATCCATGATGTCCAGCATTTCATAGATTTTGTAAATGTGTGAGTTGCTGACAGTTTTTCATTCACCAACATCCAAGTTCAAGAGTATTTTTGGGTCAAATAAGGTGACTGTAAGAGATCTGTGATTTCGCTATTGTTTTTATGCTGCTTAAAATATGGATAACAACAGTATTAATTGATATTTTGGAAGCTGTCTGGTCTTGAAGTATTAAAGGTTTGGGAAGGTTTTCTTTTTTGTGCAAAATGTATTATCGTCTATAAGTTCTGGAACAGAGGTTTTTTTCAATTTGTACACTTCTCAAATATTTAAGGGCTGTCCAACTCTCATCTTCCAGGGCCACATACATGTCAGGTTTCTGTATAAACAGTCAGGTTCTGACTCTTTGTAGACCACACCTGGTTTCTTTAACCACCCTGGGGGTCCTATTCCATCCAAATTTGGGTGCGTAGTATAAAAAATGTAAACCAAATATTTTTTCACCCACACATCCCCAGTGTCATCAAGGTATAGTAGTGGACAGTCTTTAGAGTGACTGATGATGTCAGGGACTTGGGGGCTCCCCAGGCTTATGCCTGTATTTTCTGACAGGGGTAGGTGTCACAAAAAATGCTAAGAAGGTAAACTACCATTGTTTAGAGAAAAAGTAAAAATATCTACAGATCTGGCTCTCAAGAAATGAAATTGGACAGTCCTGTGGTAAATGGTAAAGGGTTCATTCACATCTGCCATAACTGGGGCATGCCAACACATGAGAACACTCAAAAAAGTGCCTTGACCCTTTTTAGAAACATAGTACATAACAACGTTCTGCAGTATGAATTATGTGCTGCCATGCTATGGAGGTGCATCGGAGTTCCATTTAAAATAACCCTTACTGCATTGGTTACAGCTATATGGTACAAAAGGCATGATAAATTTGGGTTTTAAATACCAGCACAAGACAATTATAATTATCTCATCAAAAAGGTATTCTGTAATTTACAGACTGAAAAAGTCTGGAAAACCAAACATATCTGCACCATACAGTGACACAATCCTCACAGAATATGAAAGGTCCATCTCTATCAAACACTTTCTGTATTCTTTGGATAGGATACAACACATTACATCAACCTCTTCTCTTCCAGCAGCCAGGCACACAATACTTATAGATTACTTTGATGGAACCCATATAACTCAATGTAACTACTGAATGAGAACATACAACCAATGAAGTGGCATGACATCACTAGGAGAAAATCACAAACATTTGTCCATGAATCCAGAGAACAATATTTCAGAGCATTACTTTCCCTCACGCAAAGTCCATTGAATTCCCCATGGTACTGCTGCCTTGTGCCGGAACACAAAGACAGATGATAAATGGTGCAGGGGTCACCATGCCCGAGGCACTAACCACATGCTGCTTTGTAAAGCAGAATAAGATGTGTTTAAGAACACCCTATGCCTTCACTAACTGTACCAAATCTGAAAAAAATCTAATATTCTAAATCCATATTTTATTGCTAGATTTAGAATGTGCTGCTAGAATTTAAAACTGAACTCCAAGCAAACAGCTTAATGCACAAATGAAATATATACAAGGGTACTGTAGTAGAAAGTAGATTTAAAGGCTGCCATACACACCCCGATGGGTGCAGACAGACCTTCCCCGATAATCACCGGAATGCAAACGTGATGACGTCATCACGTTTGCACCCCAGTACATTATGGTGCCCCTTCAGTCGGCCGGTCCCCTTTGTGTGCCGGCATTAGCCAGTCTTCATTGAAGCTAATGCCCTCGGCTCCCATCGGCCAGAGATTATCGGACATGTCCATTCTCTGGCCGGCCGAGCAGTGGGGCGACAGGGATCTGTCGCCCCATGTGGGCACATGCCGATTAGCGGCTGATTTTTAACCTGACCGACGGCGCAAGCGCGCACGCCCGTCGGTCAGGTTAAAAATCGGCCGCTTATCGGCATGTGTATGGCTAGCATTATATTTCTGCTTATCTAGTCTTCAGATTTAAACAAGGACTGTAGACGTGATTTTCCTTGGCTGCAGTTACGCAATGACTACAGGTCTTTCACTTTTCCCAACCTGTGAATAGACAGTGAAAGGAGAAGCAGTAGACTAGTTAAAGCTGCAATAACATTGCACACTTAAAACATTTCCTGCAAGTGTACAAGCAAGATATAAGGTGTTTTCCACCAGCAGCATGTAATCCACCATCAAGGGTTACTTTTACCTATTAACTTCCTGGTGTTATTCCAAGGTGTGGCTTGATTACCAAATGTGGTAACCCCAAGCCCGGGATTGCTTACCTGTTCCAGACAAGCTGGCAGTATCCTCCAGCTATTTCCGACAAGCATCTTCTTCCTGGATACATGTCCGCAGCATCAGAGATGACGCCAGGGACAGGGGTGCTGCCTGTACTGGTTGGCTGTATTGCCAAACCATCAAAGGCATCTCAAGTCCTCATCAATGATGCCGGGTATGTGCACTGGGGGTAGAGTGTCCAGAAAACTTTACAGAAAATCAACTATAAGGTTATGGTGAGAAGACTAAAGAAATAAAAAATCCCTCCGTCAGAGCAGTGCATAGCACAATCCAACCTTTTTGAAACACAAGGTATTACCATGGCTTATTGCATCACAAATCCAAAAGTAAGTAGAAAAGTACTCACTGTAGGACAGTGGGAGTGGTTGGAGCCATGTAAATCATTTGGTTAGTTTTATAGAATGATTTGGAGAGAACTCTTTGTTGAGTTCTTACTGCTTTCTAAATATGTGTTTTCCTATTGTTAACCATTGTCCCTGTGACAATGTCCCATTTCTTGTTGCACCTATAGGACAGGAAGTGGACAGAAATCTTCCTAGCATAGAAAGACAGCTACAAAAACGTATAAACTTTAACTTTATTCCCTACATTTCATTTGTACCAGTTTTCCATTAATTCACTTATGGTCAGTTTAGGTCCATGGATTTTGGTCAAATCAAACAAGCCTTCTTAAATGCAGACATTGTATGTGTAAAGTAGTAGCTATGGCACCATTTACGCCAATATTTACAATGCATTGCACAACCTAATATTAATAAATGCTGTATGGCCTATTGTAACTCAAGAAATAAAGTAAACACTCCTCAGGTGTTGTAATGAAAGTGGTCAAAGGCATTTTCTTCTAATCACATCATTAACCTCCTTAGTGTTCATCACGAGCCCATCTCGTCCAGAGTTTGTGTGAAGAACAAACTCTGGATGAGCTGGGCTCCCATGAAAGCCGCATATCCCCGGAAAGCTACGGCGATGCTGCTTCTGCGACTTCACTGATCGCGTCACGGTGACGCGGAAGGGGGCGAGGGTGAGCAGTGCCATAGACCTCCATGTTAATGGAGGGGCTTCTGCTCTCCAGACCTCACTGCCAGTGTCATGAATTACACTGGCTGTGTGGAGAGGGGAGGGGGGAGGGAGAAAATGGCAGACAGTGTACCTTGTACACTGCTGCCATTGCCTGTACCACACTGTTAAAAACGGTGCGGTACAGGCGGTGCGGAGGTTAAAAAGTCCAGAGGTGTCCAGTTACTGGCAAGGCCATTGTACAACAAATACGCTATGTTCCTCATTATTTGGGATTCAAGCTAAGTCTAAGTCTTCATTGCAGCTTATGGCATCGGCTTGCCTCGGCCAGAGAAGATCGGACATGTCCGTTCTCTGGCCGGCCGAGCAGTGGGGCGACAGGGATCTGTCGCTTCATGTGGGCACATGCCGACTAGCGGCCGATTTTAAACCTGATCGAGGGCGTGAGCGCGCACGCCCGTTGGTCAGATTAAAAATCGGCCGCTTATCGGCATGTGTATGGCTAGCATAAGGGAATATAAATACCACAAACTGGAATCTATTTCTTTTGTTTCTTGGACTGTCTCTGTGTGCTCAGCAGATAGACTGCAAGTGAATCTCGGCATCCAGAAAACATTTTATATCTTTGGCTGTGAAATTCTTGGAGGACATTTCCAGGTTATTACCTGCCACTGGATTTCAAAAATAGCTTGCCATATGAAATAATGACTTTTCCTTAAAAGACAATAATAGGCAAGGGTTTGCAGGGCTGTAATTTAATCACCAAGTGTCAGCTTTCCTATCCTGTTTTTCATTTATATTAAAATATCATTTAAGAAAGAACAAGCTTCATGAGATGACTCATACATAAATATTACATATGTTTTAGTAATGATAGAGTTTTCTTATCAGCTCCGAAAACAGGAAAACTTTTAATGTAGTATTTTCCACAATCTACGAAAAGAGAAGAGAGATATAAAAAAAAAGAAAGATAAAAATATTTTGTATTAAAGCTCCCTTTAAAGATACCCCTAATTAATATTTCAGTCTACACTATCTGTCAGAGGACTTAAACACAGTATTAGTGCAGCGCCATATTGTTACATAATATTTCTCAGTTCCGCCAAGTCAAAATGGCAAGATAATCTCATACACCAGATATACTTAGTAGGTTTGAATAGAAGTGTTTACAATTTAAGGTTAAATTAAATATTTAAGACCCCCCCATACATCATGCACAAATGATTTGTTGATCGCCAAAACATCGGGTCACAATCTAAACGTGTATGGGGGCTTTAGGTTTTAAATTAAAATTTAGGCCAAATGATTTTTCAGGGTACTGCATTTTTTACTGTTCCATTTAAGACAAATTTTCAAGTTTTGCGAACCAAGTTAATCGTCGCCTTCCTAACCTGTAAAAGTATCCTGCTCGGTATTACAGACATTACCTAATAGTATTGCTAATACCAGTACGTTGTCCTTTAACTGGCTGAGAAGTCTTTTGGCTTTCAAGCTGTAACTGAGTTGCACACTGTCAGATGCTGCTCGCAGCTGTATAACCACTGGATATCTGATCATGTCCTATAAGCTACTACCTGTGCAATTTGGAAACTTGTGCTTGCATCAAATTTCCACTGTTTTTACAGTTCAGTCTTGACTATGATGACCCAACTGCTGCTAAACTTACTGTGCAAAGTATCCATGTGTTATGAGTTACTCTATCCCACTGTGAAACTTTGGACTGTGTCTACAATTGAAAGACCACATAAGATTTTTATAAAAATCAGGCCTTTGTGGTTACCAAGGTTCTAAGAAAAACACCAACTTGCGTCCAGTAAAAGTTATCACAGGCTATAAATAATTCCTCTTTTTACTAAGACAATTAAGGCTAACAAGCAAGGTTCTACAGAAGCAAATGTGAAGGGAAAATCTGAAATGTGCCAAATAATAAAATAAGGTTTTATATTATATTATGTGCCTTTTGTGCTTTCGTAATCATTCTGCTTGGATTGTAATATGCAGCAAATTACAATATAAATTTGCTAAAGTATTCATTTCAGAAGCTTTATACTGTCTTGGTATCCAGTGGTGTTCCCAAATCTACTCTTAGGGAGGGGTTCTCAAATTTTTTTTTACTCTGGTTTAAAATTGTAACCCCAAAACTAAAAATATTGCTTAGCACTGTTGTGAAAAAGTGCTACACAACTTAACACCACATAAAACAAAGCAAATATAATGTTGAAATGAATATGGAAAATAAAATGGTTATTAACTCCCAATTTGCAATCATTGAGAAATTCTGTAAACTTTTGTTGTTTGAAGTGTAGACATGTCAATTTTGCTTAGCTCCACGGGCATAGCTATTAAATTTATTCCTCTTTATATACATCCCCTACCCCACTCAGTCACTACCAGCTGTTTACTGCACACACTCAATAACTGCCAACTCTGATGTGTTCTATTAAATCTTCATAATCAACAACTAGTCCTAAAGGCCTCTTTACATCAAACCATGAATACAACCATTAACTTCTTACCCCTCAGGGACCCTCAACTATTAATTGTGCACTACTTAAAGTAACCACCAGTACAATGTTTAACTCCTTAAGCACCTTCTGTGCTGAAACCTATGGCCCTCAGCTGTTCTTAAAATCTCAAAAGAAAAGTCATACAGTGGGAGAAAAGTTTGAATTACCAGCCATGACCAACCATAATGATTACCCTTTTCTAAAATGTAAAATATGGGTCAACATCATGGTGAATAACATCATGAATTACATCATGGTCTTTTTAAAATATGTTATAAATAGCTTTGCCAACACCCAACCCTTTAAGCTCCCTCAAAGTCAGCTGCTTTATGTCAAGGTCTCCCACTACCAAATGCTTATAAATTAAGGTATTTGTATTTAAAAAGGCCATCAAGGTGCTCCCATATTTTATTTTTCAAAGTAAAATCACAATAATATTCACTGACGGTATAAAAAGGGCTCCCGTATCATATATCCCCTATTGCCATAATATTCCCACCAAAATCTACTATAGTAATGTCATCCTCACAATGCATCTCAAATAATTCTACAATACAATTCTCATGTCTGCCTCCCCACCCCCCCCAAAAAAAAAAAGTTCTAGTCATATAATGATATATCCATGAAAATATATAGCAATAAACATCCATAGTTAATAATCATACCACAAACTGTCCATTAGAGGAGATCACATTTTTGCCCAAGGTGTCAAACCTCAATCATGCCACTGATTTTGACAACATGGATGATATATGAAACAAGTATATCAGAGGCATGAGAACAAAAAGGATAAGAATAATAATACGCATAATAAACTTTATTAGTACATTCATAGTATAAAAGAGATGAACAAAACTACATTAATATATTATACACAGGCAGAGCAAAGATCAGTGTTCTCCCCAGAGCAGATTGGCCGGGCGGCCCGCCCGGGAGATTTAAGTCCCCGCCCGGCAGTTCCGTCCCGCTATACCAGGGTCGGCAACCCCCGGCTCCAGAGCCGCATGTGGCTCTTCTTCATCCTCGACGCGGCTCACCTCTGATAGGCTGCCGGCCAGCGGCAGCACACAAGTCCTCCGCGGCGAGCAGCCTGACAGGCGGCGCCTCCCATTCTTCAGGAGCGCGCCACAGCCACTGAAAGACTCTCTTCTCTTGAAAGTCTTTCAGTGGCTGCGGCGCGGTCCTGAAGAATGGGAGGCGCCGCCTATCAGAGATGACGTCATCGCGCCGCCCGGCTGAAAAAAAATTCTGGGGAGAACACTGAAGATTATGCTTAATTTGCTCAGGGTATCTACTTAGAACATCTGTAACAAGGTTTCAAAATAATAACTATATAATAAGAGTTGCTGGTATGGTTAAATTAGTAAGCAGGGTGATTAAAATGCTAAAAGTCCAAGTAAAGGTACAATCTTTTTTGTATTATAGTTTTGTTATACTGTATATATTCTACTTTATATTATATATGATACAATTATCGGCATTAGAACTAAAACAGTGTAAAACTGAGTTAAAATAAATGGAAGGAGTAATTACTATGACAAATATACTGTTGAGGCGGATTAAGTCTTGTAAAGTAAAGTCAAGATTAAGAATTTAGGTAGACATTGTATATTTTTTTAAGTTCATATATATTAAGTTAACCCCCATCTGAATATAAATTTAGATCACATTTTGGTCTAGGTCCATGGGCCATCAATGAAGAACAATTGAAAAGTCTGAAATCAATTAAAGAGTACTTTTTTTCTTGAAACATTTTTTTTTCTAATAGATTTGACTATTTATTTAGATGGCAGCAAATATCCTTGGCTTAAGTTTTCAATATGGAATGTATCTTCAGCTACCTGTACCTTTGCATTTACTGGCTTTTTAGATATGCAGTTTTTATTTGAATTGGCCAACTTTTAATTTCACTTAACAACAATAAATTGAGAAATTAACAAAACAGACTAGTTCCTTTAAATTAAAACATTAAAACAAGAAAGAAAATGTACTTAAATATTTTTGAAAGAGACCATGGCTTTGCCATGTTTTATTTGGGAGATGCAGTCTGTTATTATGTCTGTTTTGTCAACAAAAAGTAATGACCAGAGCAAGAGGTTAAGCAAAATCTTCTAAGAGGAATGTTCTTATGACAAAGAGGGAATTTGCCTAATTTTTGGGAGTATTCTCCCAAAGTCTACATGGCATTATATGAAGGAAAACATCCCCAAAAGGGCACAGACCAACAAAACATAACCTGATGATTCATACTTAAAATATGCATTATGTGCTATGTTCTTAAGTGTCTTCTTCAGCACTAAAAAGATTTAACAAATATACCGTATTCATAAAAAAATATACTTACTAAAACGTACTAATTTCTTTCATTGAATGTCAAAAAGCCTTACAACACTATAGTGACTTTAAATCATTTTGAATCCTTCAGATTTTGAATATCAAAAATTATATTATGACCCACATGCTATAAAACATAATAATAATAATAATAATAATGTAAAAGGTTTAGTCAATGGTCAGTATGTAAATTAGAATAATCTGTATAGTCTGTACAGTATAATTTTGTAATACAAACAAATTCTTATAAACGATGCTGTGATAGCTGTGTTATATAAATTTACCAAGAAAAATAGAGTATATGCTCTCGTGTTAAACACCACAATCTATAAGAGTCTCAATCTTCAGCAGGTGGACTGTCAGGTAAGGATTTTTGACCACCAATGGGCGTTTTGTTTACATTAATGTTTTTACAGCAGAAGGAACTCAGTGACCTGATTTGTAAGCTTATTCTGTAATTAATTAGCATTAGTAAGTAAGGGCTGATACTAGCATATCCAGAAAATAGGACAACAAGCAAAGTTGACATCCAATACCATGCATTAATATTCTTTATGCTCCTGACTAAGACACAATGAGCCACCCACAATGCTGTGACAATGTGCATTAAAAGTACAATGACTTTGGAAGCCCGCAGAACCTCAGTCTCTGAGGCATCATGTCCAATCCAAATATTGCCATAAGTTGCCTGATTCTGCTCATGGAAAAGAAGCAATATTCGACCACAAACAAACAATAAAACGACTATAGGAAGCACATCGGTAACAAGCATAAATATCTGATGATAGTAGAAGTCTATTATGGCATTTGGGAACCGAACATCACACTCTTCATAGTGAAAGCTATGATGACCAGGATAAGAATCATTATATGCAGATAAGCTTTGCACATCATGTACAAACACCAAGTAAGGACAACAAAATAAGATGCATGTGACCCACAAAAAGACCACTGTGATCAGGTGATGTTTGCGCCATTTGCCGTTAGGAGGTGACCTCAGTGGATGGATGACTCGTTTGAGCTTGACACAGTAGAAGATCGCCATGTAAAGGGTAAACCAGATTTCCAGTTTGGTTGACATGGCTGCAGTAAATACTGTAATTTTACAGATTGGAGGATTAGGGAGAAATCCAGAGCTGATAATGATGTTTATACCATTGACAACAACATTTTTTAAAACCTGGGCAAAGGCAAGGCTGAAGATGAGAGCAAAAGATGTTGGTAGTCGTCTTGTAATGCATCTCCATGTGCAGTAAATCAGTATAGCATTTCCCAGTAAGCTGGTAAAGATCAAAATACAGCAGGCGATAATTTCAATGGTTTCTGATGAAAGCTCCATCATTATCATCCGAGGGATGTCCAAGCAGATTACGTCACTTGTTTAGTGCTAAATGCCACATTGAAGAATCTTTACTTGCCCCGACCATTGTTAATCCAGAGAAAACTCACAGCTACGATATACGAGGCAATGTCAGTGCTGAGGAGAAGCTTAACTATCTGTACACTTTAAAAGGCAGAAGCATACAGAAACATTGGGCAAGGAGTTGTTATCATGGGACTGAGTGATGGAGGAGAAAACCAGGTGTATACCTATTAATTAAAACTCTCACAAGCCTGGTAACTGTAGAACAACATATTATAATGTCTCAGGGGAAATCTGCTGCAATACTCTGAAGATAGGAGAAAGACAGACATCATTCTACTTAGTCAAACCACTTAAATAAAAGGAACAAGTTCAACAAACCCCTAAATCAGCAAGCACTCTTGCAGTTGGGTTCTCCTTTGTTATGGTTAACACTGGTAGCCCAAACTCTTACAGCACAATGGGATACTTGGCCTTGGATGTTTCATCGGAAGGTCAGATGTAACATTGTAAAAGCAGGACAATGTTCACAGGCTATGAAGATATGAGAAAAGCTGTAGGTAGGACCCAAAAAGTCCTCTTTATAATTGACTAGGCAAGTAAGAACTTATGCACTGAGGAGTGGTGTGTTGACAAAAAAGATGCCCTGCAGTGTGGTAAGCAGTCCATTCCATGGGTGTGTTGGGATGTCCAAAGAAATGGATTGTGGTTTTGTACATTTCTTACATTACGGTGAAGTTGAAGCAAGCACATGTTATCCTGAGATTAGTTCAAAAAGGTTTGAACATTGTACACTACCTCTAATGATGAGAGAGTTTAATGACAATTTAAATAGTGGCTGAAAAAACAAAGAAGTCTACTTCATGCCTCTATCCATGCTTCATCCGTGTACTGGCCAATGAGAGGAGTGAGGAGGACCATCAGCAATACCCACAAATCACACATTTTGTACATAACCTGCCTAAAGGCATGTTTCCACAGCGTTTTGTGATCCGTCGGCACCCCTACGTTAAGCGCAGTGCTTGTCGGGGGGTCCCAACAGAGCACGAACACATTACCTGCTCAGCGGATGATCAACCAATGCATGGGTTAACGAAGTGCAGTACCTTAACCCCTGCATTGGCGGATGTCTGAACAGAGCATCCACCGGGCAGGTAAAGTGTATGTGATGCGTCGGGACCCCCGCAAAGCCCTGCTCTTAACGTAGGGGTCCCGACGGATCACACAACGCTGTGGAGACATAGCCTTAGTATATAAGTAAGACAATACACACTATTACCTTATACAGAAAAACAACAGAGAAGGCCAATCATACCTATTGAGAAACAACACGGCATTCATAAATACAAAATACAACAATCAGTGTATTTAAGTCATAATTAACTTTGAATTATAATATAGGGCTATAGGGTGGGGAGAAGATTACAAGAAAGTTAAGCAACATTATCTAACAGAGGATTTCAGAGGAAAAAGCAAAAGGAATATTGCAGAACTGCTTCAAGCATTAATTTTCTTATTTGGGGGCAAATAATTCAAATTGCCAAACGAAGGACAAAAAGCAATGTATTAAGTATAGTAACCCATAGCATCCAAATGCCAGTTCAATCTGACCAGATCACTAGGCCCGTAGGAGCCTGTTTTGTTTTTCTACTGCCCATTGCATTGTCACTTCTCATGGGTGACAATGCAATGGGCAGTAGAAAAACAGGGATAATCAGGGAAAATCCATAGCCTGGTATTTAGATATTCATCAAGCACAAATATAAAGTACTCTCACATGATGGAAGTATTATAATTCAGGCAGAAAAGCTAAATTTGCTTGCAGACATATTGGCTTCTGGTTTTCACGTCAAGTGACATTTCCTGAAAATGATAATTATAATTGCTCACAAAGGTTTTGGGTTAGGGAAAGAACAAAGGAAAAAGGAGAAAAAACCTCAAGCCCTGTTATTTTATTCATTGCCTTTCCAGCTCATGACACATTTGATTTATGTTAGTGAGAGGGTAAGTTCCAAGCAAAGGATCACCTTATCCCCACTAAGGTTTATTCAGAGTGTTCCCTTCTTTGGAAAGTTCAACAGTTCAAACAAGTCATTTTTAAGAGGTTCGCTTCAGAAGACAGGCTACTTTGCAAAGCTTTTTCATCTGTTTGGAAGGATAACGACTGTGCCATGACAAATCTTAGTTGACAGCCTATTCTGGAAACAAAAAAAAAATGCTAAGTGTGTTTTCGACAGTACCGTTGCTCCTACAGTTCAAGTTTAAAAGTTCTCCATGAAATGTATTCCACAAACATCACATAGCCAGACTGAACTGATTCAGTATTTGCTATTAAGATCAATCTGTTATACCACAGACAGTATACAAATAGCCACATGAGTATTAAGCTTCTAGGAAACAAAATATTGCAGACATACTGCATCCTTTAACATACATAAACATAAAACATAAACATAAACATAAAATACATTTGTATATATATATATATATATATATATATATATATATGCATTACTCCTCCCAAGACCAAGCCTACAGATTGCATTAGAACTGAAGAAAGTGAGAAAAACATACAGAAATCAAGCAACAGTCCACAGTGCTTATTGAGTCCAGTCCAAGGTGTTATTAGTTAATACAAATAAAGCATTTTTGGGAGCTCAGAACCCCCCCCCCCCTTTGTTAGGGCTTTGCACAGCAAATATAGAGATTTACAAAGAACAGTATGGCTGGACTCTTGTGATCCTGAAGGTTGTATACCCCCAAAAAGGAACCTGTTAAGTTCTTTTTTCAGCCATGTGTTACAAGCAAAGGTCCCAGATGCTCTCTCTTACCTTACATAACAGCAAGAACTTTAGGATTAAAAGCTGCCTTTCCCCAAGCATTGTGCATGTTATTTCGAAGTACAGATTGTAATATAGAAGTCTAGTGCTACGGGGTTCTGACCACACTACCCAATTTCTGAGATGAGTACTGTGGCAGGGTCCAGCGATGTTTTAATTACGCTACATCATGATGACCCTTCCATTAGCTATGACCTACCTGTATTACAAAGAGAAAAAAGACATGTTGTTATAATGTCACAAGGTTCCAAAACTGAAAACAGAATTTCTGTTTAAAAATGTTGCTATGTTTATGGGTGGGAAAGGAGGAATCATTGAGGGCAGAAATATACACATAACCTCAACTTTAATGTACCCAATAGATAATTTGGTGTTTCCCCAGATTGGCTTATCTTTTATTCACTTTAGGCAAGGCTAGACTTGGCCAATCTAGTTTTGCTGCCCCCCCCCCCCCCCCCCCCCCCTCTCCTGTATACAACCCTGGTTCATTCCCTGCATGTTAGGAACTAACAAAAATGATCCCAGAAACAAGTGTGTACAAGTGTGCTCAAGAGCTAACAAACCAAAAAAAACATCATTTAAAAAAGTAGTCACAAATCTGGGCAATTCAAAACTTGGCCTTGCCCCTTTATTACTTCCCAAGCCTCCCTATAGGTCTTTCAATCTGAGGGGCATCAAAACTTATCACAAGAGAAACTTGGCAAGGGTCAGGACAACAAAAACGTATTCATCTTTACATTCTCATTCACTGAGGTATAAGTTTTTTTTTAAATTGCCCAACTCTGTTAAAGGTTGATAAATTTTACATACATTTGCAAAGCTGGCACTGGGAACTTGTTATTGGTCTGATGGTGTTTATGGTAATGTGAACACTTTAGGAAAAGTCTTACTTTGTTAACTATAATTTCAGTCCTCTCTTTTTTCAGGTGTCAGGCTTTGGCAGTTACAAAATGTGGCAGCTCTAGAGGTTTATTCCTTGGCCATTTTTAGGTCTCACTGCAGCCTTCATGATGTTATCTCATGGATCAGTAATGAGGTCTTAAGCTCCTGCTAAAGCTTTGCAAATGCCAGTAACTCTGCAAAAAGTTACTTTTCCTGTCATCTCCTCTTACTGCAATTAGTAAATGTAGACATGCATACATAAGTTTCCAGGCTTACAACTAGCTAGATCATTTCTGACATGTTAGCAAATCCAACAATTATAAAAGAAAGTATATGTACTTCCAAAAATGTGCATTTCTCTAAAAAGCTCAAAGAGGCTCATAATTAATGGTTGCTAGACATTTCACCAGATCAGTCCCAAACTGCGAAAGTGTATCAGAACATTGATGCTCGCCCTCCTTCTCCCCGGCGAGCAGTGCGGGTGTTCGACCCGCTCCGTTCGCCGGCAAGAAGAAGATTACTATTCTTCCTCCGGCAGGATCAGAACCTGTGTGATCGTGCCGGAGGAAGAATCTTTTCACTAGAAGACCGGGCATGAAGCCGGTCTCCTAGTGAAAAAAACGGCTCGGAGCAGGAAGTGACGTCAGTGACGTCACATCCGGCTCCCTTACCCAGGAACTATGCGTTCCAGGGACCGGATGTGACGTCACGTCACATCCTGTCTTTCCGAGTCAAATTCCCCACCTAGAGGCGGGGAATTTGAATCTATCCGCAAACAGGCGGACGGCGGACGTCTTTAGAAGTCCGACCCGCCCATTCGTGGACAGTCCTGGCCAATGTTCGGCCATCACTACTACACAGTTGTTGGTAGATCTAATGAAGATTGTATGGATCGATCTTAAGGTGTATGGAGGGCTTAAGTGCACACTAGGGACTGAAATTCCCCCCTGTGAAGGTCTCCTGCAAGAAAACATGGAGAAGCATATTATTAATTTGATCAGCTGATCAGGTTGCTCTTCTCCAATTTGAGCAGTGCTAATTATTCAGTTGATCAAATTAATCATGTGCTTCTCCATGAATTATCTTTTAGGAGAACATTTCCTAGGAGAACTTGCCACCCCCCTAGTCCATACCTAGCTGTATAATCTATCTTTTATATATTTTGGAAACATATTAAGTGCTGGTCTTGAAAGACCGTAAGATATTTTTGTAAAGACATATTTAGTATGTATTTGTATTCAATTCAAAAATGCTATTTTAAACCATTAAAAATGATCTTAGGTTAACCAATCCACTCAGAATTACTGAATCAACTAACGCATGTTTTTCCAAACGATGACCAGCTGAGAGTCCTTTGTTTTCAGTAAACAACTTTTGATTAATGAGCTCTGCATACCTCTACAAGATTAATAACTATAGTAACAAACCACCTCCTCGCTCCTAGGTGCTTTACAGAATACATTAACCTCCCTAGTGCACTGCTGAGGTCCAGATTTCTGTACCAAAAGTGCACCATAAATGTAAATTTTTCTTATGTTGTGGCATGTAACTTCCCAAAATTGTCCGTCCAAGGGTCTATGACATCCTGAATATAATAATGTTTGAAACAACCATTATGTAAAAAACATATTTTTTTTTAAATAAATTAATGAAAAACACAAAATCAGGGGATCAAAGCTATGCTGCTAGTACTAACATGCCTAATAAGTCCTGATGCCCCGATGGCCCTTTGCAGGAACCCTCCCTAACCTGGTTTAAAAATCACACCATGAGAGAGGGTTACTGGCCATGGGCACATCTGGGGCATCAGGACTTGTATTATGCGGTTTAGTACTAGGTCAGTTTTTGAAGTCAGTTTTCTACATCGCAAACTGCTTTCATGCTATTTACTGTCTCAAATCTCCCGCCGCCACTCCCTGAGTGACATCATCACTCACGCGGAGCGGGGGTGAGGAAGACACAGCATCTGAAGATGAATCGCATGTGGACCAGGGCAAGCGTATATGTCTCTCCCAGAGCCCCTCATTGTACTTGACGTCAGCACCTCGTCAGTGCCATAAGAGCAGTTGGAGCGCTGGACGAGGTGCTGCCGTCCCTAACTCTAGGGCGGTTAAAGAAAAAATGGTGAAGAACTAACATATATAGTTCTGACCACATCTCAAGCTAGCCATACACTGTTAGATTCCATGGCCCCAATTGATCCTCCCCCGTGCGTCCGTCGATCTGCGGAATCGAAGGTGTGATCAAATCGGCCACTTTAAGAGTAGCCATCGCGGCTACCACCTTAATCAACGGATCCGGGCGATTCCGGTCCGATGTCCACACTCACAAATGGCAACTCCCCCTGATCTGGCAGAATCGATCAGAAAGACCAACATGTTGGTTCTCTGTCGATCGATTCTGGGCCCCTGAACGATCGGATGATCGATGGGACAAGGTGGGCTGCATGCATTCCGGCACGATCGTTCGCGTGCACGCTCCCGTAATCGCTCGTGCCAGAATCCGACACGTGTATGGGGGCCTTCAGAGGCATGACAACACTTTGAAAAACTGAATGCATGGTTTTATATTTTTAAGGTGCTCATCAACATTGGTCATTTATATTCTTATAGGAACACGATATTTATTACAGGGATCATTAATACATGCAATAAAACACAAATGTCTAACCATGTTTAAAACAAAACACAATATTTTTACATCATATTTTATATTTACATCATAATATAAAATATTTTGTTATATAAAATAACTTGCTGTAAATGCTCAATTCGCACTGCCACATTTTACAAGGTCAAAAGCCTGCTGCTTCAGGCTTTCTACATGCTCTAGAATTGATCACCTATAATAAAAATATATGTAATTCCAGCAGATTGACTAAGGATATCACATAGAATGGGACTAAAAATTTAACATTCCCTGTTCTATGGTGCTACAGTAAACATATGAGATGCCCCCCTATTCTGAATCAACAGTTCTCGTATCATTGTGTCCTTGTTGGATTTCCAGTAAGGGCTATATTGCTCATGTACCATGTCTGAGTCTCATGTAGGCTTTTCCTTATCTGTATGAGATGGGCATTTCATTACTAAACTACGGTTTATGGTTTATATGCACTGAAAGTTACCAATTCATACTTACATGACTTTGAGTCATGTATTGATTAAAATGGGAAGTTGGTATGTTCATTTAAAGAAACCCTTTATTCCACATCAACTAAAGGGTTTTCATGTTACAGTAATCTCTGCTGACCTTGCTCATAGCCATGAAAGACTAGATACTATGTCTAAATTGCTTCTTGGCTTGGTTCATAAATTAGTGGGGTCTGGCTTTAGTTACTTTGCCCACCACAACTATATATATATAAATATATAGTCTTTTGCTTTCATAGGGACTTTATCAGTGATGAAAGAAGCTGTCTCATGAACCTATGAGTAAATTAACAAGGTAAAGAGTTAATGCAATACTTCTGCCAGATACAAAGTTAATGAGGTAAAAATAGAGAAAATGTAAGACAGGTATAAATAGGAATGTATGTTTTTGGGCAAAAAAATATGCTCTGGTTTATGTGCGTCCTACCAAACAAAACGGTAATTTTGGAGAGACATTTTACCTCTAATTTCTACCCCTTAATGAAGTCCAGTAAAACATAACTTCAATTCAAATATCAAGCAAAAAGATCTATATCCAGGGCACTCAATAGACAGACCCCGGTCCGGATCCGGACCCAAATAGGGTCACGTGTGGACCGACGGCTGCTGCTTGCCCCCGGCTCATTCCTCTCCTCCATACTCACTAGTGAGAGCCGATTGTTTTGAAGCTAATGAGAGGAGCTAATGCCCATCCAGCAGAGCCGATGCTTCAGCCATGCCTTCTCAGCTCTGCTTGTAGACGGGGCTTCCCTGTGTGATCCTGCCTGTCCTGAGGTAGTGAACAGAGTCACACACACTGGCAGGACTGGGCATTGACCTTACAGCACCCTATACATGGTTATTGAGGCAGTGTGAACGTGGTCACCTCAGAGTCACATATACTACACAGGAAGGTTAATAAAAGCTTGAATTTATATCAATATTTCCTAAAGGAAGCTTTGTGAGCAGAGAAAATGGCCATCCCAGGGCTCCCCAGGTCCTCCTACCCCTTTCACCCTCCACTGACCCCTCAATATATACTTGTGAGGTGCCCCTTGTCCAATAATTAAATACATATGTTTGAGACCTGTATAGACTATAGGGAGAATATTTATATAAATGTACTTGACTACGCCAGGCTTCTGTCCGGCAGACTGGGTCAGCGCCATGAAAATTGCAGATCCGCCGGCAGTGCATGGTAAAATTCCAAACTCCGGACCTCAGAATTAATGGAAATTTGGTAAGTGGACCTTTCAAATTTATATTTGAGTAGCCCTGATCTATATTATGGATATTCTTCATGTACCCCAATTGAAAGACAAACAGCTGAGATATTTCTGCAATATTACTGTAGTGGAAACATTATTGTTGTGTAATTCTAGGCAATACGATGCCAAACCTCATGAATAATGAAGGAATTCATGAATATTAGAAGACTAGCCCATATCATGCTACAAAGCAGGCTTCATTAACTATCTTCTTTCTTCTGCATAGTATACATGAGTTTTTAAGTTACTCACAAACTTAAGACAATTGTCATCCTTGACTATTTATTTTGGATATCTACTGTGTCTTCATCAAATGCTTACAAATCTGGCAAAACGGATTACTAAATTACTTTCCTGACCAACAGCAGCTGTTTTCTACGGCGAGGTTATGATCCCCAAATTACAATGGAATTGGCATTTAATCTGAGCTACCTTGCGGTTAAACAAAGGGAGGGGCATTGTGAAACCAATCACTGCTGTCTAGAAACAAATCTAGGATAATATTACATGAGATATATGAAAATATTCATTTTGCAAAACTTGAGTACCCTACTTAATCTTTGAGTGACTCAGCAATTGACCATAAAGGTTGGCCAATCTGTCAGTGTATGTGGTTATTTCATGGTGACAGTCAACATCTTCCATATGGATCCTACAATTAGAATGTCTCTGAATTGACCATATTTCATGCATTTTCATACAATGATAACATAAGACCGATAATTTCTATCAGCATGGAGAGCCCATTAATGTTGGGATCTTTTGGCACATATAAGGGGAGAAAGAAGTTAATTTGAGGAAGCATTACCCTTTTAAACACCAATTCTAACTTTCTATTCTAGTATTAAAAAATTAAACATTTGTTCTATAACAGATTTAACATAAGAACTTAATAAGCACAATATTTTTCATAGGCTATTATGTAAAACAGACACACTATTACTGTGAAATAAAGCTGCAGAAAAGTGCAAAAAAACACTGCAGTTGTTTAACCTGGCATTCAAGAAATCTGGTACCTTAATGCTGAAAATAACTTAACGTTACTATAAAATTCTGGAAGGAAAGTATTTGGAATAATAATGATAATACTGTACTGTTTGTTTTCCTGACCTCTAAAAATTAAGTTGGGTTTATAGCGCAGAAATCGTTTTCCCACTAAAGTTCAAACAGATGTTAAGGATAAATACCAAGACCGTTTTACTTCTAAAATACTGTATGAATTACTAAATACAGTATAGAAGTCTCGGGGGCTTATTTAAAAAGCAGCTGCACACCTTTCGTTTACTCTCTCTGATTTCTTCCAAGAAAAATATATTAATAAGAACAAACGTCCAAATTTAGAATGTACGTGTGATGGTAAAATGTTAAATCCTATTCAAATCAGTTCAAAAACCACCCGGAAATTTAACAAAGAACACTCACCAAGTACATTGGCCTGGAGCAATGCCTTCACTTTGAGTTTCAAACTTCAATGTGAATGTCAACCTAACTGTATCAGGGTCCACTGGCCAATTAATTCAATTAATTCAAAATGTATTCCCAAGCAATGTATTATTCATCATTTAGATCAGATTATATCCCACGTTTTAAGGCTGTAGAGAAGGTAACCTTTGAAACCCCCAAGTAGTATTGTTTTCCTTTTCTGTAAAATTTTAGTAAATTTGTACACAAAAAACAGAAATTAATTTGAAAATAATTCTAATAGAACTGTCAATCTTGGTCAAGTTGGCACAGGGCCTAGAGAAAGGGTGGGCAAACTTTTTTTAATTATGGGTAGTTGAAATTGACAAAGGAGCTGGACCAAGATGGCACCCAGCATAGCTGTCCCAATTGCTTGCAACCCCACATTCCAAAACCACTTTCAACAAAAAAAATATTATTTTGCCAGTTTAAAAAAATATATGCAAAATAAATTCACTTAACTGCCACATTTCAGTGAAAAGGCAGAGATATTGCTATAAATATATTGCTTTGAGTGGAGATGCATGTGGCACATGTTAAGAGCATCTTTTCACGAAGGTGGCAATGGGCCAGCTAAAAAAGCTATACAAGCTAGATCAGCCTCCCCCCCCC
>CM070032.1:50524905-50565994 GCA_036250615.1 Ptychadena robeensis | reverse complement strand
GCGGCGCCATTGGCCTCCATGTTATGAAACAGAACCATTTTTTCAGCACGATTGGCAAAAAAAAGCACACCATGTGCATAACTCAGTCCCAGCCATGTGACAACTGATAACAAACAAATTCACAACCCAATTTGAATCAAGAGGAGAAAAAACACTGCTGGAAATGTTGCTGGTAGAGCATGTAAGTTCTCATGGCAATGTTCTCCTGTAAGAGAACTCATAGAGAATCACATTATCAACTTGATAAGCTGATTGAGTTGATCTTTCCCAATTTGCTGGTCAGGAGGATTCAATCATGTCTTATTTTTGCTTCCCGTGTAGATGACAGCAGGATCAGCCAATCAGAGATGTTTAAATAGTCAGTAAATCAAATAGATCAGGTTTTTCTCAGTGAGTCCTATAACAGGAAAACTTTCCTAGGTGAACTTTCTATTTTTAATCAATAGTTTCCTTAATAAATGTTGTCAGAGGGTTCTTCTTTCCCTGAGCCTAATTATAAGGGACCACTAAAATAACTGTCAATAAAGGAAGCCGCATTTGAGTGAACACAATATAAGTCAGCACACAAGTTATTATTTTAGACTATTTACGGAAATGTTTAATAAGGTATAAATGTTATATTTATTTAGGGGGGGTTGTAAAACATTTGAATAATTTCAAAGGTTCATCCTTGTTAAAAAGTTGGGTAAGGCTGGATTACACCATACATAACAATTTTTTTTACATTTCATCAATACTAAACCCTTTTCTTGGGGGTACTATGCTTTACTAACCTACCTTGATCAGCTATTTATATAACCAGAAACTTTTTAAAATGTTTTAAAACCAAAAAATAGGTTCCGATTTTTCTCCCGACCGATTTTTCGTCCAAGCGTGTCACCCGATTTCCACCTAAAATGTTATGGTCGGTCGGTTGGCTGTCTGGCACGAAAAATCGGAATTAGAATTATCACCCATCGTTCGGCCCGCAGATCGACCAAAATTTACGGACAGGTCCTAAGTGGTCCCGACCAATCCAGATTTCTCAAAATTGGCCGAAAAATTGGTCGGGACCACTTAGGACCTGTCCGTAAATTTTGGTCGATCTGGTCGGTACATAATTCCGCATCCAATTAATCTCCTGATCGATTAATCTCCCAACCACGTTGGTCGGGCAAAATTTGTATGAAAAATTGGAACGTGTATGAGGGGCTTAAGAGATAGAATACATATAATTTATAGTATAAATGTATGTACATGTTTATGAGTAGTTGGGGTCCGTTCCTATAAAGTCATAATTGCTTTTTATTTTATTCCAAAAACTTTCTAGTTTGTTATATGTGCCTGATTCGAAAGATTTTGCCCTTCTCATCCTGTCCTCAACAAATCAGAAGAAATCTCTACAGAAAAGAGGAAAAATACTTTATTGATTTAATATTGATTTACAAAGCGTATAGTTATTTAGCGCATGTTTCTGCTTTGCAGTAACACAGTCTGTTACAAAGCAATAGGTGGCTTGCAGTTTGCTTGATATAACCAATCTGGTATGTGCAAGATATCAAATGGTATCAGTGACAAATTGAGCTATGTCTAGAGCAAGCACATTAGACAAAATACAAGCTGTGTGCTTTTCATTATCTGCACTTAGTGGGAGATATCTGGGGAATTGCAACGACCACAGAAACCTTTCTTGTATGAAACATATCTGCCGTTGACTAGGCCTACTGGTTGTTGGAAAAGGAAATCACTATAGGATAAAATCAACAAGTAAAAAAACATTAACAATATAATATAACAATAACAACATCTAGAAGTAAACACAATTAAAAAAATAGAATAGAGCTTAAATAAAATAGTAAAATAGGAACCAAATGATTATTACGATGCCTATAATGATGAGAGAGGTTTCTAATCATAACAATATTTCCAATATAACATGCTGACTATAGCCCCCCATACACGCATAGATCCACAGGCGATCGATCGGCATTCATGTTTATTTAAAGAAAAAGAAAGTTTCTCGTGTCTATTGTCACTTAAAAAGATTACCTTATTAGTCTCTAGCTAGAATTTTCTCTTTTGATATGTGACATGGGGTATTATTACCTATTTATTACCTAAACTGGCCGGCAGTCCCCATTCAAAGTAATGACCGGCACACAAAGGGTGCCCGCCGATCAGCTGAGAGGCCAGCAGCAGCGGAATGATGTCATCCCGCTGAAGTGGATCCCTCAACTGTAGAGGCAGAATCGCCTCGTGTACGGGGACCTGAAGATAAAATCATGCAAAAGTCGAACCATGTATGGCTTTAGTATGACTTTAAAGTATATCACAGACAATCCTGTCTTAAAACACACTCAAAATTAGGATTGTGGAATTGGGATTTTAACTGAACTTAAATGAACCTACATGCTCAGCCAAACTACTTATACACTAGCTCCAACAGATAGTGGAGACCATAAGCTGTCAACATAGACCCTTTCCTTCAGGTTTCCTTCTTTAACCATCACCAGGGCCCTGTCAGCTAGTTTTAAGAAATGTTAGCTTAGTCATTTTACTGATCAAAAAGGCTTCCAGATATAGAAAGTGTCCACATTGATCTTGACAGAAGTTTTTGTCTTTCCAATAATGTACACCAGAGGAGTAACACACCCTGTCACCAGTGGATAGAAAAGTGGACGGCCCAGCTGGTTCCTGGACTATGATATGACAGTTTAAGCTGAGTGTGCTCACTGTCATGTTAGACTTTTTATAAAGCAGAACTGTTAAATGAAAAGCAGCAATATCTAAAATAAATACTAGACCGAGATAGTGGGGCACTAAATGATGGTACATCTTCTAATAACCCCCATTCTTCTTTCCTCTCAGTCTACTTTCTTCACCTTCTCCATTTCCATGGTGCCTAAAGCCTCAGACAGACACCTGTACAGCTGCCATTTTCACTTAAAATTACAGCGTTAGCTTGCCCTAGGCAATACACATCTAGCTTAATTTATGAAAATCAACCCAACACCTTTTTCTTCACCAGTACAGGTTGAAGACCCTTCCTTGCCAATGCAGGGCATACACAGCTCCATTTCTTATATCGTTTTGAGCACAATCGAGCGGCTTGCGCGTCCATGGAGCTTGATTGTGCTCAAATCTATAAAACATTTTAGCCATCCAGCCTTCCTAGAAGTGCTGCGGCTCGATATCAGGCCAGCTCATCCTCAGAATGATTACGTCATCGCTCCGCAGTCGAGTTGAGCGTGCCCGGCTTTAATCTTTTATTCTCAAAATGTATATAAAATATAAAAGACCCACAGGCCAGATGTATGGTAGCTTAATCACTAGGACTAAAGGTGCCTATACACATACAGATGACACAATGATGTCACCACACTCCAACTGAGCACACGTTGATTGGATAGGAATCAATGAGCATCAATTTAGGTGCTTGATTCCCGGTCTATCCTTTGAATGCGGACTCTGACATGTCCGTTACCTGCTCAACTGACATTTCTTTGATTGGGATCAGTTGATCCCGCTTTAAGACAGGGGTGGTCACATCTGATGGCCACACAATGACTGCGAGCATGCACGGCGTGACGTCAACGCTCGAAAGGGTCATTGTTTGTGCACCCATCTGTACTTGTAGTGGCACCTTAAGCCAAGATTTCATCTATGCATGTTTTCCATCTTTGGAAGCACAACTGAGTATTGTCCTAAATGACTTAGAATATTTGTGATCTATTGTCTTTATCTGCTTGTTCCAAATGTCACACTGCAGCTCTCAAATTTGGCCATCTGAATATATCGATAAAATGCATTTATTCCCCTCAACTGCAGAACATTGAGAACCGTCATGCTTTTGACCTGCTTTCTTTCAAACAGTTTATTTTAGTGAAACAATTGCTTAGAGGATCTCACAGTTCCCCACTTCCACCGATGGTTTTCTCCTTAATTGATGCATGAATGAATCAGGCCAGCTGAGGTCTGAATCATTTCAGAATGAGATGTAGCCACCGAGCAGAGGAAGCAGATACAGCTTTGTTTAGGATCTACTTTGACAGACACCTGGAGTCTCGGCCTTGTGTTTATGACATGTGCCTTTGCAAACAACTAGGAAACAATTATGTGCTCATTGTTATGGCTATAGCTCAAAGGCTACGTCATGTAACCAGGAATGTACACTTCCTTTAGGAAAGAAACACAGGATCTATGAAACACAGTTATTGGATATTTTACCACTGTACTGTAGGTTTTCGACAAACTCCAGACAGAGAGAAAACTAGATTGATTTGTATATATAAGTCTCCAGGACTCCAGGAATACCATTATCCTTTGTTCAGGGTCAATTAAAGAAGGTCTAACATTCTATGATGATTCAGCAAGTTGGGGAAATGTTCCTCTACTTCCTATACCAGTGAGAAAATGAGAGCAAATCCATGAAAGGTGTCCCTATTGGGAGATTTCAGGTAAAGGCTGTACAATTTCTTAAATTTGGTTCAGACTGCAATAAATACCTGAGAAATATAATTCCAAACAATAAGCAACCATTCCTTATCATGTGAATGAACCAAAAGACAAGTTTCTGATGGCAAAAGTTATAAATCAATTAAAACACTATAAAAGTAGGTTTAGAAGTAATACGTAGATAAGTAATAAGTTGAGTGCATGTAACATGTATCTCTGAGTGTGTTTGTCTCTATGTGAATGATTAATGTTTATGTATGACTGGTGTGCAATCCAACTAAAGTTGTATGAGTTGCATTTCAAATAAATTTGAGGGCCATTTCTGACTAGTACACCATACTGCAACACCCTCATTCTGAACCTGTGTAATTTGAATGGGGGGAGGATGGGCTTGATAATGTTCCTATCTAAAAGAAAGGGGGCCCTGCAGGGAAAGGTTTCCAAACCACTGCCTTAACCAACAGTTTTTTGGAATATCAAATAACAAGCTAATACTGTTTTGCCTAAATGTGTTCCTTACCATAGTTTTATTTTTAACAAGGTAGTTAGTATAGTAAGTAAAATGATGTTCATCTGAGAAAAACCTCCTGACACCTTAGTTCTAACTGTAAAAAAAAGTTGACACTGCAGCAACATACTTATGGTAGGTAAGCTTATTTAAGTGTAAATATTTTCCATTTTTAACCTGCCTGTTTGTATGATAATTGTTTTTAAAGGGATACGGAAAATACAGCATCATCTGTTCAAATGTCCCAACTGGTCTACCCCTGACACATGCCCCTGATGATCTTGATGGTCCCCTGGATATTGGGATTTTGGAAGCCATTATGGGCTTTTGGTTCAACCCCTCAGTCACAATAAAGAACCCATTGTGTCCCTCAAGTCAAAAAGTTTGGCCCCGCCTGATAATGTTCTGTAACTTTACATTCTCCTCACAAAATAGTCTAGGATAAGAAGGTGAAACCCTGTTCCTGCCTCTTATTATTTTTGTTTTAACCAACATTAAAATAAAAGTGAGAGAATACTCAAAAACCCCAGATAGATCATTGAACTTTGTTTTAGATAATAACTTTGAGTAGACAAGTCTAATGTCCTCTTTCATACCTAGCCGCAAATTTTGGATCATGCAACACTCAGTTAACTATGGGTGCCCAGTGATTTTTTAATTGGGATGTGTCATGATGGAGCTCAAATTCTTTCTTGTCGCTTGGATCCTTTGTGTTCACCACTTAGAAAGTACTTGAAACCCTTAAGCTATTAAAGGAGAATTCCAGACAAGGACAAGTATTTAATCAGCTACTAATGCTATCAACAATGGTGCCAAAGATATAAAGTTACTCTTATGCCTGGCATACACATGCCGATAAGTGGCCGATTTTTCACCTGACCGACGGGCGTGTGTGCTCACGCCGTCAGTCAGCAGAAAAATCAGCCGCTTATCGGCATGTGCCCACATGGGGCGACAGATCCCTGTTGCCCCACAGCTCAACCGGCCAGAGAACAGACATGTCCGATATTCTCTGGCCAATGCCATTAGCTTCAATGAAGACCGGTGTCTTCATTGAAGCTAATGGCTGGCACACAAAGGGTGCCGGCCGACTGAGGCAGCCCCATAATGCACCAGGATGCAAACATGATGACGTCATCACGTTTGCATTCCGGTGCATATCGGAGCATGTCTGTCGGCACCCATCTGTGGGTGTATGGCAGGCATAAGAAAGTGTTACCCTAATGTAATGTAACTCAACACAGAAAAAACAGACTCATGCATATATATTAGGTTAGTAGGTTGTCTAGTTAATTAAAACAGGCAGTATGAAGGGTGTTGCAACATCACCAATGGTGCTCTAGGACCACAATATTACAGACAAATGGAAGAATGGTGGACTGGTGCAGTAATGAGGACAGTTTATCTTTCAGAAAATGGCAATATATTATCTGGCTCATTGTAGAAGGCAGCCTTTCATGTGGTTCATGGAACCCATAAAATAGGTAACACACAGTGTAATGGGTTTGCATGAAAGGAAGCATGGTTTCACTGCTATTATTTTATATGGCTACAAATTAGTTTTGAAACTGTAGCTGCCAATAAAATGACAGAGACAAACCCAAGCTAATGTTAGTAAAACCTTTGCACGAATTTATAATTACAAGTGCTGACTGCATAGAGTACAAGTTATAATTAGGAGGTGTAATTTAGGCTGCGGAGAATGTTTACAATCCATTATTTTGATTCCAGAGGAGATAAAAATAGTCTGAAGGGTGTGTGGAGGAGAAGGCAAGAGTAGAGAAAGTAAAGGTTCTGTTTATTGGGCCAATGGGGGACATGAGTTCTGGTGGGGTCAAGGTCATACATTCGATTAGTGAGAATATTAGGAAAGAGTCCAGGATGTGCACAGCAAAGGAAAAGGCATAGATTTGGAAGTGAGATAAAATAGTCTGGCAGCATTACGACTAAGGATGGATGGGAAGGACTCTTTCTAAAGGGACCAGCAAGTTTTCCTAATGAAAAAATTGTAAAGGAAACATTTAAAAAGACATCTGGGACAAGGCAGAGTAGCATTATCCATTGTTCTTCATTTACATTTATTGACGTTTGGATCCTTATTGTACATCCAACCCCAAAAAATCTAATGTTTTACTTTGAAGCCCATCCAACATTTAGATTAGCCATTTCTGGAAATTTTCTGTTGTTTGTCTGCTACTCAACTTGGTAGATTGTCCCTCATTTTATGTTTATGTGACATCCATACAAGTTACGGGTGAAGTAATTGCCACCAGATTGGGAGGGACAGAAATAAATACAAAGCATCCTTCACTGCTTTGTTAAATGTGGTTATGTAGTCATTTGGATCATATTGAAGAGGTTACCCATCCTGATTGGAATTAAAACAGATATCTCATCTTAACAAGGATACAGATTGCCCTCTCTGAAATATGGAATGGTACACCTACATCTTTGTGTATAAGATATAATCATTTAGGATAAAGTACTCGCTGATAATTTCCCTTTACACCCCAATAAACCTGTCATTATGGCAGAGACAATATGCCAATACTTGCTAAACTGCATATTTGGAAGCAATTTGGTGTCATTTACGTTCAAAGTCTATCACCTCTGCACTTTGTATGAAACAATCTAAAAATATTACATTTGATGCTGTTGGACGTTGGTGCAGGACCAGTACATCTGTGTGTAGGGGTTACAGGCACCTAATGAAGTGTTGTTGGGTAATTCAGGGATTTCAGTCTGCTATGATGTCTTAACAGTCAGAGAAGTAAAATAATGTCTAATGGCAACAAATATACATTATATATCATATATATATAGTGGGGAATCAGCCTCAAAGGACTGCTCAGACTGACGTTAGTCCACACAATTTGCTTCTCTCAAGGGCTCCTGCCCATGTTTATTGGCAACTCCAAAGAATATACCCTCGCAGGGGTTAATAGCAGGGAGGCAACACAGTCCACACACGAAAATGCTAAACCTCCTGGCTTGCAATAATTAACTTAAAATATTTCTGTTACGTCAGGAAAGTCCATATAATTGGCCTGACAAACAGGCCTGGGACCCACACTCTCTGTGTGGCCCCTGCTATCCGCTGCTCAGGGTGGAAAGTGTCTCCCCACTTCTCCAGGAAGCCTTAACTGACTGGTCCAGCAGGTGTATCTTGGTGGAGTGGGAATGCCCACCCAGTTCCTTCTATTCCCACTCCAGAGTCCTGATCCCTGTAACCAAAAAACCATTATACCATACTTTAGCCCCCTGAACCCATTTCTGCAGTGCAGGTGAGGTTGAATTAGGTCCGCAGAGAATATTTCAGTCCATTAATTAAAATGCCTGAATTTCTGGGCTTACATCTACGGTTATTAAGGAAAATTAGATTTCCCCCAATCAAGTAGAGTGCCAGAGTGAAATATAATGGCCATTCCATGTAAATTGTGTGTATGTTCTCCTTTTAATAAGGTACAGGATGGCTCTGTAACAAAGTGTTACAGTCATTACATCAAACAACAAACTTGAGTTTTGAAAACACAAGAAAAACATCCATTACCAAATTTGGTCTTAAGTTATGAATTGAAAATTTAGAAATGCAAACCCAGAATTATTATTTCAGATGATTCATCTCAGAGCCAACTGTGAACAGAGACATTACAAAAGCAGGAAAATTGAATTAAGAGGAGCCATACCCCAAAGCTAGATACAACTGCATACTTCAAGCCAATAAATAAAAGAGGTCAGTCTAGTAAAGTAATTGAAGTGCATTTGTGGCTATGACCCAGGATGAGTGCCAGATCATTGTACAATCTCCTGGATTTTTTCCTTGTATTCACTTCAGGAAAAAAATTATTTTACTTGTATTATGCTATTGTGTATACTTATTGTTCTATACAAAAGATTAATTTTCAGACATAGGAAAAACAAATTATGCAACAGGAAAAGCACTTTGATGTCTCTAAGTCAGGGTCCTTGAATACAAGGACCCAAATGTAATTGCATTGGGACCCAAACAGTAGTGATGGCCGAACTGTCCGCAAGGCGGACAGTTTGGCCGCGAACAAGCATGTTCGCCCTCCCTCTCGCCGGCGGACAGTACGGGTGTTCGACCCACCCGCCTAGAGGCGGGGAATTTGAATGTGTCCGTGAACAGGCGGAAGGCGGACTTCTTTAGGGCTTGTTTCCACTTGAAGCGGAAGCTCACGGTTGTGCACAGCGCGGATACATCCGCGCCCATTCTGTTCAGTGGGCTAGTCCCCGGCCGCGGAATCGCGCAGTTCAGCCGCCTAAAAACTCGGTTGACCGAGTTTTTAGGTGGCAGTCCGCGCGATTCCGCGGCCGCCCAGCACTGACTGCGGCCATAGAGGTCAATGGCCGCCGCTAAAAACCGCATGAGATGCGGTTCTTAGCGGTGGCGGTTCTTAGCGGTGGCGGTTCTTATCGGCGGCAATCGCGCCGCCGGCTTCCACACAAGTGGAAACAAAGCCTTAAAAGTCCGACCCGCCCGTTCGCGGACAGTCCAGGCCGATGTTCGGCCATCACTACCAAACAGTTATATGGTGATCCATTTGGGATTCAACAATACAGTACAGTTGTATATGAAAGCAAAGCTGGACTCTAAAATAACTACTTTCACACAGTAATCCATGGAAACCAATTGCATTAAAATTTTCTGGACCTACACTAGACCAACTAACCCAAAACATACTTACTTTAATGAGTTAAAAAAGTATGCTTTGTAGATGGTGCCAAATATATCAATGGAGCAGCCATGGCAATCACAATAAAGATTTTTTTAAGTTAGGTTGGGTCTACACAGTATTTTATTCCATGCATTCACCATGCAGCGAGCACAGGAAAAACCATGTAGTGCAGACACCCCCTGCATTCCCCTATGGAAAATTACATGCCAGTCTATACTGGCACATCATGACCTGTGTCAGGGATTGCATGCGCAATGGATCTACAACGCCTAACCGGGTGTTGTGAATACATCTGTGTCAGGCAAAAGCACCAGAGAGTATAGGGCTCGGAATTGCCCTAAACACTCAGAAAAAGAGCCCGAATAGCAGGCAAACCATGGACTGGCACGTGGCCCAGCCTAAGTTATAAACAAACAGAAGAGGCTGCAACCTGATAATGTAACAAGTTTATCACTGTGGATTGATATACAATGCCATAGCAAGTGGTGATGGTATAAGCATGGTGACATTGTACACATTGAACATTGACATTGCAGAAACATACTTTACATACAGCCCAGTTACCCCATGTCAAATATGTATTAAAGGGGACCTATCAACCGCTTTTCAACTTGTTATGACCAATAATAGGGTGGAATTTGGCAAAAAACTTACCTGTAGATTATTAATGTGCCTTGTCACCCTCCTCTCTACATCTGTGAGCTGTGTCACAAAGAAGATCCAACATATCTCAGAGAGGTAAAAGCAGGTAAAAAATCCAGACACGCTGTCTATTGAAAACTACACAGAGACGTTTCGTTTTCTCTGTTGAAAATGATATGGTGCCCCCTGTGGCCACTCACAATATTGCACTAAATTAACACCCCCCCCCCCCTCCGAAGGTAAGTGACATTTTTTAATGGGATACAATTTTAGTTTAGGTAAAATCATACTCCTGAAATAGTAAATATGTAAAGTATTCTGAGGCAGCAATTTGAACCATTGTAGCAAGCTGAACATTGTAGACCTCTGCCTTTGACCTAAGTCTGCCAACCTGCCCCAGACAAACAAAATCATATTATCTTCAAAAGCTTCTATCAAGGGACCAACCTAAATGCTGCCATACTTCAATGGCCAACCATAATTTGGACAGATTATATAAGCCCTGCAAGCTATTCTGTAACTGATTATACTCACATAGTTATGATTTGGAACATTAGTAAGAAATTTATCAAAGACCATTTATGGCAAGATCAAACATTAATTTTCATCATAAGCAGCAAGAATATCTCCTCAACAGCTACAATCAAATTCTTTGAAGTCTTCAGGAAAAGCTCTGATTAGCATTGTGCATGTTAACATAAAAACACTATACATGTTTTTTTGTTACTTTTTTGTTCCTAAATTGAATTAAATAGTCCACAGCACCCTTCAATAATTAGATTAAAAGGTCAGTAAATGGTTTAGGAATAAAATGGGGCCAGTGTCAAGGCCTTTATTCAGTAAACCCAAAAGGAAAAGGACAGTAACCCAAAAGCCAGCCATACACAGTCGGATTCCATGGCCGCTCGATCACCTCTCCGATCGATTCTGGCGATTCTGGCGGGAATCGCAGGTGTGATCGATCGGCCAATTAAGAGAATCCGATCGCTGCATACCACCTTGTCCAACGGATTCCTGGACGATTCCGTGTCCGATTGTCCACCTCACAAATGGCAACTCCCCCTGATGTGTGCAGAATCGGATCAAAAAGACCAACATGTTGGTTCTTTGTCGGATCCGATTCTGGGCCCCTGAACGATCGGACGTGATCGATCGGACAAGGTGGGCTGCACACGATTCCGGCACGATCGTTTCGCGTGCACGCGCCCGGAATCAATCGGCCCGGAATCCGACCCGTGTATGGGGGCCTAAAGACACTAAAAATACTTGTACTGTAGGCCGCTTACTATGTAGAGGGAGCATAAGTTTAAATTGCACTTTTGCCTGCTCTCTGCGGCTCCTTTCAAATGTGACATTTACACTTTATGTACAAGCCTCTTTGCCGTATTGTATTTTATTTTACTTTATTTTATTTACACAGTACTTATGTTTGTTTAACTGAAAAATTCCAATAAAAAATTTAAATGCAAAAAAAAAAAAAAAATACTTGTGTTGGCCTAGCATTCAACATTTCTAAGATGAAGGGTTATGTCACTGTCCATGTCAAGGATCCCAGAAGTGTTGGTGCTCTAAAGAATGGTCTTAAAACCACTGTATTTGCCTTCAAAGCCATTTGCAATTTTCTTATATAAGCCCTGGCGTTTTCCTAAATCACATTGGATAATACTTATGTTTTAAGTGCCACAAGATACTTGTAAGACAGCAGTTGTCATAGTAAATGTTAAAGACAAAATTGGTCATAACAAATTTTAAACATCAGTAATAAGATAATAATAGTAATAAGAAGGTGGTAGTAGGAAAATTCTGACCTCATTATTTCCTCCTAACTGAGGTGCCCTTTGATGTTTAGCCATTAATGTGTAGCCACATTGCAGAACAATAATAAAATGAAATAAAATCAAAGTACCAAAGATACTGTTGAGGCCAATGAAATTTGACAACATTCTAGATTTCTCCAAAAATTACCTCTATTGAGTATTAACCTCCTCCATGGAGTGCTTTTCTGCCATGATTCACAATCTCCCTTCACCCTCCTACACATCCCCAGCATCATTGATGATCAAAGGCTAAAAAAAGCCGGTGCCACCTCCATGACATGGAGATTAATGGCGCCTCCCCTTGCCTCTTTGCCGCCATTGATGATGCCGAAGAGGTGGACCCGGAAGAGAGTGGCGGGTCCGCCCATACTCATAGTAGCTGCAGGCTCACCAGGGATAGGCGAGTATCCCTGAGTCTATCCCTGAGTGTAAGCAAACTTACCCCACACTTGGTTAATGGAACGGGGACTAATAATTATGAATGTCTCATGTTTCATTTTAACTTGGTGTATCAATAAATTATCCTAATTAAATTAATGGACATAAATTTTATTGTTATTTTGTTGTATTTGTTATTGGTAATTTTCATGGAGAAATAAGTTTCAGGGGGCTAATAAATTACTCCAGATCATCTGCAACTACAGGAAATGTTTGGTTTAGGTTATTGCTGCCAAAAGGAATGTCAACCAGTTATTAAGTCCAAAGGTTCACATACTTTTTCCACCCTGCACTGTGAATGTTTATATGTTATGTTGAAGATCAAGAGCACATATTATGACCAATTCATACAAAACTCCACGTAACCCCAAAGGGTTCACATACTTTTTCTTGCAACTGTAGATGAATATGAATTTACACACATGGAATACAATGCTACTAATAAAATCTGTTAATTTGCATAGAACATTTAAATTGAATGACCTGTGTCGGCCTAGAGCTCGTAGAAAGAGTAACCATGTATATTGTACTGTATACTATATTGTATATTTAAAGGAGCTGTGCCATGGATGGGCTGCTTTCCATATTTAAGTGTTGATGACTTAGATGTTCCACAATGCTCAGCCAGTTGCTGGCTCATAAAGCATTTTGGGAAATCTAAGAGCAGAAAGCTTCTAAAGGTTTGCTATGGTTATATATTAAGAAACTTAGGAAAATATCCCCTTTATTATGATATTATAGACTGGGCTTTGTCAAGCTGTACTCCTACATGTGTAGATTAACTGTACTCCTATCATATGCTGTCAGCCTCTGGCTGCTAGAACAAGCTGAGATTGATTTTCAGTTCCCGAAAATTTGGAGGGCCACAGGTTCCCTGGAGGTCACATAGTAAGAAACAGTCAATACTATCTGAAATTCATTTGCACTGAGTGCATGTAGCATCAGCTATAGTTGTTAAGGCTACATGAATGTATGCCATTTAATGCGTAAGCGTAATATTTCAATATTTATATTTTATAGTAGAAATTGGGAATGGGTTATAATCCCCTTACCCCATGGAACTCTACATAGATGCTTGTATATAGAGTAGCATCTGAAGTCTTTATGCTGCTTTTTTATCCTAAGGTTGGTCTGAGGTTGTGTATGGATACTGCTGTCATCCACCCTCCATCAGCAAAACTGCCCCCCTTCCCCCCCAAGAGCCTGAAGAACTTCTAGGCATAGGGTGCACCGCAACTGCTGCGCGGCTAGTTTCCACCATGCGTTAGGACAGGTTAACACACAAAATGTGAGGGTCATACTGGGACATGTTAGGGATTCCACATTGACTTCATTGACAAACCCCTCACCAAATGCCTACCCTAAGTTTTTTGACACCCTTAATGCATTCACTATGGGTGCCTTAACGCATCCATACTTACATTGCCAATGCCGAGCTTTGCAAAGGAGCATGAACGCATCAATGCCGAAGCAAAGCTCCGCAATGATTCTTGGCACAGTGTACCACCGACTGTCAGAATGCCAACATTTGAAGCAATAGTGGCATGACCTTACTGGATTTCTAGCTGCTCAATAGGAAGATTTTTCAGTATTTAATATGTGCTTAAACATGCCAAGAATATCTTCATCTTTGACCAGACATACACTTTATAGAGGTTGGAGACATAGCTGTCAGTTTGAAAAAAAAAAACTGGAAACAGACAGGAAGTGATGTCAGTGACGTCACTTCTGGTGCACTGATCTTGGTTCTTCTGCGCCACTGGCATCACTTCCGGTACCGGGCTTACTTCTCGGCTGATCGGCACCGGGCAGAAAAAAGAGAATTGGATGCGTTTTGTGAGTTGGCGTCGTGTGCGAGATATTGAAATGGGAGTTAGGCCAGAGGAGAAGGAAGTGAGCAAGAGGACGGAAAACGGGGCTTTCCTCCCCGTTCATCCTTATTCCCCCGGACCTCCCCCCAGCGTGTGGCGAAATGTGTGAGTGGGACATTAGCAGGGAGAATAACGTCTTCTCCCTAATAGATCAGCGCAATTCAAGAATAGGCAAAAATCTCCGGAATTTCGTGAAATCGGATTGACCGGGAAAAGCCACATAAAAAACATGATTGGCAAAACATGGACTCCCCCTGGACAATGGGAACGTTGACAGGTCTGGTTTGTGCTGCCCTCCAGCAAAGGTCAGTATAAAGATAGGAGATGGTGAAGACGGATTTGAGTTAATTCAAGCCCCTAACATGGTATCATCACCAAACTGTGTGGGAATGAAGAGATGGGTTGGGGGTATCTACTAAAAAGCAGACTCACACACATGGTTTTTGCTAAATTAGTTCAAGTCTAGTCAGTCAAAATTCAACTTTATTTTTTTATTAATTATGCACAACTACACGTGTAGAGCCAGGTTGCCCACCTGCGGCCGGGGGGCCGCAGAGGCCCTTTGGGGGTTGTGGTAGTGATGTCGCGAACCCGGGGATTTTGCCGGTTCGCGAACGCGAGACGCGAACATTTGTAAAGTTTCGGAACAGACGCACACGCGAACCACGCCATTGACTTCAATGGGAGGGAACTTAAAAACAAAGGGGACCCCTTTCTGGCCACAATGAGTGTTGGGAACTGTTGGGAGGAGGGACTGTTGCAAGGGGGTGCAAACACCTGGACAAATGACAGGACGAGGGATCCCTTGGCAAACTCCCAAGAAGAAATTTTTTCACAAAATAATCCGCCCAAAAGATTTCAAAGGGAGAGTAATGGAGGTCGCGTTGGTGTTTTCGGTGTCATTCTCGCGTCGCGTTGGCGGGTTTCGGTGCTCATGGCATTGAATGAACAGGTGGACAATGATTGACAGAGGGGGAAGCATGGCAAAACTCAAGAAAGAGTTTTTTTCACAAAATAAATCCGCACCAAAGATTTCAAATGATAGTCGCAATGGGATCGCGTTGCGTGGGGGGTGGGTTTCGCGTCATCTTCGCGTCGCGTTGGCGGGTTTTTCGCGTCATTTTCCGCGTCACTCATTGGCATTGCCTTGCCCTTGTCACCAAAACCACCTTTGCCCGTGGTCACCACCTTTGCCGCCCGTGTCACCAACCCAATGCCCATGCAGCAACTATTTCCGTGTCACTGACTTGTCCGTGTCAACCCATCCACCATTGCCCGTGTCACCTGACTTTGTCGTGTCTCCACTCTCTCAGGCAGCATGTAAAGCATCATCTCTCCTTGCTGGGTGCTAGAAGGTAGTAATGGTCCCGTGAGGTGGGTGGGGTGCTGATTGGCTGGATTAATGCCTGCTGACTGAGACTCACACAGGGTCAAGTTTGTTCAAATGTAAAAAGATAGGGGGCGAACTAATTTGTGCCATGTGTTCGAGTATTCCGCGCACGCGAACATCGATATTCGCCGCGAACAGTTCGCGCGCGAACAGTTCGGGACATCTCTAGTTGTTGGGTGGCCCCCCTTGGTCCTCCACATGCTGCCCCAAAACCTAACTGTTAATGCATAGGGCATAGCAACTCACCTGTGAAGTGGTCACACGCTGACCCAGCTTTCCTAATCAACTTTTGCGCTCCTACATCAGTAACATTGTCAATGTTGATTGGGTAATCCAAAGTCTATATATGTGTGCTGCACCCAGGGGCAGGAGGAGGGGTGGGTGCTGTCGGGTTTTGACTGCCCTCCATATCAACTCAGTTGGCCACCACTGTGCTAGAGCAACCCTTCTCTACATGTCCAGCTATTTTGGTGATGATACCATTTTCAGAGGCTTTGCAATCAGCTCACAAAGTTAGCAAGTAAAAAATTCAACCATCTCTAGTAAAGAAATAGATAGACGGACAGATAAGATAGACAGATAAGATAGACAGATAAGATAGACAGATAAGATAGATAGATAAGATAAGATAGATAAGATAAGATAGATAAGATAAGATAGATAAGATAAATAAGATAAGATAGATAGATAGATAGATAGATAAGACAGACAGACAGACAGACAGACAGACAGACAGATAGATAGATAGACAACATGGTAACAAAGAATTTCTGACTGTACTCTAAAATACTGTGATGCAAAATTCCAATGTCTACATTGTAAATTCAGAATATTCAGCAGTGCAGCTGCACGGAGCAGTAAGTAGAGATAATCCACCCAAAGTCACTTCCACCTCCAGAATAGTTCACAAAAGTTAGGGCTGCACTTCAAGCTCCTGTTGGGATATGAGTTATGAGGTTATTTTTCAGATTTTTCTCTCAGTAATGGTAATCTCTGGCCTGTCACGTTTCACGTGATATATATCCAGCTGAATGGCTTGTTTAAGACCCCCTTTACTCCAGAGTTCCTGCAGCTGACAGCTGAGCCGTCTTTCAAGAAAGTAAATGGTGCTAGGAAGAGAAGGAATATCCTTTACCCCTCCACATGTTAAAAGGGCTCTGGCATGCCTCAGTGGAACAACCTAACTTCACAAAACATTTACAATCCAGGACAGTAGCTTACTGTGTCCTGTTATACAAAGATTAGGCCCACCTTAAATTCTTGTTTGAGGTTATTGTAGGTAATGATGGATCTGCACTCCAGGGATTTTGGCAATCGGCATCTCTATGATTACGCCCATATGTGAGTAAAACACGTAAGAGGGGTAATACCCATGTCGGGGGTGAAACGGAACTCTCTGTATGGATTTTAATGAAGCTGAATAAAGTGTGCTATGCGGATTGCTTTAATCCCCGGAGTGTGGATCCATCATTTTTAAAGTTGTGTGGTACTGGTCAGAGTGGGACAGGCTATGTTTGGTTTCCAGCACCTGACATCACCAGTGTTATACTTTCACGAAGTCTAGAGGGACTGATACACAAGAATCAATAATGTGCATATACCTTTAATGCAGACAACTGTTTTCTTATTGTAGGCAAGTTGGATTATTTTTACTTCCCAGTAATGAGATACTGGGATCTTTTAAGAAATGAAGTAAGGTACAGGTAACCAGCTTTAAGATGCTTTTTACATTCCTATTGACCATGAGAGACAAGTGGTTCTGAAACAAAACTTCACAACCATATCCAACCAGTAAAGTTGGGTCATCTGCTTCATCTTCAGCTGGTGAGTCCATTGGATTACACCATCATCAGCTGGAGGACTAGGGGTGACACTACTCTCCCTGAGACGTCTCAGCACATTTACCATAAACCTAAAAATCTATTTTTGATTGGGTTGAACCTTATAAGGTTAGATTACTAATTACCTCTGCCCTATTTTCTGCATTACCCCACTGCCCCCCCCCCCCAGAAGATTTCTGGGGACTACAAAGCTGAAACAATCATATTGGGTCAATGCATTTTAGCAAGCATCATGTTCATGTTCATATTCCCCAAACTCAGCACTACCAATAATACACATTCATTGTATCTTCCTTACATGTGTCCACCTTACATTATATAAATAACAAAATTGTATCAATATTAAAAGTAGCATTGTTATTATTTATGATCCCTCTGTAGTAAGTCAACTATCATAGTATAATAAATGATAGCATAAATAATAACAATGCTATTCCGAATTGATGCCCATTGGTATTGATGCCCATTGGTATTGGTGTGATCCAAATATACATCTGCTTCAGATTAACTAGTTATCATGATGATGCAAAGGCTTCAGTACCAGATCCAGAGCTCTCACTTTCTTTAATTTGCATTGCCTATTGTTGTATTGGAAATTAAGAAGTTATTGATGTCAGCCAGGCACCTAATATTTTCATATACAGATCAGCAGTTGAAGCCTGTATATCTCTATATATGTGTATTTTCAATATAAACTCTATAGAAACACAGATGTGTAGACTAGGAGGGATGAAGAGTACATCTGATGCTACTAACAAAGCATGAACCCGTCATCTCAAACTGCTACAGAGGTGAAGATGTGAACCAACTGCCATTACCAGACGGTGGAGACTTCATATAGGTGATGGGGAGAACCCCAAGCACATCAGGGATTGAAGAATTTAATTTAAACACATTACTCTTAACTCTCTAACTCCAACATACAAAACATGTAATAACAATAAAAATGTATATACAGTATATGTCATATTGTTCCTGCCCAATGCAGAATAGGCAATGCTATGCACACAAATCACAGTCTGATGAAAACCATACAGGAGGACAGGAATGCATTCCAGACCTGGGAATTAGCGGTAATTCAGTCTGAGAACAGGATCAGATCTCTTTGAGCAGATCATGACGTCATTATTTATAAAGGCATTAGTCTGTACACAGCCCCCTACCCTGGCACCCTATAGCATGCCCCATTGCCACAAGAACTCACAATCTAAGGCATAATGTGATAAGAGGAGAGCTCCAGGCTAAGAACACAGCATCTTTCTTGTATCTGGAGGGGATTAGATTGGGTGGGTGACCTTGTAACCAGCTTTATATGTCAGATCTGATGGTTTCCTCTAATAAAACCTGGCTTAGCTCACGAGGCTGCCTGACATTCATTGTCTGCCCATGCCCCCATGTGAAATCACAGCTACCTGATAAGAATACAGCTGACACAGGCTTTGTACAGATCTGCTCCCTCCACACACTGGCACTGCCATTCACTCACCCAGCTGTAGGGTCACATGATGCATGCCATGGTCCCATCATCATGGTTATGGTGATGAGAGAAATATACACATACATTAGTGGCATTGGGAAGACACAATGGAAGGATGCAGGATAATGAGCGGTCCAGCCAGGGTTACTATAGATACAAGCAGCCTCATCATTGTACTCCTCCTATCAGAGCACACACACAGGGATCGGCCGATCCATCCCAGGAATCCCAGCTCACCTTTGTCTGTAGATCTCCGACATGAGATGAGTCCGGGCTGCTCAGCTCCAGCGAGAGGAGGACAGTGAGCTCGGTGAGGACGGCCTCCCTCCCGGCACTCAGCTGCTTCACTCATACACATCCCACCACCCGGGGCACACAGGGTTAACCTCGGCACACTGCACGCCCCCTCTCGCTGATTGGCTCCAGCTGTGTAGAAGAAAGCGGAGTCAGTGGTGGCCACGCCCTATTAGGTCACTAGCCGGCTCCCGTGACTGCCGGAGGCTCGATGTGTAATCGCACCGGAGAGGAGAGGGCTGCGCATTGTCATCCCGGTCCTCCGCTTCCCTTACCTGTCACCGGTGCTCCCTGACACCATGCCTGTGTTAGTCATCCCGGTCCTCCGCTTCCCTTACCTGTCACCGGTTGGACACATGCTGTTTAGTACATCCGTCCCCCGCTTCCCTTACCTGTCACAGTGCCCCTGCACCATGCCTTGGTTTTAGTCATCCCGGTCCTCCGTTCCTTACCTGTCACTGGTGCCCCTGACACCATGCCTGTGTTGCATCCCGGTCCTCCCTCCCTTACCTGTCACCGGTGCCCTTGCCTGACCAGCCATGCCTGTGTTAGTCCATCCCGGTCCTCCGCTTCCCTTACCACCTGTCACCGGTGCCCCCTGACACCATGCCTGGGTTAGTTCCTCCCGGTCCTACCGCTTCCCTTACTGTCGCCGGTGACCCCTGACACCATGCTGTTTTAGTCATCTCATCCGCCTCCTCTTCCTACCTGTCACGCGGTGCCCTGGAACACCATGCCGGTTGTCATCCCGGTCCTCCGCTTCTCCGTACGACCTGTCACCAGTGCCCGCCTGCACCATGCCTTTGTTGTCATCCCTTGGGTCGCCGCTTCCCTTACCTGTCACCGTAGCCCCCTGACACCATGCCGTGTTAGTCATCCCCGTCCCTCCGCTTCCCTTACCTGTCACCGGAGCCCCTGACACCATGCCTGTGTTACTGCAACTCTGACCTCAGGAGGGTAGAGGAGCCCACCAGAGATGGTGAAATGACCCCGGCTCAGATCCAGGACTGTGTTCCTGGGCTCATGGTCAATCGGAGTGACCCATCATAGGGATCCATCAGGGGGTAGGGTGGGAGTTATAGTATGGCATCACTGGTTATTCTGGGGAGAGTAGTACACCATCGATGGTTAGGTGGGAAGAATAGTGCCCCATCACTGGTTATAGTGGGAAGAATAGTACCCCATCACTGGTTGTAGTGGGAAGAATAGTACCCCATCACTGGTTGTAGTGGGAAGAATAGTGCCCCATCACTGGTTACAGTGAGAAGAATAGTGCCCCATCACTGGTTGTAGTGGGAAGAATAGTGCCCCAACAGTGGGAAGAATAGTACCCCATCACTGGTTATAGTGGGAAGAATAGTGCTCCATCACTGGTTATAGTGGGAAGAATAGTGCCCCAACAGTGGGAAGAATAGTGCCCCATCACTGGTTATAGTGGGAAAATTAGTGCTCCATCACTGGTTATAGTGGGAAGAATAGTGCCCCATCACTGGTTGTAGTTGGAAGAATAGTGCCCAATCACTGGTTATCCTGGGAAGAAAAGTACACCATCACTGGTTATAGTGGGAAGAATAGTGCCAAATTACTGGTTATTCTGGGAACAATAGTACCCCATCACTGGTTATAGTGGGAAGAATGGTGCCCCATCACTGGTTATAGCAGGAAGAATAGTACCCCATCACTGGATATAGTGGGAAGAATAGTGCCTCATCACTGGTTATAGTGGAAAGAATAGTGCCCAATCACTAACGACAGTGGGAATACTAGAAATCCATCACTGGTGACAGTTGGAGGAATAGAGATCTGGTGACAGTTGGAGGAATAGAGATCTATCAGTGGTGACAGTTGGAAGAATAGAGATCTTTCAGTGGTGACAGTTGGAGGGATAGAGATCTTTCAGTGGTGATAGTTGGAGGAATAGTGATCTTTCAGTGGTGACAGTTGGAGGAATAGAGATCTTTCAGTGGTGACAGTTGGAGGAATAGAGATCTTTCACTGGTGACAGTTGGAGGAATAGAGATCTATCAGTGGTGACAGTTGGAGGAATACAGATCTTTCACTGGTGACATTTGGAAGAATAAAGATCTATCACTGGTGACAGTTGAAGGAAATGAGATCTATCACTGGTGACAGTTAGAGCAATAGAGATCTATCAGTGGTGACAGTTGGAGAAATAGAGATCTATCAGTGGTGACAGAGGAAAAGTGATCTATTTGTGATGACAGTTGGAGGAAAAGAGATCTATCACTGTTTATAGTTGAAGGAATAAAGATCCATCAGTGGTGACAGTTGGAGGAATAAAATCTATTAGTGGTGACATTTGGAGGAATAGAGATCTTTCAGTGTTTATAGTAGGAGGAATTCAGGTCTATCAGTGGTGACAGTTGGAGAAATATAAATCTATTAGTGGTGACAGTTGGAGGAATAGAGATCTATCAGTGGTGACATTTGGAGAAATAGAGATCTATCAGTGGTGACAGTTGGAAGATCAGAACCCCAGACTGGGAGAAAGAGAGACTTATCACGTGTAGGTAGGTTTCTATCTCTGGCTAACCCGCTGCCTGAGCCAGTTACAAGTGTGTATCCAGTGAAGGCAGAAAGCAGATCTACGTACATATTACATGTCCCTGGCTCAGTGTGAAGCAATGGCAGCCTCCACATTTCTAATGTAGGTTCCTCTGTGTGTGTGGTGATCATTAAGTTACAAAACATGACACATTCCCCTGAACATTCATTGTTCATGGACCGGCATTGGAAAGCAATATGTCAGAACATCATATGCATTGTGATGTGTTGTGTGAGTGCATCACATGTATTACTGCCATATGGGTGCCACTTGTAATCAATCTTACTCCATGTAACTGCAACATAAATGTAAATGGCCCCTGTGCTATATACATGTAACATTTCCTTCTGATGACACCAAGCAGCAAGCTCATTTGTTTTGGAAATGCCATGCTGTAAATGTTATTAGGGGACATAAAGTGTCCATGTCCTTGTGTTTGTGTAACTGTTATTGCAACCATAGGGATGGAAGCAACACATACAGACCATTTGTGTACAATGTCTGGTCCTGGGTCACACTTATGCAGAGAATAGCATGTACTAAATTCCAGTACGATTACTATCTGTTATTTTCAGGTGGTTTAAATGAGATTTGGAGATTACAGTTAAGCTAGGCACACACAGGTAGATTCCCATGCAATCGACCCCTGATAAATAACAGCGTGGTGACATCACCAAGCAGCAGCACAGGCTTTTCGATTTGCTCCTGTTTTCGACGCAGATCGACCCCCATCTGTCACAAAATCGGATGCAAATCTAGCATGCTCACCTTGAATCAGTCACAAATTCAGGCCGAAAATCGAAGATTTACAATGTAAATTTTAGACCGATTTCACTACTTTGGATGGGGACATGTGTCTCCATCCAAAGTAACTGCCGGTACACAAAGGGTGCCTGGCCGATTCTCTGCACGACCGGCCGAGCATGATGACGCTATGCTGCAGGAGAATCTGAAGAAAAACAAGACGTCTATTCCCAGCTTTAGTGTTTAGTTATCTTTGTATAGGAAGCACCTCTGGCTGCCATGTAGTCCTGCAGGCTCCTGGCATTAATATAATGACCACTAGGTGGCGCTGTGCATGTGCAGGACTTCACTATAGATGATGACCAGTGGTTGAGTCAGTTTGTCAGTTGAGCTGGCAGTTCATTAATCTCCCTAGCGCACTGCTGAGGTCCAGATTTCTGTACCAAAAGTGCACCATAGACTTCAATGGTAAATTTTTCTTTATGTTGTTGGCCTGTTACTTCCCAAAATATGTCTGTACAAGGGTCTAATGGACATCCTGACTATAATAATGTTTGAAACAAACAATTATGTAAAATAAAAATTTATTTTATAATAAAATTTATGAGAAAACACAAAAATCAGGGCACAAAGCTATGCTGCTATGTACTAAATCTCGCCCAAATAAAGTCTCAGATGTGCCCATTTGCAGTTAACCCTCTCTAACCTGGTGTGATGGATGTGGTAAAATCCCAACAAGGAAAAGAGGGTTACTGCAAATGGGCACATCTGGGGCACCAGAGACTTTATTTGGGCAATATTTTTTATATAGATGCATATTGACAGCAGTTTTTTTTACATAGAAAGGGACTTTGGGTTTGTGCTGTCAAAATTTAAAAATGAAGTCTTCTTTCCCTAAAAACATTCTCTAAAATTAACTATAAAATAAACTTAATAAGTCTTAGTTAAGCTTAAAACTTTATATCATACTTAATAACAGTATTATTTAAAAAAAGAAGAATTACAATATACTGTGACGACAATGACTGACAACCCCTGAGAACAATGATTTTGCATCTCCTTGGAAAGTTTGGGCAAGTCAGGTTTGCATGTTGGTTTTTTTAGTCACAAAGCCCCCCTTAAAGGTAACCATAGAGCCCCTCCTTTGATGGTAGACCCAGAGCCCCTGGTTATTTGCCACAAAGCCTCCTCCATATAGGAAGACAGAGTACCCCTTTGTAGGTAGCCAGACCCCCCCTTAAAGGTAGCCCCCTGTAGGTAGAGCCCCTCCCTTAAAAAAGCCCCCACTTATTAGCAGCCACAGAGCTCCCCCTTGCAGGTAGGAGTAGGGGTTGTTGATTATAGCGCGGGGGTTTTGCTGTTGGGAGTGGGCATACATGAATGAAAAATAATACAGAACAGGTAGCAGGAAGGACAAGTCCCTACACCACTGAGCCGGACTGAAGGGGCTAAAGAGCCACATGTGGCTCCCGAGCGGAACTTTGCCTACCCCTGTTCTAGCACAACACGGCTACTGGGAAAGGGTCCTTATGCTACCCAAACAAGTCAACTTTTCCTAATCCATTTTCAATAAAAAAACTGGCTAACATTGATTAATAAAACAGACAATGCAATCGCTGCAAAATTGATTCCTTAATTTGATTCTTTTCCAGTTATGGAGATAAAGGACTGTGAATGTAAATGCTACAAATACAATAAATACAATCCCAATTTCCTATTGATCAAGTTGAACCAGGACACTTATAGTGACCGACTCACCCCTCCAGGATCCCTCAGACAGACAGGTGCCCAATCTGTGGCCCTTTGGGTGTTCTTCAGCGCCCCCCCCCTTGGTCCTCCACTTGCGGCCCCCAAAATCTAACTGTTAATGCCTGTCTGCGGTCTCTCCTTCTCCCACCATCTTAAATCCCAATAACCTCACACAGGTTGCACACAGTTCCCTTTGGGCTCATTGAAGGGGAATGTCCACACAGAAGTATCATGCAACAACTGGGGTTTAATTTGTTATCCTCAATAAAGGATAATTTAAATTTGCTCTGCAGATGATCCCATCAGCAGGGTACAGTTCTTGGGGATGTCAGTTACAATCAATGAAGGCAGAAAAACTTCCATGCTAGCCCTTTTGGAGGGCAGTAGCCCATAAAGACCGCTTACTAGCCCTCTCAACATCAGTCTTCAGAGGCTAGGATGATCCCTCACCCTTAGGTGGGAAGGGGGAATGCCCGCTACTCACATTTGGAATTGCCCTCAGCTACCAGGCTGAAGCATGGCTCCCACAATGTGCCAGAAACAGGAGCCCATCACTGTTCTCAGGCAGAAGACTGCATTCCGCAGTCTTATACTTTTCCTCCTTATTCCTTTTCCTTATTCCCGTTTCGGGTAAAAGCACTGTTTTTGCTCTACAGAATACTAGTAATTTGGCAAAAACCAAATACCAATGCAAAGACTATAATTTATTACAATAACATTTTTGAGTTAAATAGCAGAACATTTTCCAACTGTAGTTTCTGGAACAGAGCATCTGTGATGTGCCTCAATCTTGCCCTGTGACTTTAAATTAGTTTTCATCATAAATATTCAAATTGCTATATCTTTGTAAATGCGAATATTTGAGATTTTTTACACCAGTACCTGGAACTACCATGCTTTGCATTTGCAATATTCATATGTACAAGTGCTGATTTGCGTAATGAAGTAATAATGACTGAAGATCACAAATTCTCGAATTTGGATAATAAAATTAACTTTTTCACCTCCAAAATTGGGGGCAACAAGTGCCTATGTCTTATGGTCTGAATGCGAGACCCTTGTGGCCACTAGGCCGCCAGTGGTTGTGCCGCCAGCTCTCCCGGCACGGAGATTAGCTGGGGAGCTGGAGGAGCTGTCAGTTGAAAGATGCCAGTGTCCGGTTCTCCCATCTGTACTGTATAATTGACTATGCCAGCAGAGCTCAAAGCCCTGCTGCCATAGGCAACGAAGCGAGAGATAGATGAACTGTAATGTTTCCCTCTCTCCCTCCATGGATACTACAATCACTCTGCAGCTCCCACGGACACAGTAACAGCCAGATCGGCAGAGACTGAGAGGAGAGAATCTGCAGATCCCCCCCCCCTCCTCCCCATCAGTGTGGAGAATGATGCTGTGCTAAGAGTGTACTGCTGCTGGTGACACCTACTGGCTGAATTGAATATTGCATTCAGTGAATTCATTGCATTTACCTAATTGATGTGAAAACGTATTCCTGCCCAAAAAACTGGGTGCATCTTATGGTCTGGTGTGTCTTATAGTCCGAAAAATACAGTAATTGTGAATATTAACAGTTTAATAGTTTAAAAATTCTCTATATTTTGCCAATATTAATATTGCCTGTGCTGCTCATCACAAAATGACTTACCACTTAGTTACTTTGTTACCAAGTTAGATTCCATACTGTGCCACACTGGTCTACAAATGTTTGTAAATGCATGACCTTGTACTTTATGTTATATATTAAACAGCTAATTTTAATAATGTGTACCAACACTTATGCCCATATTGGTTTCTTGAGATGCTAGTACTTTATACTGCAAATTTCAGTCTCTTTAGGAAGGCGGTAATATCACTCGAAGTAAAATTGTGTGTTTCTTTTTCACTCACCACAAATTCCCACATTTACATAATACAAACCACAATTATACCCCTCCATGCTAAATAGGGCACATGGAAGGAGACTGTATGTAAGGTACTACAGTCAGGTCCATCAATATTGGGACATCAATACAATTCTAACATGTTTGGCTCTATACACCACCACAATGGATTTGGAATGAAACAAACACAATGTGCTTTAACTGTAGACTGTCAGGGGAACGGTGTAGGAATTACAACAGTTTGCATATGTACCTCTCACTTGTTAAGGGACCAAAAGTATTGGGACAGAATAATAATCCTAAATAAAACTTTCCCTTTTTGATAGCTGGTTGCAAATCATTTGCAGTCAATTATAGCCTGAAGTCTGGAACGCATAGACATGACTAGACTTTAGGTTTCATCCATGGTGATGCTCTGTCAGGCCTTTACTGTAACTGTCGTCAGTTCCTGCTTGTTCTTGTAGCATTTTCCCTTCAGTTTTCAGCAAGTGAAATGCATGTTCAATCAGATTCAGGTCAGGTGATTGACTTGGCGATTGCATAACATTCCACTTCTTTCCCTTCCAAATCTCTTCGGTTGCTTTTGCAGTATGCTTTGGGTCATTGTCCATCTGCACTTTGAAGTGTCGTCTAATGAGCCCTGAAGCATTTGGCTGAATATGAGAATCAGATAATATTGCCGAAATACTTCAGAATTCATCCTGCTGCTTTTGTTAGCAGTGACATGATCAATAAATACAAGAGAACCATGCCATGAGACTACCACCACCATGCTTCTGATGAGGTGGAATGCTTAGGATCATGAGCTGTTCCTTTTCTTCTCCATACTCTTTTCTTCCCATCACTCTGGTACAAGTTGATCTTGGTCTCATCTGTCCATAGGATGCTGTTCCAGAACTGTAAAGTCTTTTTTAGATGTCATTTTGCAAACTCTAATCTGGCCTTCCTGTTTTTCAGGCTCACCAATGGTTTACATCTTGTGGTGAACCTTCTCTGTTCACTCTGGTGTAGTCTTCTCTTGATTGTTGACTTTGACACACATACCTCCTGGGGAGAGATTTTCATCCACATTAACTATTTTTACCAAAGGCTAAGGAAGGCTACAAAATCAAGTAGAATTCACTCAACAAGCTGTATATTTTACATCTAGTATTCCTATGGCCCTAGTAGGCGTAACCAAATGACTAGCGGAAAGAGGAAAAAAAGGGTGAGGGTAGAAAGAAAAAAAAAACAGTGCATGTCAGGGCAAGTCAATTAATATTTAAACTTAGATGTTTTATTGTACTTCTACACAAAACGAGGGTAAAACAGAGAAAAAATTTACCCAGAAAGGCAAAGATAAAACTATACTTGGAGTATTCATTCAATAACTAATTTTTGCGTATCCAAAAACAACAGCCCTCTTTCTCTTTTTTATTCATTTTCCTTCTCTTTATAATTGTTATGTATAAAAGAAAACATTTAAGTAAATAAACTATTATTGGACAAAATAAAAACAACTAGTGAGACTTGTTTTTCTGGTAAACATAAAAGGTGGAGATTTCTATTTAATTCTTCTCTCCATATGTCTTTCTAGTTGACATGTATTAGTCTATCTCAGTGGTTCCCAAATGTTCCCCTTTTCTATATAGGAATAATATCAAGTCCCCCCATTCAATCTACACAGATTTAGATCGGACCATTTCCACAGTACTACAACGCAGCATGGCTGTGGTTAACACAAGGTACACAGGTTTCACACTGGTCTTTGGGTTTACGTAATGCGCAACACCACGCATTACCACAAACGGCCTGCAGCCTGCATTTGTGAGGACGCTGCTAAGGCTTTTCCCATACACTTGTATGAGAGACTCAAGTGCAAGGCTGTTCTGTTGGTAACGAAGATGGTTAACAGGAACTGACAGCCAGAAGGGCCAATAGGCAGTGCCTCTCTCCCCTCTTTGGCAGTGAATCTCACTCATAGGGCTCCCACCTCCGCTGCCCTAATAGCTGCGTCCCTCCTGAAATACCTCCATGCCCCACAGTTTGGGAACCACTGGTCTAATTGATGTAAACTTTAGTCTCATTGTTTAAAAAAAGGTCAGCGGAAGCACACTGGAGGATTTGAGAGGATCCTAGTCTTAAGAGGCAGCTGTTTTTGAAAAGAGACTGAAAACGTGGAACAGATTTAAAAATATGTGTGTTATTTCATCAATACATTATATGTAGCGTTTTCTTCATGTGTGACTGCATTTCCATCTACTGTCAGTAAAATGTTTTCTCATTTCAAATGTAATACTTCCAGGGCAGCGTCGCTCTTCTTTCTAACTCCCACATAAAAACGCAAGTACCATAAGCAAAACCTCATGTGACTAGCAAAGTCCATGGTGAACTTTAAAACCTACTGCTATATAACACACATATGTGACTATTTCTCATATTAATATTAATTTAACAGAAATATATTCTATAAAATAAAAAATATTTACACAATCCCCCCAAACTTTACAATGACACCCCTCCCTCTTTACAGTTCTCAGTGAAGTACACCTTTTAGGAGAAATCTATATATTGTTCTACATTCCACGGCTATATGGCCCCTTGCTGACTTTTTCTTATTCTGTTTGAATTTGTGAAATATTTGGGAGGTTGAGCATTGTACCATAGCAGATGCTGGATACAATAAAATGACTCCATGGCTAATGCCCTGCTGGTTACTTTTTCTCTCCCCTTCATCCCAGAACCTGTACTTTATAGGTTACTGCCACTAAGTTATAAGCTAGTCCACTCTACAAAAGCCGAATTGAAATGAATTATTAAGCGCTAATATGGGCATCTGCAAAAGACATTTAGAAAAATAAGATCAAATCGTAAAGTTTCAAGACTTTGGTTTCAATTTAATATATCTTATAGGAATCCTTAAGAGGTTTTATTCCAGCAGCCACATCACTCATAACATTGGGGAACTGACTAAAGGGGTCCAAAGTAATATTTTTATGTTATAAAACTGGATACATTGTATCTCATCAAACACTTTCCTTTGAAATGGGAACTCTATATAGTATATTTACTATATCAACAAGCTTTTTTGGTTTAATGCATTTATATACCTTGTGTGTACATAGATTATATACTGTTTAAGAGTAAAACCACACAGCAAAATGCAAAGAGGTTTGAGGTCTTGAGTTTGCTATTCATCTTGCCTCAACTCTAATTAACAATTTGTTAAAAGAGTGGGCTTTAACCCTACTTAATTTCCCACCCTCCCCCATCTCTGTCCAACAAACATGGAGGTCTATGGTGCTACGCCCCCCCCCCCCCCCCCCCCCCCCCCCCCGTGGACCAAGGAAATGCTGCAGCCATATAGAGAATTGCTGCAGCTTTCTGGGGGTATATTAGTTATTTTTTTAATCCCCAATCCATTAGCGGTTGGGCCGAACCCACTGGGTTAGTCTCAACCGCTAGGGAGGTCAACTGCACAATAGGAATTTGAACACAGAAAATTGTTCATATTGAAAATTGAATACAAAATTTACAAGGAATTATACAACATGATTGACATCTTGAGCAATAGCCCATAAGGGTCTATTAAACCTACGCGTTTTATCAACTGTGGCTTCCTCAGGGGAACTCTAATGTCCTCAGGGGAATAAATTATAATACTGTCACAGGTGAACCACAGGAGTAGTGGACCCACCATGCCACCAGACAAGTATAAACCAGGGCACAGAGTCTAAGGAGCCCCCTGTATTCACCAGAGCACGCCGCAAGGAGTGATGGATTTTTCTGTGGGGAACCCCCAGGTTGCAGTCCCTAGTTACACTTACTGGCAGCGGCTGACAGCAGAATTCCAAGGCAAAATACAGAGTCGGCAGGCAGAGACGTAGTCAGGCAGGTGATAGTCAGGGCAGGTGGAAAACAGGGTACTCAAAAACAGTCCAGGGGGTCAGTAACAATAAAGCAGATGCAATCAAAGTCTGTGGATCAGGAAGTGAAAGAACTCTTTGTTCAGGCAAGTTCCTGTTGCCTTAGACTTCCTTAACTACAAAGGCAGGTGGTTTTATTGGACTGGGCTCCAGGTGCGTGATAAGGAGTGCTAATCAGGTATTGCCCAGGAGAGGAAGAGGGAGCAGGAGACACATCAAGTGCCACAATCTTTTCCACCAGCAGAGGGAGCTTATCTATAAAAGGAAACAGCAGAACTGTTAGTGGGCACATCTGCAGTTACAGATCACTGGATGACACTGCGCTCTGTTACACAATACCATATAGGCATCTTGTCTCAAGTGGTTGCTGATGTCTCCCATAACTTATTCAAACAATATACCTATCAAACATTTGCTCCCAAAAGAGCAGGATGCATCCAAATACACATTAAAAGCCCTTAAAGAAAGTTAAACGTAAACTAAAGTTAAAGATAAAGGTCACAATAGGAACTGTAATCAGGGTACAGATGTGGATATATGGGTCAAATCGAAGGCTGTTTTGAGCGCCGTGCACACTCACCGCCATCTATCTGACCCATATAATCTGCGCCCACCGCTGTTTTCGAGCGGGACAAATCAATCCTGCTTGAAAACAGCTTTATCGGACATGACCGTAATTACGGCCGATGTCCGATGCCTTGCCTAGAGACCGCTGGTCTCCAAGCAAAGCTTCAGCAGAGCCGGGTAGAGAGCAGAGCCGTCTCTCCCCAGCCAGCCGATATCTGACAGCAGCATGATGATGTCATCACGCTGCTGCAGGGTACATCGGACAGCTTGAATATCGAGCCGTCTGTACCCTGCTTAACAGTACTAAGATTATGGCAGCATTATTTTTTAAGTATTTTTAAGAATATTACCAGAAATGCAGTGTTCTTGACACATCATCACTAACAATGTAGACCTTATAGAGAAGAAAGAAGAGCCCTTGGAGGGAAAAAGCTGGTAAATAAAACCTGTACCTTCTTTATTTTGAGTATTTTATCTTTTATTTGATCATTTACAGCACTTAACTTTATTGCAGTAGGTTGTGTGCCTTGTGTCCTTGTTCCTATTTGTCTGTTACAAGGAGGCCACATTGCTCCTTCATAATAAGAGCTGCACGCCTACATGCAACTTAGTCTGTCACCCCTCATACTGACCCATTTTTACTCTGTGATTCTTCCCCGGCCCCATACACTGACTGAGGGTCCTTCTGCCCACTGACTTCCCTTCAACTGTGTAACCGCTACTGACAGCTGTGCGCAACTATCTGTTACCTTTTCTTAACAACGGAGTACATGTCAATTTTCTGGAGGTTAAAGAACTGCTGTAACGCATATGATAGTCACCTAGATAATTGTTTTCAATGGTTAAGGGACAGTAAAGGGGACGATTGCTGTGGCTGATTTGTATTTCCCAAGTCGCTGTGTGTTCTCAAAACTGTGTGTCCTTTTTATGTACAACATTGTGACAGTTTAGCGGTAAGTAAAGAAGAAACATATTTATTTTTTAATTTAGGTGCATTTTAGCTTGTAATCTCCAGAGACCAGAATGGATGAGAGAGAGAGAGAAGCTGCACATGAAGCCAGTCAGTTGTATTATTAATCTTAGGATCATCTCAGGATTGGGTGTATTAACATTTGAACACTTAAACATAGTTCTGTAGTGACCCGAGAAACGGTCTCATAACTGTATTATATGCACTGTGTAATATATGTTGTATATAGCTGTATATTGTGTGTGTATCCCTGTAAAGGGATACACCTGTTGTTGACAAACAGCTGAAAGCACGAGTCATGGCTGGGTGTGTACTTCATCTCTTCCCTCCAAAATGTATCTAATGTACTCCTGCCCAGTTACAGGCCTTAAGCCAGCCCCTGTCTGAAGGCATAAAAAGGCAGCCCTCAGAATGTTCTGGGCTTTTTCTGTTGATTCTCCCTGGAGTACCACAGCTACAGCATTAGACTTAGCAAGAGTGACCCCTCTGCACCCAGCCTAAAGATTCCAGCACAGTAACTATCTTCCCTACGACTGAACCCCTTCTCCACCCTTAGGAGTGGGAGCAGCTGTAAATAATCCCTAATAACAACTGTTAATAGTCCCCTATCTCGTGCTTGGACCTTGGCTTATTGGAGTACAGAATGTGTTCGGTGGCCGAGCAAGAGGACATCCACCTGAAAGATCTGGTGTTGTGAGTACTCATACACAACGCACTTGCACGACACTACAGTTCCTTTATATGTTCTCCGTCTCCGGTATTTAGACTGGAGTTCTAAAAGACAATGACTTCCAACAGTGGTTCCCAAACTTTCCTTGCAGGGCCCCCATTTCTATTTAGGAACATTATTGAGCCCCCCCCCCCTCCCTATTCAAACACAGGTTAAGAATGACGGCCCTTACCCCCCCTGGAATTCCTTTGCGCCCCCCCCAGGGGGGCCCATCCCCCAGTTTGGGAATGGTATAGAAAGAAAGGTATAGACAAGGGTCTGCACTACTCTCTACATCACCACACCATACAACAAATAAGAGAAGCTCTGTGTGTCTTGTTATTTCCATCTTTCATGATGGTTTTTAGTCGCTTCCCTTCACACTTTTACAGATGACCTTATTTTAAACATTTTCTGTGGGTATTTTTCCTTCACTGTGGAGACCAGATGTTAAACTACAAAAGGTTCATTGCAGAATCCAAAGTATACACCAGGCAGACCAAGTTTTAATTGACTTGGATGGATCAGTGAGGATGAAATACACACAGCAATTGATCTTTTTCATTTTATGGCTCTGTACAGTAAAATATTACTGTCTTAGGAAATGAGCATATGCACATGCTGATGATCCCACAGTTCATAAAAATTTGAGGCCATTCCGATGCACAAAATGAGTTTACTGTTGCATGAAGGAAAACTTCATACTTTCTATTTTAATGTTTGTAGTAGCTTTGTATGGTAGCATAGGAATGTCCTCTCATACAAGGCCTTTACTTTATAAAAAGATAGTAATGTCCAGTTCCCGTTTACACAACTGTATTTTATAAGTTTTCCTCAGAACCCACATAACAGACATATACCGTACTTGGTGTTGAGCATCTGGGTGGCCTTCTCTGCCTCATCCTGAATCCGTATTTCTTGGTACTTCAGGACTCTGGATCTCACTGTTCTATCAAGTCCCTCTATACTTCAGACTCATGACCACAATCCATATTTTTGTATCAGAATTTATTTGTTGAGTTCAAGTGTTCTGTCCATCTATGTTACATAATGTTTAATTTGTAGCTCTTTACTATATTTTGGATTTACTTGAGTTGCTGACATTAGTTGTTTTCACATAAGTTTTACATTGCCTAGCCCTGTCCTATATATATTTCTCCCTTAAGTGTGGACACTTGGTACACTTCCCAACTATGATTCTTTATTACTTCAGTGGTCAGTTTCTGCTCAGGTTAGACTATCCTAGAAATCCAACTCTTGGAGTGAGGGGCCATGCAAGCACAAGAACAAGCACCTTTAAGTTCTTACATCTCAGGGAAAAAATATTTCCATACTACCTTTTTTACTATTCTCCATATGAATACTGAAATGCATGATCCCCATGTCCTATATAGGATAGACTACCTGAGACAGGATTTCAACCACCACCATCATCAAGAAACTTGTGGTGCTTAAGATTGGCTAAGATTTGTTTGATAACTTAATACTGTAAAATACTGTACTGTACACAACACTGTCATATTCTAAAGTGTAAACTCTTTGCATACAACTTGTTGCTTGCCTCTTATGTACTGTGGCTGTCTATTTATTGCACTGATACAATCATTAGGGACACCTCCATGTTTTGGACAGCAGTATGTTAATAAACCAAGATCATAATGTCAGTGAAGATCGAGGCACAGAAAACCCATCATTGAGAAATGCCTATTTATAACCCAATAACATACTTGAATTCCACAGGGCTTCAGCTATGTTTTTTAATCAGTCTTGGCAAAATTAGTTTTTTACTAGAAAACAGTGTCATTTTAAAAACACTGAGCTTTATTTATAGGCCCACTTTCAAATGTTACTGTTCTAAGATATAAATAACTTCAAGGAAACATTATGTTTACTCTTGCAGTTAGCCCCATCACCTCACTGCAATCTTTAAATGTTTGGAAAAATCTTGGGGGAGCATGAGGAGGTACTTACTTCCTAGGGGCATGTCTACTCCATGGAGTGTTCCTACTGGCTATGACAGGCCCATTTACACAGGACCATCATAGCCCATAACACGTCGCACCAAACACAAGGCCCTGTGTGGTCATTGCTGTGACGCTAGGTGTAGCAGGCAATGACGTGTTATGCTTCCCTTAATAATCATTGAACTTGTCAGACTTGTCAGATGTCTTGTTCATGCCTACAAAATGAGGCATTGACTGTTCAATATTAAAAGGAGAGCTGACAATAGGACCTGCCAATGATAACACATCATAAAATATGGGCACCCATGTTTCTAATTTCTTATAGACAGACAGAAACACATTATGCAGAACTATATATAAAATAGGCATGGCTCCGCCCACTGTCTTGAAACGAGGGTTTCTACCTAAGCTTTTGGGATTTGTAATGGATTGGGAATACCTGTTTTAAGGCTTGACAAGCCTTCAAGTTGAAAGCCATTTTAACACCTCTCATGACTGGGTGGGTTAATAACACACTACAGCTCCAATCATGCTAATGTACTAGCACCTACCTCCATGAGGCTCACACCTCATGCTGGTTAACACTATGTGGATTCGAGCTATATTCCAGAGTATATATTTCCAGCAAAATCGTATACATTCACTCTGAATTAAGAAAGCCAGTCAGATGACGTCAGCAAAAATCTTCAAAAAACAAAACACAGCAAGTCTAGTTGATTTGAATTAAACATTACAGATATACAATAGGCAGAGGAGATCAAACTTCCCATGCTCTAGGCTGTTGGTGGGTTCTTGATCCTCAACCAACAAGGAAGCTAGGGATCAGGCAAGAAACGTTCTCTATCTGGAAAGGGGAAAAGCACTGCAATATATTAATTGGATTTTATTTTATACAGATACATAGTCATGACTCTTTATTTACATCTTGTAAATGTCAATGGTTGTATTTGTCTGACTGCACAACACTGTACACTGTTAATTAGATGGCATCACCAAGGACCATTGAACTGTTTATATTGAATCTTCTTCTGTTGGACACAACATCTGCAGGCATTGGACAATTACTTCATTGAAAGTGCAAGCTATACATCACTAAGTACAATGCGCCCAAAGATGCTGCAGAACATGCTGAATAAATCTTGTTTTTCTCCCACAGAGAGCCCTCACATTAATTGTCCTTCAGCTTTCAATGACATATCAACACCTTCATAGATCTTAAACTTGACCTCGAGTGAGGAAGATTATTGTAAATGTGACCCTTCCAGGACCATCAGCTGCCCGTGAAATTGTTGTAGCTATATTGCCAAATGTTTGCTTTGCGTGTCGGGTCTAAACTTGACTTTCCTGGTAAGTTCTATTTTTATTTTGTTCTTTTGCTTTCCTCCACTTTCGTTTCACTGCTATGAAGGAAAATGGCTAATTTGCTTTGTTTTAACAGATGTTTCTTGTTCACTATAACTTTTTCCAGATATACTCGTTCCTTTAATGTTCATTTGTTCAGTCTGTGCCATTTTATTTTAGGATATTCTCTTTTCCCTTTTTTAACAAAAACAAAGTTTCTCATTATAGCATTGTTTTCTGCTTAGTTGGTGCTTGGTAAATGCAGTGATAATTACAGGTCACCACACCTAAGTATACTTGAAGACATTATAATTAGCTAAAGATAGGCACAAGTTTGGGAAAACAGGCTATTTACATTCAACAAATTCTAGGCTATACTTTTTTTTAACCCACCATAAATTGATCTAAACAAGTTGCCAATTGTTTACCAAAGCAATTTAAGCAGTAAAACGCCTGCTGAATCTACAAAAGATGTATCTGATAACAAATTACATTTTGGTAAGTAAAATCAGAATAACTAACCAATTCGAGTCTCTCAACACAACACAAATGCAATTGATTTTCTTGGAAACTGGAGGTAAATAATTATTCTTTGTCCAGCTCAGGTACAACTTATTTTACCAATGTCAGGAAAACCTCTTCAATCCATGGATATATAATTAGCCATGTGTTAACAGCATCATAACTACATAAAAAAGTAGTTAAATAAATATTTACTATGTGTTCATGCACACACCATTATCAATTTCAACACCTGGTGTACAAGTAAGGGCTTACCTTCACTGTGCTAAAAGTCATAGCCCCCAACTCATCACTTCAAGCCTCTGTTGGGTTTATATGATGGTAAGTAAGGCCCCGCGTCAACATAAACATATGACAGAAGCTGGCCATAGTCATCTCCGATTTATCACAGATTGATCAGTGACATAACAAATATTGGCTACACAAAAAAATGCGATTGGAAATGATGGAAGTGGGTCATGGCCTCCACGATTGCAAATCTAAACCACACAATGAAGTGCAATGACCATTAAATGTTTGTCCTGTCCGTAAAGAGACTAAGGGCCAGTATCCTGAATCCAACAACAGTATTTTTGCAAATATATTTTTTTCTTAAAAAAGATATGTATAAATGAGATCAGTTCAGGTCAGATTTCATCCTTGTGCCCTTTAGCACCGTGAGGTCCAGAGAAAACCACTTCCTCATCAACATATCCAAAAACTTTCCATAGAGGAACAACCATGAAGGTTATGGTAAGAAAGCATAAACCTCCTGGGCAGTTCCCTATGGCGCTCTTTTAAAACATTTTTGCAACACCACCTCCATTACATAGGGTGAGTTTTGTTAGGAAACAAACTTATCCAGATAAACTCATGCTAGACGCCCAGGAAGTCTAATGATATAAAAAGCCCTCAATTTGAGCAGTGCATAGCAAAGTAAAGCATTCTTAAAACAGAAAGTATTTACATGACTTATTCCATCACAAATCCCAAAAGTTAAGGGAAAAATCCTCACTTCTCTGTCTTTTGGCTGAGATCAAGTGTAGTATCTGTTCTTATCAGTTCCCTGTGGAGTGCTTTGGTGAAAGGGATGCTCTGGGGTAACTTCTTTGATCCGGCATGGCTTGCGGTACGGGGCAGCTCGGTTGACTGACTGCAGCCATGTATGATAATTGGCGACGGTATCTTTGGGAAACCGTGTCCTCTCTGGAGGATGCGTGTCAGTATCGACTGTCATGCCTCCTGACACGAGCAGCTCTGCTGCATTTGTAATTGGCTGGGGGCTGAGGTTTAGCCTCAGTGAACAGTGCCTCTGGTTGGGACCCAGAGGTGCCATAAAATCACTGGTGGGGGACCAGCACCACTTTTATAGCATCCACCTCCAGGGGGCGGCCTTTTGGCACTTTTTTATAAAAAAATTTTATGTACGTGTGTCCCCCCACTCCCATTTGCACATTTTGTTTGTTTATTAGTACGGGTTGACTAGTCCTTCTGATTGCCCCGGAACGTGGTGGGGAGAGGCAGCTTACGGCTCTGGTCCGGCAGTCTCTCCATGTTTTTAGCCCTGACTACTCGGGAGACTAGGCTTTGGCCATGATCACCTGATGAAAAGGGCACCCGGACCTTAGTACTCGGGGGACCTGGCCTTCCGGTCGAGACCCTCTGGGGAAAAGGTCATCAGAGGAACGTGTGGCTTTGGCTGCCGTCCCACTTGCTACCCCCCCCCCCCCCGGGGGTACTGGTCCTTCAGATCCTTTTGGAGCGGGGACATCACAGGCAATCCGTGCTTGCGTGCAGTGATTTCACGTTTGTGCACTCACTTTTTAGTTTGCACTGGTTGCACACGAGTTTTCATTTGGGTGCTTGCACTCGCCGAGGCTCAATAAAAAAACAAAAACTTGAGGACAGTGGGTGGAGCCATGCAAATTACTCATCATCAACCAAATTGTTGGTGAACTGTTGGTGTACTGTGCAAATGAAACCTTATGGTACAGAGCCATTTATTCCAATAAATGGTAAAGAAATAATTTACATGACTCCACCCACTGCCCCAAAGTGAGGATTTTTCCCTTAACTTTTGGGACTTGTGATGGAATGGGTCATGTAAAAAACCTTCTGTTTGAAAAGCTAGAAATGAAATGAAATGCAAAATGAAGAAGTCAATCGTTATGGCCATGTTTACACTGCTTCCAGGCAGCTGCCACCAGAAGCCAAAGTCTTTAAGCACATTGTGAGTGAAAGTCTCTGAGCTGATTGAGGATTAGTCTGGACCAGTCTTCAATAGACAACCTCTCCATCCATTAGGGATGAGTCACCCTAAAACCCCTCTCAATGCCAAATATGAACTATGCAGCTTAAAGAACAGCACATTATATAAGTCTGACCCAGTTATTACATTATTAGGTTCTGCCGTCTCAGACACAATTTTAAGAATGTGAAGTCAGTCTGTCTGTCAAGCTTTGCACATCAAAGGCACTTTGCCATACTTGTGGGAATAACGTGGCACGTTACCCTGCCAGTGGATGTGGTTCTGGATTGAGGCGAGGCCATAGCTGTTGATTTTTGATGAACTGACAAAATTTGTATAATATTATACTAACCATTGAGTTAGCACAGTTTCTGGGAAAAAGAGTGAATCTCCAAATGTCTTTCTGTGTGACCAGATGCATCTGACTTTAATTGCCATTGCTCCTCTAGTCAAAAGAACAACACAATGGCAAAATATAAGTTTACATCCCCTGACAGAATTTATGATTTTCAGAATATGAGAATGATATAATATATGAATGATAACACAAAAACATTTCTTTCACTCATGGTTAGTGGTTGGCTGAAGCTACAACTGTGGTTACTGTTTTTTAATCATAATCACAACACAAACTACCCTGACCTTGATCAAAACTTTTCATATCCTGGTGATTTGGCCTAATAACATGCCCACAACTTGACACAAAAGAGTTATAAAGACAATTAAAAGTAACCATCTTCACCTATTATCTGGCTGTAATTAGTGGGTGTGTATAAAAGGTCAGTGACTTTCTGGACTTATGATAGACCCTTGCATTTTTCATCCAGTGCTGCACTGATGTTTTTACATGCTATGTCATGGGGAAAGCAAAATAATTGTCAAAGAATCTGTGGGCAAAGGTAGTTGAACTAAAAAAACCAGAAAAGGTGTATAAGAAAATATCAAAGGGATTGAGAATGCCAATTTGCAGTGTTCAAACTCTGAATAACATTAAGAAGTGGAGAATTTAGGAAAACCAAACACTGGTCAGTTAGACCAACTACATGTTTAGCCACAACTGCCAAGTAATTGTTTCAGATTCAAATACTTTCACATTCCAACATAACAATGACCCATAAAACAAGGCCAAGTAGACATTTCATTGGTCACCTGACCTCAACATCATAGAATCTGAGGAGACCTTAAACGTGCAGTTCATGGAAGACAGCCCAAATATTTTAAGGAACTGGAGGATTTTTTGCCTGAAGAATGGGCAGCATTACTGTCTGAAAAGATAGAGACATCCTCATACACAACTACTACACGAGACTTCAATTGATGATAAGGAGAGCAATACTCAGTATTAAGTTGGGTGTGCAAACTTTTGATTGGGGTCATGTTGGTAGTTTGTGTTGTCATTATGATTTCAAAAGAGTAAACCAAGTTGTTTACAGCCAATCACTAACCATGAGTGAAAGAATAGATTTTTGTGTCATCATTCATTCAGTCTCTAAAAAATGGAAATCATAAATTATGCCAAGGTACATACAACTGTATCTCACCTGACCATAAGGACAATCAACAGACAAGACCATTGTAGGCATTTCCAAAGGTACGGTATATTCTTGAATATAAGCCGACCGAACATAAGCCAAGGTATCCAATTTTATAAAAGAAAACCTGGAAAAACTGAATAATTTGAGTATAAGCCTAGGGGGGAAATGTAGCCGCTAATGCTAGCCATACACATGCCGATAAGCGGCCGATTTTCAATCTGACCAACGGGCGTGCGCGCTCGCGCTGTCGGTCAGGTTAAAAATCGGCCGCTAATCTGCATGTGCCCACATGGGGCGACAGATCCCTGTCGCCCCACTTCTCGGCCGGCCAGAGAACAGACATGTCCGATCTTCTCTGGCCGATGGGAGCCGATGAAAGCCGATGCCATAAGCTGCAATGAAGCGGCGTCTTCATTGCAGCTTATGGCTGGCACACAAAGGGTGCCCGGCCGATTGAAGGGGCCCCATAATGCAACAGGAGGCTAACGTGATGACGTCATCACGTTAGCCTCCTGGAAGATATCGGGACTAGTCTGCCTGCACACATCGGCATGTGTATGGCAGGCTTAAGGCACAGAAACACACAGCAAATGTGCTTTTGTTAGGAGATGTTATTATTGAATTTAGTAAACTTTTAATTACGAAGCCCCTGAACATGATCTCATCACCAGAAGATGCTGAAGATTGTGGATTGGGATGTGGGAAATTGAAAATAAAAAAGTATTGCTCTAGCATATAAAGTTTTTGCACAAATAAATTTGACTTGATTTTAAACATAATTTATTCAAAAATTACATGTGCTAGAGCAATAAAAAAAATTTCAAATGTTCCCACAACCCTTCTCTACATCTCCAGCAAATTGTTGGGGATGATAACATGTGATATATAACTTCCAATCACTATGTATTCTATCATGGATTGGAAGGTATATATCACTGCTGTGTAGTTCCGGGTCTTCCCTGATAGAATACATAGTGATTGGAAGGTATATATCACTGCTA
>CM070032.1:50505817-50516843 GCA_036250615.1 Ptychadena robeensis | reverse complement strand
CGAGTTTTCGTATGGGTGCTTGCACTCTCCGAGGCTCAATAAAAAAAAAAAAAAAAAAAAGGCGTTTATTTTCAGGCATGTTTTCCCCGCCCTCCCTCCTCCCCTCTACATAGGTGGGCTGGGAAACTGCCACTTCCTGCCTCTTCAGTGTCACTGATGGCGCTGAAGAGGCAGCACCGAAATCAAACTCTGTCCGAACACGGTTTGGGCGAACCGCCAGGGAGGTTAAATAATTGCCTTTGCTCTTTTAACCCATGTGCTTCCTACCAAATGCAGTAACATTAACCAGATGAATAATAAATTGTGAATTCCATATACATTTTGCAGTCCTATTGGACATATTGACCACCAAGCACTGCTTCTGTAAATACTTCACTTTCTCTTTGGTGCCTCTTGTTACAAGTTACTGAGCTCCTTACATATTGATTTAAGCATGAATACCTTTCTGACTGTTTTTATATTTCACAGTGGGCTTAATATACATAAATGTCATTCCTTTTCTGTACCCAGAAATTGAATTGCCTCCAGTTTCCTTTCAGTAGGTCCAAGTACAATGACAGACGTAGAAGTTCTATAAGTTACATTAATTAGCATGTTGTCTACGCTAGTATATTTTCTGCATAGTATCTGTTTATCTTTCACATTTCTGTTGTTAGAACTGCGATTTGAAATTATAACGGGATAGAGATGCCAATATAAACACAACCAATATTCTTTGATGTTCCCTTTGTGCCTTTAATTCCATGTCTTTGTTCTTTTTTTGCAGCACAACATAGAAACATGAAACTTGGATTGCATTCGGTATGAAAACATAGGATGGGTGGGCTTAGCTTTGAAAGAAACAAGTGATACACATTGCCATTCACTATTTATATAACCATCAATGGCAAGTAATGAATCTACCATGGAAGTGGTTAGTGTAATGCACCATTTGTTCTGTCAGCTGTTGAACAACAAGTCCCAGCAGGCATCAGCTGCCTACCCTGTTGGTTAACATAAAGGGTAGCAAATGCAGCTATTTAAATATCCATATTTTGTCCCCACTGCGCATTTTTCACATGAGATTGGAATACTTTGTAGATAAACTCCATGTTACAATTAATTATAAGAAATATTCTTAGCAAACAGTTTAGGTCTCTCAATAAATGTAACATGACATAAAAACAAAGGATTTTCACTTCTTTGTTAGTGTTTGGTGAAATCATTCCCAAAATTTATATCAGTGGAAATACTTAATCTATCTTCTGTAATTTAACTTCTGAAAAAACCCTTAATGACTGACCACCCCCCATACCAAGAAAAAATAAAATGCAGAGGAAGGTTCTGGCTGTGAATCTGTATGACAGCCAAAGAACTGGAATTTTCAGAGGAGGTTCAGTAATTCATCCAAAGCTTAAGCCTCCATATATTGGTGGTGGTGTTGAGGGGACAGTGGCAGTTTTAGGCATGGGCAACATGTGCCATTGCCCAGGGCGGCATCATGCCGGGGTGCAGCATATAGCCAGATGTCTCCTCCCAGCTCACCCGCCCACCTATTGTCAGTGCCCATAAATGCTTTCTGGGGGGGGGGGGGGGGTTGGTGGTTGAAGGACGGTGATTGTTCTGCTGGATGGGAACCCCCCCCCCTTCACTGATTTCCAACCAGAGATGCTTTCAGGGGAGGGGGCATTCACCCAGGGCACCAATCTCCACACCATACCCACAGTGAAGCAGGGTGGTGGCAGCATCATGGGGCTGTTTTTCTTCAACTGGAACTGGGGCCTTAGTTACGATAGAGGGAATTATGAACAGTTCCAAATACCAGTCAATATTGGCACAAAACCTTCAGGCTTCTGCTAGAAAGCTGCATCTTTCAGCATAATGACCCAAAGCACACATCCAAATCAACAAAGGAATGGCTTCACCAGAAGAAGATGAAAGTTTTGGAATGGCCGAGCCAGAGCCCAGACCTGAATCTGATTGCAAGTCTGTGGGGTGATTTGAAGAGGGCTGTGCACAGGAAATCCCCTCGCAATCTGCTCCAGTGGGCAAATCTTACCAAATCAAAATGTGCCATGCTGATAGACTCCTACCCAAAAAGACTGAGTGCTTTAAAAGAATGAAAAGGTGCTTCAACAAAGTAATAATTTAAGGGTTTGCACTCTTATGCAACCACATTATTTTATTTGCTCTCCCAGCAAGAGGATTAGCCGAAGGAGCTTTCAGATGGGAGATTTACCCACAGACAGATCTCCCATCTGTACTGTATTGTTTTCATGTAATTATAAACAATGAAGAGCCAGCCAGCAATTCTCCCATCCATCTCTGCCTGTGTGTGAGAGACAGACAGAGCCAAGCGCAGTGTTTATCGGCTGATAACATACTGCATAGGAAAGATCCGCCTATGGGTGAACTTTTCCTGCGACTGTGTGTAAACTGTGAGCTGGGCTGCTTTAGCCCAAGTCATACACAGTGCAGATGCAGATGGGAGAGCTGCCATCTGTACTGTATTGGGAGTTTGGCAAAAGCTGCCCACCTCACATACAGCTCTGCTGGTCAGGACTAGAGGCAGAGAAGCTGTCAGAGATAGCTTCTCCACCTCTTTAACTTCTACTCTGCTGGTCAGAGCACATAGCTCTGGCCAGCAGAGTGGAAGAAAACTGCAAAGTTTTTCGGCCATCACACACTCCAAAGAATAGGACATACATTGGAGCATGTTATAGTCCAAAACATGTGGTAAAAATGCATGCAACTTCATGTACTAGAGCAATACTTCTGTGTAATATTCTCATTCGCCATATCTCCAACAATGCGATGTCATGTGAGGCTCTGCAATTATCTCACAAACTCAGTGAGTCGTAATTAAAAAACAAATCCAACCATCTCTACAATGTATAAAAAAGCAAGATAAAAGGCTTGGGAAGGTATGTATATATGATTTACACATATTGCTTGTTTTGAGTCATATTTGTCTTGGTAGATAAGTAGGAGTTGCCATCACTGACCTTCTAAAATACTAGTTAATTGGATATTATGTTGCTCATCTGATTAAGTACCCCCTGAGATTTGACCCTTATGTCTGGTATCACTAAGGCATCCAGGAAACTGTACATTTGCTTTTACATTTGTCTAATCAAACATCCCCTAGGACCTTCTAGTCAAACATATAATATACAGATCTATCTTTAAAATGAACTTCTTTTCTCCAATTAAACAACAATTTTAGAACAGGAAATTGTCTACAGAAAAGTTACAAACTGATTTTGTCATAACCTCTGAACCATCCAAGTCATCCAAAATGATTGTATTATGATTGTATTTATTTTTGTAGATACAACTATTTCTGTACATTCTGGGAACACCTGTACTACATATGATTGAGCAATGAGCTCATAAAAATGTATATGATCACTCCAGATGTTTCTAGATTATTTTCCTAGTCAAAACATTGTAAATGACGGTGTGCCCCTTAGTAATCTGACATATGTATATGTTCTTTTAATTTTGGGTGTATAAGGAAAAATGTTACAAGTCAATAATAATGCAAATTCAACTTCAAGCTGGTTAAATACAAGTCAGAAGGAGGTCTTATATAATTATGAAGGAATTCTGAATGATCTCAGACGTTTCTCAAACTGATACCATGAACAATGGTCCTATCCAAAATGCAACTAATAATGAAATAATTATCTTTCTAAGATGATTTTATTGTTACATGAAAGAGATGCACACTGTGCATTAAATTAAACAAACACACTTTTCAAATATTTAGCAAACACAGTTCATAGCCTATCTACAGAATAACTAGTTGAAATTGTATGCAAGTTATGTATAGTGTCTGCCCAAAGTATCCTTAACCTACATCACTATAAATGTTATAGCTTACTCATCTCAATCTCCTTTTCTGAAGGACATGTCTGTGGGTTTACATACAAACTATAATTATGCCATTAGTCATCATGTCCAATGTTTCCTACAGCAGTTTTTGATCCCTTCTGCTGCTCCAAATTAACCAGAATATTTTTAGGTTCCATTAGGGTTTAAATTACCTATAAACAGTACATAAACACTTGTAAATATAGAATAAATACCACAAAGCTAATATTGTGCATCTAAAACTCTAATTTAGTTCCCCTGCATATGAGTTTTCAATGTGAATATGGAAGCATTACCATGTTCTATCTCAGGGGTGGGCAAATTTTCGACCTGGGCCACTATGGGTATTAAAATTTGACAAAGTGGCGGGACTAGGTGCCTGTAAGGGCCACACAACAATGGTGCCCTATGTCCCACAAGCCTGTATTGCTAAAAAAAATATACTTATACCACCAGGGAAGTAAAAAATAGAGGTTTTGGAGAGTAAACTTCAATATTCCATTCCAGAAATGGGCAAAGGACGGCCTCTAGAATAAGATCAGAACAATCACACTCTAGGCATTATCTCCACTTATTGCAGGGAACGAGCGGAGGGGAGCCAGGGCTTGACACCAAGGTGTTAAAGAGCCGCATTCAAAGACTAAATGATCTGGATATGGCCCGCGAGCCATAGTTTGCCCGTGTCTGTTCTAGTGAAATCTATGTTCCTATGAAACATTTTTTGGGGGATATATTGAGAAAGGTGACAAGTTTGTATTGTTGTGTTTGTCTCTATTGAGATCTCTACTTTTTGGGAATATTGTGACATTGCTGAGAGCCAAAATAATAAATGGAAGATTCATTCAAAATTGTCAATGAATCTCACAGGAATTAATTGGGTGTCAGACTATCCAGCTCCTATCCAAAACTAAATAACGTGAGCTATTATGCAACGGTTGAAGCCTATCAATCTTTGAAGGTTCATAAGACTTTTAAAGCCTATCCTTGTACAATAAGAAAGATTATTGAAAACTAGGAAACCTTCATGAGAGTTGCCAGTCTTTCTGAAAATTGACCTCCAAGCTAATTGATACGTAGGCCATACTTTTCTTCTAGCAAAGTTGCATCAATAAATAAATGCCTAAATCTCCAAACGAGACTTAAGTTGGGATATTGTGCAATAATGCCTGATCCATATCTGGCAAAAAGAAAGCTATCACAAAAACCTCTGCCCGAATTTCATGCACAGTGGTGGAAGAGTAATGATTTAACCTTGTTTTGCAGTCACAGGACCTGCACACCTTGCAGTTACCATACACACATGTTCCCACATAGATTCTGTACCACATCAAGAACCACTGATATGTGGGATCTCTTGGATCAGCTACTCCCCTCTATTGACGAAGTAGTAATTCTTTCTGAAGAAGCATAACATTTGTCCTGACCACTCCTTCGTTGCCCGAGTGGTGTGTTTGGGATCATTGTCATGCTGAGAGACCAAGCCATGTTTCATCTTTAATGCTCTTGCTGATGGAAGGAAGTTTTCACTTTCAATCTCACAATACATGGCCACAATCATTCTTTCCTTTACACAGATCAGTCGTCCTTGTTGATTTGCAGAAAAACAGACCCAAAGCATGATGTTTTCACCCCTATACTTCACAGTAGGTATGGTGTTCTATGGATGCAACTCAGCATTCTTTCTTTCTCACCATTCAACTGAGTTTTTACCAAAAAGTTCTACTTTGGTTTTATCTTTGGTTTCATCTGACCATATGACATTTTCCCAATCCTCTTATCGATCGTACAAATGGTCTCTAGCAAACATTGGCACCACAGGAGTGGTAGTCCCTGGCAGCGTAGTGTGTTATTGGTAGTAACCTTTGTTACTTTGCCCCCAGCTCTCTGCAGGTCATTCACGAGGTCCCCCCGTATGGTTCTGGGATTTTTGCTCACTGTTCGTGTGATCATTTTGACCCCATGGGGTGAGATCTTGCATCAGTTCTGATGCCAGCACCCAAATCCTGGAGAAGTGAATCTGCTTCTGCCATCACTGTCTCTGGGTGAGAGAGACACTCTCATCACTGGTAACACGAGTCTGGCAAGACAAGACCAAGCAGACGAGTTCCCTCCCACAACCTCGGTGTGACGTAAGGCAGTGGAAGGGGCACACTCGAAAAAAGCGCCCCTCCTGCTGTCAGAAAGTCTTATTTTATTTACTATTGAGGATCTCAGCAGTATCGGCTGAGCTGCAGCCAATACTGCTAAGTGACCTACCAGGTGGTAGGTCCACTTTAATACAGGTAACGAGTGGAGGACAGAGGAGACTTTTAAAGAAGAAGTTACAGGTCTGTGAGAGACAGAAATCTTGCTTGTTTGTAGGCGAATACTTATTTTACAGAGGAATTTACCAGTACATTCATTAGAAATCAGACAATGTGATTTCCTGGATTCTTTCCTCCCATTCTGTCTCTCATAGTTGAGGTGTACCTATGATGAAAATGACATGCCTCTGTCAACATTAAGTGGAAGAACGTGCACAATTGGTGGCTGACTAAATATTTTTTGTCCCATTGTAGGTTAGTGGACATGTATACAACCACCCAAATTTCTATAATGTTAAGTGAAGCTATCACATTTAAGCCGGCCATAGACGTATCGATCTATGGCCGGCTTTTAGCAGACTCCTCACAGCATGGTGACGTTACCACGCTGTGAGGAGTCGGCTACAGAACTGACAGGAATCCCGTGTGCTCCACTAACACACGTGATTCCTGTCACATTGCAGCCAATTAACTTGGAGGGGGAGGAGACTCCCCCTCTGAGTTAACTGCCTGCAACAGGATCGGGCATAAAAAGAACCAGCGATGCAACCTGCCGGCTTTTTGGGTTGGATCCTCAAGGTGGGCTCCCCAGATGGAGCGAGCACAGCAGTTGGTCGCCCGCAACTATGGCTGGGAATCGACTTGTCTATGGGGGGCTTTAGATTTCCTTTGATTTCTGTCAGAAACTGAGCAACCTGACACAAATAAGGCTCTTGCCTAGGTTGCTTTGTGGGTGATACCAAGTAAGATTGTGGCTTGTTTTCCATGGGCAAGACTTGAGCATCTTGCAGCAAGTGAGTTCACATTAATCTTTATATCAAGCGGTTTAAGGTCAACTGTGATGCAATCTATGTGGTAGCTAACGTTTTATGAAAATGGATCAGCCAGTCATCCCAAGAATACCAGCAATAGAACTGCTTTAACAATAGTTACACCTACCAAAACGCATCGGTGGGACCTGAAGAGAACTTTTCCCAAACAAATGCCTATAAAGCTCACCTGAACCAATGTTGTTAAAAAGAACCAGACTAATTTCCTCCACAATGATGAGATAGACCACTGCGTTCATATAGGAAACTTTTACCCAGTGTTATTGCTAATAAAAAAGGTTTTGGACATTATTGCAACATGGCATATACATAGTATACATAGTATACATACTCTTCATTTTAGCTCACCTTTTGTTCTGGTGACAAAGTGGAGTTTGTTTACAAGGTTTAGGTTAGATTGAAACAGTTGTAGAACCTGTTAAGAAACAGATAATTTTTATATTATACTACATGTCCTGGTAATGAAACCATACAATTGCAGTTCCTCATCATGTGTAAATAAGTTTTACAACAAACAGGAGGTATTCACCTTTAAATACACAAGCATTGTATGCATGGTTCTTTTTTGTAATCATTTTGCCATTGCCTCTGTTTGGTCATTATTGTGTTTTGTTATTGCTATTTGATATACTAGCATTAAGGCATTTGCTTGGCAGGAACTTTGACTTCCCTGGAGTAAGGTTAAAAAACGGAAACAAGGCAGCGCAAGATTAAAATTCCATGGCATATGTTGTGTCCTTATAGTATTACCTCTCCTCTTTTTACTGAAACGAAAGATAAAGCACGCTAGCGATGATAGCCTCTGGTCCTTCGAGTTATTAACATGCTGACAGCATTTCTTTGTACTTTTTCTATTAGTTATGATAAAACAAAAATGACAGATGCTCCGTTCATAAAAAGCCAAATCCCAGAGAAAGAGAAGTTCAAATAAAAATAATGCTACGTATAACTGCCAGATAAAATAAAAGTATGGAGGTCCTATTTCTACGTTTCCTATTTCTTCATATGAGCATCGCCATTACCCTCCCAGTTACAATTCAAAACATTTGTTTTTTAGTTTTGGATAATGGTGCAGAGTCAAGATATAAAATGTTCATTTCAAGGCTTTGTGCTTCACATAAGAGTTGTGGTTACTTATAAATTTGGGCAAACTCACTTCCACAGGTTTGACTTGCTACAGTTTGACAAATTCTCATTAGAGAGGATTGCATGAATGTGAACCAGATGTTAATCAGTTGTTGACAGTTGGGATGCAATTCAGTTGGCTGATAATTGTCAGTGGATCCAGAAAGTAATGGGAATGCTACATACTAAGTATCTTAGTAACTAACTGGAAGCCCACTATTTATCTATTAACAAATGCCTTCATGTGGGCTGTTTAAATGCAAAAGCATTCCCCTTTTCATGGCCAGTTCCAACCCTGACAACACCAGACAGTAAATGGTTACCAATGTAAACTTTGGCTACAAGTTAAGCTACAAGTTAAGCCAGCCATAGAGGGTGTGGTACGCGGCCGATTTTGTGGCAGATGACGTCATCATGCACAGCCAGGCATTACGAGAATCGATCGCACACCCTTTGTGTGCCGGCATATACTTCGGATGGGGACCATTGGAAGTAATGCAATCAATCAAAGGAAAAAATGTATGTTCTTTGGCGGATCAATCTTTGAATTGTCCATGATCGGTCGCTCCAGGTTGCTTCCATGGCCGGCTCTAGTTGTTGTTTTTGCAGCTTTTTTCCCAAACCCTTTAACAGTCTACCACACTACAGGATCCAAACCTAATTTCTACCACACACGAGAAAAAGAAATGACATTGTGATGAAAGCAGAGAGTGGAGCAGTGAAGGGGGAAAAGAGGTTCTCTATATGAAGGCATATCAATTAAATTAATTAAATAAATAAATAAAAAACAATGCTTGTATGTTTTTTTCTTTAAAACACTATTGTTCCAGTTCTTATTTAGTTACAGACGAGAAATGTTGGTTGTACAGCTATCACAAGAGCAAGTACCATTTAGGACACAAGCAGAAACAAGTATGCTTTAAAAGTGAAAAATGACTAAAGCTGGCCATACACATTTAAGCCTGCCATAGACACCTGGATCTATGGCAGACCTTTAGCAGACTGATTACAGCGTGGTGACGTCACCACGCTGTGAGCAGTCTGCTACATGTCGGACAGGAATCCTGTGTCTTCCACTGACACACAGGACTCCCGTCCGATTGAAGCCAATTACCTCGGAGGGGGAGGAGACTCCCCCTCTGAGATAACAGCGGTAACAGCCTGCAGCTGTCAGTCGCACAGGAAAAGAACCGGCATGTCGGATCCGTGTGCGATCCGACCTGCCGGCTTTTTTTCTACATAATTCAAGGTGGGCTCCCACATAGTTGCGGCAGACCAACCTTGATGTGCTCGGCGGGAGCGAGCACGCAGGTTGGTCTGCTACAACTATGGCCGGGAGTCTGCCCGTCTATGGGGGGCTTTAGATCTCTCTGTCAGATATCCTTTAGATCTACCAACAACCATGTAGTATAGGGTTCTCTGCAATTGAACACAGGTAGACTTGATGGTTTGGAAAGTCCCTCATATTACATGGTTTTGGAAAAACAAAAGGAGATCTGAAGGAAATCTGACAGAGAAATCTAAGGGGGCCTTAGATTTGTGTAGGGGTGTAGGAAGGCCTTTAATCTGTGCATACTTGTACCAAGTCAGAGACTGAGAAAGTAATAAAGCAGTATGACACACAATAAACTGGTCTTGGTAAGTTCCATACTTTCTCAGTAGAGGTTTCCTTCACAGATCTGCAACTCTTAAGCCCCCCATAGACAGGCCGATTCCCAGCCATAGTTGCAGCCGACCAACCGGAGTGCTCGCTCCCGCCGAGCACATAAAGGTTGGTTGGCCGCTACTATAAGGGAGCCCACCTTGAGGATCTGGCAAAAAGAGTCGGCAGGTCGGATCGCACACGGATCCATCCTGCTGGTTCTTTTTCTGCCCGATCCTGCTGCAGGCCGTAACTGGGGAGTTTCCTCCCCCTCCGAGTTAATTGGCTACAGTCTGACAGGAATCGCATGTGTAAGTGGAACACAGGGGATTCCTGTCCGTTCTGTCCGTTCTGTAGCCGACTCCTCCACGCTGTGAGGAGTCTGCTAAAAGTCGGCCAAGTCTATGGCCGGCTTTATTCTCTCCATATTCTGTGTGGACAAAATTTTTCACATCTGCACGTTTTATCAGTATTCATTTTAATGATATCCTATTCTGAAGGCTTTCCCCAAGATTTTGGACCATTCGTCCAGAAAAGCATTTGTGATCACAAACACTGATGTTGGACTGAACTTCTGACTTTGGAGTAAACCAAATGTAGTTTTTTTTAAATATACAAACACTTACAGTGCATGAATATGAATAAACCTGGTCATTGAATTTCTTGAAATAGAGTAACACACACTGTACATTATTGGCTGTTACTTTTAATACTTTAGTTTAATAATGAATAATTTGATCTGTGAGCAAAATAGTTGTATAATAACTACCACTCCCTTGAAACTGGGCAGAGTTTAATATGGAATTCTTACAAGTTTAATTTCTGATATAATTCTGCTGAACTATGTTATTATGCCCATTTTTTGTTTGGTTTAATAACACAGTGCTATGCAATAACATAAGAAATGGCATCTTAGAAACTATTATTTATTTTTATGGGTTTCCCCCATTTAATAGACTGGCTCACAGTAACAGCTTGCAGATATTTACCATGGCGGCTATGGCTAAAATTACTTCATAACTCAAGCTGTTGAAATGTGTATGCTTTTTTTTTACAAAACTGCTTCTATGTTAGGACTCAGGGAGGAAAAGGAAACATGTTATACTGCAATTATACGACATGTGTTAACTAAGAAAAATTCCCCACATAATATACAGGGAGTGCAGAATTTTTAGGCAAATGAGTATTTTGAGTGACCACATCCTCCTCTCTATGCATGTTGTCTTACTCCAAGCTGTATAGGATCGAAAGCCTACTACCAATTAAGCATA
>CM070032.1:50468368-50497809 GCA_036250615.1 Ptychadena robeensis | reverse complement strand
AACATGCGATGTTCGCTGCGAATAGTTCTCCGGCGAACAGTTCGGGCCATCACTAGTTATGAATGGGGATGTCATTAGCAGGTCAACGGAGGATCGGAGGGGGTGGTTAGGCATATATTTATGTACCAGGTTGGAAATGTAAGTGGGACAGGAGGTGTGGAGTGATTTTTAAAGCAAGGCACAACCTTGAGGTCAGTGAGCAGCAACTCCTTGCCAGGTCCAACAGCAGAAGCTTCTCCTCATCTTGTTCTGTGGACTCTATCCAGCATAGGAATCTGATGCTTCCATGGACAGCAATGCTCTCTTTCTCTTTAGGGTACTTCTTTATCAAAGCACATAGTCTGAGCAACATGGGCTCCTGGCTGGGAAGAGCCCAGAAGAAGATCCTGCTCAAAAACAGGGGTATTGTACATGATCATAAATCACAGTCGTCGTCCATTGCTTTGCATGGGGGCGGCAGTCCCCATTTAAAGTAATGGCTGGCACACAAAGGGTGCCGGACAATACTCTGAAGGGGCCGGCTGACTTCATCACGCTGCAACCGGCCCCTCAACTATCGAGGGATAATCTGCCCGTGTATGGGCAGCTTAATTTAGTAGATTGTTTTAGAAGAAGTTGCTACTCAAGATGGAGGTGTCCTCATAAGGTTTATGGAGAAATAACAGATTAGGTAACAGTGAGACTTTACAGAGCAATGACAATGGATCTATTTATAAGAAATGTGAAAGAAGAATGTGAAAGGAGGTAATTTTGTAAAGAAATTTGCTATTAATTAAAAATTTTTGAAAAATGCATCTCAATCAGATCTGTTTATATCTAGTCAAGATGGTCACTAATGGTAATGGCATAGCAATTATGGAAATAAGCTTCTTCTGAGGTTGCCTGGTCACGTCATATCAATCCTATTTTGATTTTTCTTACATATAAACATTTTGATGTGATTTGTGATTCTAAGAAGCCAAAATAGCTAGGCAACTCTAGTTTTTAGGTCAGCAATAGCAAACTGTTTCTGTTGAATAAGAGATGTTTTTTATTCTGACCAGCGGATGATCTAAGACGTGGCAATGTGACTAAATCCAAACAATCCAACAGGATTTTTTTATCTGATATTTGTGGCCTAGTTTATGGCTAAGAAACAGCCTTACTTGTCATCAAGTGAAACCCAACTAGAGTTATACAGAGAAGCACTGGCACCGTTCTGCACATCTTTGGTCAAAATGACAATTGTGCAGAAATAATGCTGCAGTGGAAGCGTTTCTGTTTATTATAACCTTATCCAAATAGTACATTTGCAAGCCCTCAAGCTTTTCCTAGATTAAGTGCTTTTTATAACTGTAAACTGTAATATATTATCTGGATTTTTGCTGCCATGTTCAGAACAGGATTAGCCAGGATTAGCCAGCCAGTCTTTCAACCAACCCTCATAAAATTAAGTTTGCATTATTGTTTTATATAAAAGGGTAAAGAATATATAAGGGAAATGTTGTGGTTTAGTTTTGGGTGAGTGGGGAGGTGTTTAAACTCATGTAAGGCTTTTATATATATAAGGCAAATGTTGTGGTTTAGTTTTGGGTGAGTGGGGAGATGTTTAAACTCCTGTAAGGCTTTTAGTCCTGTATGTGACCTCTTTGGGGGATTTACTTCACATTTGTAATGGTTTTATAGAGAAATGGAGTGTCCTGTCCTTGTTACCAGAACATTAATACAAGGGGAATTTTTGTTGACACTGCTCATTACTGCTTTCCCTCACTTCCTGTTGAGTCCAAACTTAAACTGGCCACTGGAGGACCAACACTCTTGATGCTCTGCTTTTGTTCTGTATCTGGTGATGTAATGGACAACAGTCCAGCTTCACATGGCTGATTGGGAAGCGCCCATTTGTAGATCTTAACCAACCATGTAATACAACTGTGGGGTAGAAGTGACACGTTGTGTCTCACCCGGTTGATTTATTTGTTTATTTATTTTTTACATGTTCTCTTTGTTACCTTACTTGGTGCTGTCTTTATTTTTGACAAAGTTATTTTTATAGTTATTATTATAAAAAAGAAAATTATGAAGGCAGTTGGGTGTGATTGTTGTTGCAGGGTGGCTGCCTTGTAAGTGTTTATAAGCCCAGATTATTATTATTTTTATTACAGACTCCCAAATAAACTGTTTCTATGTGTTTGTCTTTTACTAAAACACATTTCATTAAATAGTAATTTAGTGGCACTGTCTGTAGCTTGGACTATTTACATGCTGTGCAGCCTTGATTAATTTGTCACATGACCACAAATGCTCCAGTCCCCTGTGCACACTATCCATAAAAATAAAACGGGTTCTCAACTGTTTTATGCTGCTTTTTCCTATTTTTTCAAGGTCAGGGCTTTGCAGTTCCAGAATAATGAAAAAGATTGCCATGCTGGTTTAATAGAGTTTATATATAAAAACAAGGTGCCCAACAGGTGGATTGTGATCTAACAGTAGATGACATAGTTAGTGGGATTAGATTTTTTAACACAGTAAGGCTAGGGCTCCACTATGCGCTGGCATCCACTGATGTCAGTGCAAGCCTCCATTATGTTACTGTGGACACTGCGTCAATATTTACCTGACAGAGACTGTGACCGACAGATCAGGAGCTCTGACGGGCTGTGGAGACAGCCCTGTCAAAGCACCATTGCCATCAATAGGCAGCTTGTGCACTCGTTGAGCGCAGGGATTTAAGGGATGGTGAAGCCCTAGCCCAAGGCATTCGCCAAAAATGTACATAATTGAATTGTGCCGTTCATTATACAAGGTAAACACTTGCAAATTTGAATATGCTGTACGATAAGAAAGGGTTATGCTGTTAGTATGATTAAGGCTGCTTTACTGCACATGAGGTATTACTACCTTTTATTTACTCATATTACGCAGCGCTGTACATTAAATTAGAGTTGAGATGCAACACACAGATACCAACACAAAGGTACAGGGTATGACACAGGAGGAGTTGAGGACCTACCCGATCTGGCTTACAAGTATATAGGTTCACATTTATTTTACTACTAGAATCTGGGTACTGAGGGGGGGGGGGGACATTTAAAAAACAATTGAGTTGAATAAGTGACATTGTGCATAGAAAACATATTTGTCCTATTAGCATGGCCTTTGAACTGTGTACCAGCTTCCATGACTGACAGTTCTACACCTTTACAAAAATGTCCCAGAGATCAGGATTTATAATAATGATCTTTACACATGAAGAGAAATCAGTGGTTTTGACAAATTCCAAATTTAACTTTCCAGCTCCACAGAACAAATATGTATTAGGTCAGAACTCTTATGTGTGCCCAGGCACTGGTGATCATGATTTAGTGTATGGAGTCTCCTAGTGATCCTAGTGTATGGAGTAAATTTTACATTATATTACATCTAATAGAGGCACTGACAGACACAACAGATTATTGCTTACGATTTATGAAGTGCTGCCTTCCATAAGTGATCTAAACACATCTTCCTTTCAAAGTGGACATCTTTTTCATGGCCAAACTTTTGGACTTTGTAATGCCGACTGATCTGTCACCTGGGGTAATAACACTGGACCATGAAATTGGTCATTTACCATATCACTTAAAATTTTAGTGCTATGTGTGAGAAGTACTTAACTGAGTACAGATGTATACCATCAAAACACACATGTGCAAGTTCAACTTCTATTCATTTTGAAGTCATGGAATCCATAAGATCAGCTGAACTTTCTGAAGAAGACACCTAATGCCACTACACTGTTATGTTAGATAAATAACAGTGTGCACTATGCAGTATTCAAAGAATTTCACGTGTATGAATATTTCAGTTATACAAATCTGCTTCTAGTGGATTAAACTCATCAAAATGTAAATACAAGGTCTGGTTGGAATGAAGCTTCCAGTAAGTACAAATGCATACATTCTCACAGTATATGGGTCATTGTACAGATGAAATCAAACTCATTCTGCCAAATCCAGACCTTTGTGTCTTAAAGGATTGGAAAAAAAAATAAAAAATAAAAATATATATATATATATATATACTTTTTCAAATATATGAAAAAAAAGTTGGCCACAGGAAAAATAACTAGAAGGGATTACCTAGGGGCATCTTCTGGTAGAGATATAGTACCACATGGCACAGTACAGAGATCTAGATGAGTATAGCAGGAAAACATACTCATTAAGTAGACAGAAGCAATCCACACACACTTAAAACCTGAATCCAGCCACACATCTAGGCTTGCCCAGACAAGATTTAATCATACAGCACTCATTGACTGCCCTATCAGGGTAAAAATGAGGAAATCCCATCCGAAAAACTAATTTTTCCCACCTTCCCTTCTCTCTCCAATATATATATACACACACACACTGTATTTTTCGGACTAAAAGACGCATTATTTAGTTTTCGGACTAAAAGACGCATCATTTAGGGAAAGAGTCCCTGCGTCCCTGGTCCGAATGTGTAAAAACTAAATATTTAGTCCCAGCCATCCTGGGAGCAATAGCTATGCATCCCAGAAGGCAGAATTGTGTTCCATTCCCTTCAGCCAAGCCAAAAAAACATGGCCAAGAAGAGATTTTATCTGTTTTAGCACTAGCAGTACCCATTCTCTAAACACACTGACCAACTTAGGGAGATAGACATTTTACAATTATATAGCATGAGTTGTGTATTTATATTTAACATTCTGCATTACAATAAGTACATTTTGTGACAAAGACCCATATCTTCTCCCATATGTAAATAGCTGCCAATGGGTAAGTTGTTCAGTTCTAGATTGTAATATGAGTCTCTTCATAAGTTGATCAGTGTGTTCAGAGTATGGGTACTGCTAATAAATAGACACATGCTAAAGTTTAAGCCCTGCAGTGAAGACCTTCCACCAGGCGCTGTCCTTTTGGCTGGAGGAATATAGAGTGACTACTGCATGGTCCAATGCTGCCTTCTTTGCTGTAACATTCTGTATATTCACTTAATATCTGAATGGCTGTGGGTTTTTTCCCCCTAATTTTCTCTCCAAAATTTTGGGCATGTTTTATGGTCTGAAAAATGCGGTATTCATTTTCTTTAGAAGACAAAATATACTTACTTAACCTCCCTACCAGTATCATTGAGTGTGGCTTATCAATATGGGTAACACAGAGCCACTCTCGGTAATGCCCACCTGCACCAGCTATGCCTGCACCTTCCTACATGGCAATCAGCTTTAGGACGAATTTTATTTAATAATTGGACTGCCAGGGGTCTTTTGACTAGGGCTGTTTCCGGGTGCATGCTGTTAATGATCCAGCACCATATCCAAGCCCCCTATAACTAATCCTTTTCTGTGCCATTGTGAAAGCAACTTCAGTATCTGGAATGGACCCCACTGCTGCCATTATGAAGTGTTTGAATGCAGACTGTAAGGTGGTCATCTGCTTAGAAGACCCAAGCTTCCGGTAAAAAGAGGAAGGAAAAAAATCTGAAGCTGATATTTTACATGCTGGGAGAAAATGTTTTCTCATTGATCAGCTTTTTTATTTTAATTGTTAATTTGTTATTGACTAATAGTGGTGCAAGAGATCCAATCGGGAAACATAATATTATGATACCTGTTATACGATCATAACTAGCTCTAGGAACAAACACATGTGCAATAATTGTCACCGAGAACCAACTGTTGTGATCATTCCTATTCCAAAAGAACAAGTAAATGCTGAACACATAGCCCTCATTTTGCTCTATAGAGGGGTGCTGTTTAAATCATATAATCAACAAAGCACAAAATTTTTCTCCAGTTTTAACAATTGACTTACCATTAAAGGCAAGTGTATCTCTCTGATAAAATCTTACCATGCATCTTCCCTAAGGGAAATACAAAGTCACAAGCTGAACTGCTCATGTAATGAACTGTTATGTGTCTGCTCATTAAACCATTGGCTTCTAAAGTATTCCAGTAGGAAATCAGGTAGGATTTTCATCAATAGAACCCATTGAATTGTCATCATTCATGCCGCATTTATTGTATACAGATCAATACTTTCAAATCAACTGATACATTTATTTTGTAGAGGGCACAGCAATATACCGGTAGTTAGTTTTCATTGCAAAATACTCAATGTCTGTGTTATTAGCCCTGGCTTTATGATATCTAAAATAAAATAGTAATGATTATGTGTATTCTGCTACACACATAACTATGTCGAATAACATAAGCTCTTGTGTTTTACCAGGATGATGCTTAGAATCCAACAACCAAGTATTATGTGACTTAACGGGGGCACAATAAATATGAATCGATGTGATAGCAAGCTATAAATCTTTGTGTAAATAATACACTTAATACACTAAAACCCAAAATATTGTATCAATTTAAACAGAACATGTATTTAAAGTTAAGTTAAAATATATCAAGTCGAATAAAATCGGTTCAGAACATATATAGTTTCCCTTTAATATTAATATATAATGTGTACAATTATATATTGTATTTTATTGTAATGGCTCCAACATTATATGCATTCTTTTCTATTCCTCCGACCTAAGATTTACTCTCCATGGTTTTTGATTAGGAAATGGCATTTGAAAAACAATACAGCTATATGGATTTAATTGCTTCAGGGAGTTAAGGTCTCCATCCACGTCCTGAAGGTGCTCATCAGATGACACATTTGAGTGCCACGTGGTGGTGACGTCATGATGACGGGCGCCTGTTGTTTGGACGGGAATCAAGGTGCATCACTTTAGGCCTCCATCCAAAGGAATGACATTCAAGCAGGATTTACGGACATGTCGGTTACCTGCTCAACAGACCTGTCTTTGAGTGGGATTGGTTGATTCTGCCCAAAGAAAGACATCCACGGCTCATTTTTTTTTTATAGATTCGAGCCCAAACTGGCGTTGTGAACGTGCACGTTGCTCAATTGGGCCATGGATGAACACCTTTATGGGACTCTACCATGGACACTTAAGCTAATAAACCCAGTTTTATTCCTGTCATTGCATTCTCGGAATAAAGCTCTTTAAATGCAAACCCTTTTCTGTAAATAGAAGCTATCTTGTGATGAATGACCTGTCCATTGACAGTCAATAGACGCATCACACTGACTTATCGCTTAAGTGCCAAGGTATGTTAGTCATACATGAGCCTATTGATATAAAGGGGCCGCATTATCATTGCACGGCCAAAAATGTGGCCCTAAACTGAGCTAATGGGGGCTTGCACTCATTGGATGCACTGATGTCAGCGCATCCAGGCGCATAGTCTGACCCTAGCCTTACACAAAAGCTCAATAATGGCCTGGGTCAAAAGACTTGAGCTTGAGTCACATCTCATATCAGAATTGTTTAAATATAAAAGGTACATTAGATGTCCAGTTGCATTTGACCTGCTCCAAGCTCCAGTAAGTAAGGAAAATATGCCTGATGCCAACAAAAGCCTGTCAACATTGGCCCGTTTGCTTTTGTTTGTGTGTCTTATCGGGGAAGATAAAGCTTTGATTACACAATAAAGGGTTCTCAGATGTTGGATTTGTCTCTCATGTTCAGGCAATGTATTTTAAGGGCAATAAATCTACATCACAGAGTGCATTGCATATGCTTAAACCCCCTTGAACTCTTCCACATTTTAAGCGACTTCTTGGGAAAGCTAAGGATTTCAAGGCAGAATGGAATGTCATCAGATGTGGGCTTTGTCTGTCATGTGTTCAGAAGGTAATATACATTCAGTGAAATAAATCCTTACTGAACATGTTTTGCATAAGTGTTTGCCACCTTGTTAAAATTAAATCAAACTTTTTTTTTTTTTTGCTATTTGTAGTCACAGCTCAATATAATTATTCCTTGAAGGAAATCACTCTGTATTCTATACCAAACCTGAAAAAAAAAAAAAACTTACTTATTTTTTATTTATTGATTTATAATGATAACCAATTCTAAGAATATGGCACAACTGTGACTCAGGTTGAAGGCTATCCAAAGGCATAATCCTCCATTGGATAGACTTTCACTGACAGTCACTAGAGATGGTCGAATTTTTCGACTTGCTGCACATGTAGTGAAGGGTTGGAGGAACATTTGAAAAAAAAAAGTTTTGCCCTAGCATATGTAGTTTTTGCATAAATTAAGTTCAAAGTTAAAGTCGAAATTCCGATTTTCGCATTTTTTACTTGACTTTGAACTTAATTTGTGAAAATACTGTTTGTGTTAGAGACTTCCTTTTTTTTTTGTAGTATACCCCCAACCCTTCTCTACATTGCTAGCAAGTTTGGTGATGATACCATGCTCAGGGGCTTTGCAATTAAGTCGAAACCGGCGAAATCTCTAACAGCCACATAGATTTTCCCTGATTTTAGCATCTGCATGAGACTTTATCCAAAGACTTGCATGACTCTTCAGGATACAGTATAATTCTGGAACGTAACAAATTAGTTAGGAAAGAATAAAAAAAGCTAAAGATAAGTTTAGGTCCAGAGTCAGGGGACCACTGTAGGATTCTGGCAAAAATATGTAAGAGGCTGAGAACACTAAAAAGACAATGTTGGGGGTTAGGACACGTTGGGGTTGAAGTAAACTGTAAGAGGCTAGTGAGTGTTGGTGTAAACTTATTGGCTGGTAATTAAACACTGCAAGAAATGGGGAAGTCCTGAGTTGGCTGCTATGAATTATGGGAGGCTGGGGGCTAATGTGGGTGCTGGTGTGCACTGCATCATGGGAGACTGGGGAGTAGCGTTTGCTGCCACAACTGTGCAATACAAAATGCAAGCTTGATGCTTAAAGGTTCTGCTATGGTATTTTCAGTAAATAAGGAATGCAATCCTATAAAACAGTTGTTCCAAAACTGAGAGGAGGTATTGCAGGGTGTGTACCTAGGGGGGCAGTTGAGGTGGCACTATAAACCCTTTGTGTGAGAATGTTGTAGTGGGGATCCCTCTCAGGTCACTACAGGAGAAGGGGCGCCCATTAGTGAAGGGGGAGAGTCTGGTTCAGAGGCTGCAGTTTGTCCTTCCAACACTAGGGGGGCAGCATAGAGCCTAAGTAACAGGACCATGTGGGAAAGAAGCTTCACAAATTAAATAGATTGTATGTAATGTGTCTGTGTGTGTTTGTCTATGTGAATGATGCACCTCTCTGCATGATTGGTGTGTGTGTATGATGCATGTCTTTGCATGATTGATGTGTGTGTATGGCGTTAATGGTGTGTGTCTGTGTGTGTATGATGCATATCTCTGCATGATCAGTGTGTGTGTATGTATGATGCATGTCTCTGCATGATTGGTGTTTGTGTATAATAGGGAGCAAAAGGGAGTTGTATTTCAAATAAAGTTTGAATCTGAACCTGTGTGGTTGCAATATGGGGCTCAACAATGTTCCTATCTAGAAAAGGAGGTCCCAGTAGGGAAAGTTTGGTAACCACTGCTATAAAGAGATAATAATAATTTATATAAATCAATACTTTTCCCAACCCTACTTTGATTTTGAAATGTAAAAGATGAATAATGCAGAATTTCATTAAAGTACCATACATTGCACATGCAACACTTGCATGTACAAATGCTGATTTTCACAAAAAAATTACAAAGACTTACTTTTGAATGTTGTTTCATAAGATTTCATTGCAGTTGCAATTTCACAATCTTCCATTAGATGTCACTGTTGCTTTTGCAATAAATAACATTACAAATGCCGATATAATGGACAGGAGATCTCGAAAGTTTGGAGTTTGAGTGATACCCTTTATTAGCTGAGTGACATATGATTTTTTGACAGAGAAATCAGTGGAGATTTTTGTGTCCTGTTACGTCTCTTTCTTTATGGTGATCTGACATCTGTATAGAAAGAAGAGAAGAAATTTGTGTGTTTTGCCACACTTGTATTTTTGTGACAAAAAGTAATTTCTACAGGTGTGCAATGGTCCTGCTTACTTAGAAGTGATCTTGTTGTTACTTATGAATATGGCGGCGGATATTTGCAATTTTGAATATTCGCGATATTATGCATTGGGAAGCTTATGGGGATGCATTGCGATTATATATTCCCGAATATCGAATCGAATATTAGTAGAATTGGTCGCGAAATATCGCAAATTCCAATATTCCTATGCCGCTCATCGCTAGTAAAGAACTCCGCTTGAACAAAGAGCTTTGACCTCATGAAACATTGTTATTGTATGACCTAGATTGTTTACTGTTTGAATTTGATTTGTTTCAAATAATGTTTATCTTGTTTCCATAGCAAATCCTGATTTCACTTGCAGTATTATGAGCTAATGTTTCATGGTAACAATTACACTTGTGGTCAGTAGTCAAAATGAGTGAATGATTTCCAAGTCCCAAGTCAAATTTCAGCTTCTCCTTTTCCTAAGTAGGTTCCAAGGTAGTAAAGATATACATTCAAACACTTGGAGCTTAATTTGCTAAAATAAAGCTAGAAGCAGATAAACCGCTATGGTGGAGTTGTATTGCAGGCTCTTGCGATTCCTTGGGCGTTAAGCATATAGCACATAGGTAATCCCTGGACCTATCTAGCAAATCAAACATTGACACAGATTTTTTCGGCTTTGTGTCTTTCAGTTATATGAGTACATTTCAGAATTCATCAAATTTAACCGCAGACTTCTTAAAGAAGGAAAGGACTTTCAGTCTGGGGACAACCAACCACTTCATTGTGATATAAAGTATATTCAATGACAGTTCAAGTTGGATTTTATGTTCTCTTCTTACTATGCCACAGGTTTCTATTTCCCTCACAATGTGTTCCAAACCCAGTGGCACTATTCGACTATTCTCTGACTTTGAAAAGACACCCATAACAACAACGACTGCCCACGCATGCACACACACACACCTATTTTAAGCAGCCTTAGGGCAGCAGACAACCTGCAGCCACTCAGCTCCAAAGTTGGGTTGAAAGGGCAGTTAGTTGGCTGTCCAGTGTTGTATAGTATATATTCTCTATTCTCTCTTAATGAAGCAATCTCATAGACAAATCTCCACAGCAACTTGTTCACTCCAACCAAGAAAAAGACTTTCCTTACAGCCTTGCAGCCATGGCTTTGTGAGCAGTTGGGAAGTCCTAATGAGACTGGTTCCTACTCTCTACATCAAGGGTTCCCAATTTTACAAAGGTCCTGCAAGTTGTTCTTTAATATGCTCTTCTTTATTAACCCTTTTTTTGTTTGCTTTATTAGAGAGTTTGGAGTTCAAGTGATACCATTTATTGGCTCACTGAAATCATTAGAGAAGTAAGCTTTCGGGATATCTCAGATCCCTTCTTCAGGTTAAAACTCTGTGACATCCCGAAAGCTTGCTTCCCTAATGTCTTCAGGTAGCCAATAAATGGTATCACTTGAACTCCAAAGTCTCTGTATTAATTGATGGCTAATACGGTACACGCTATTAGTTTTATTGCTAGTCTTTATTAACACAAGGCTTTGTTTGTTGGGTTTTTTTTCATATCTTTATTTAAACATTTTTGTTTTATTGTTTTTTATTAACACGAGGCTTTGTTTTTCATTTATTTATTTATTTTTTGCACATGAAGTGTACTTCATATATATAAAATATGGTAGGGCATTTTGACCTGATCAATTTCAAATTAGCTTGCAAGCCAGAAAAGTATGGGCACCCCTGGTTCAAATCAACCCTTTTTTACAGTAAAACAGAGATTTTTTAAAGATTGAAATGTTTTCCAAGTGCTTCCATACACCAACATTACTTGTGTCACAATTAATTTCATGAACTCTTCTTTTTCTTTGTATCATGTCTCCTATTTATAGTGAAATCAATTAGAATAAAATCCCTGTAAGCAAAACAAGAGCCAACAAGATTAGATCTCATTAGATCATAACAAAAATAAAACCAGGGTTAAAAATGTATTGCTTGTCTTAGCTCAGATTTCATATTCTTTTCAGTCTTGTTGAACATCTAAATTCTGGTAATATGATCAGGAAAACAAAACTGTGCATAACCCTGGAAGTCCTGCTTGTACCCTTCTATTTTCTTTTAACTTGTGTCCCTCTGTTTGCCCAGAAGTAAGACATTTGATCACAGGTTACTATATTTCTATGATAATGAAAAAATAACATTAATACCGATTACAAATGGATAATGTGGATCTTAGCACACAGCCAACTGTGGAGATAAGCCATTTACTTATCTGAATGTTGTAAAGCAAGCCGAGGAGCTTTTTAAACGTATGCAAAATGTCGTCTGCAAAACATTAAAAGGAAAAGCCAGAAGCACTTAACTAAAAAGCTGTACACAAACATTTACAGTCCATGTAATTAGAAAAAGTGGTGTGCTATAGGATTTGTGTGACACCGTATTTATTTTGTAACATACACTGTGTACTTCTCCTTTGTTACATGGTATAAACAGTTTCTCTTCCCAAGTCTCTGGTGACATTGGCTAACCTCATGGATGAAAGAGAATGAGCTGCTTTGTGAAATTTAGATTTGTTCTGCCTGGCGGTGTCTGATGTAAAGCTTTTGTCCTTGTTGAAAATATATTCATGGATTTTATACATTCTTGTGTTACATATTTCTTGGGAACACCTTAGTAACCTAATGAATACCTAATAGTAACCTAATGTACCACCTTCTCTGGTCACTGGTTCAGGTCAGCTACCTACTAGTGTTGAGCTCGAATATTCGAATTTCGAATATATTTGGTGAATATTGGCTATTCGAGAATTCCCAAAATTTCGCGAATATGGTGGCAGATATTCGCAATCTCAAATATTTGCATTGGGATGCTTATGGGCATGGATTGTGAATATATATTCGCAATGCGAAAATAGAGAGCACATGTGACCATTCATTTTAATTTACTAAAAAGGTAAAAGGTAATTACAAGGCGATTATAATTGTGAATGTAGATTCGCAATCGCGCGCATGGGCGCGCAACCGTGCGCAATTGCAAATATTCATGAATATAGAACTGAATATTAGTAGAATTATTCGCGAAATATTGCGAATTCGAATATTGCCTATGCCGCTCATCACTACTACCTACCACATATGGTGCCCTAATGGTTAGTTGGGTTGCCTATTGTAGAGGTGGGAAATAATGGGGCAGGGAGGAGAAGGACCAGAACTGACAACCTTTATAGTTATCAGGTATTGGATTTTTAAAATGTCCCTGTGTTTAGGGTTCCTCTGGTGCACCATAAAACATGCATGGAGTTGTATAGATGTGTTTTATGTCATTTACTGTGTTTATGATACTTAACCAATAGCAATAGGACTCAGTATAAATTTCCTCACACAGATGTACGTGTATGTATGGCGAGTGCGCACGTTGGTCGATCTGCAGAGACATCGGCCGCAAATCAAACCGTCTATGGCCACTTTAACTGCTAGTCCAACTCCTAAAATAGTTTCAAATCTGATACTTTTGCTTAGTTTGTATCCTTTTGAATTACTTATCATATTGACATGCTTATAAAAAAACAAGCTCTGATCCCCAATACTAGTATTACAAGAGGGTAGCAGGTCATCTCCAGACAGGAGACCATATTTGAAATAATCTTGCCATATCCCTTTTTTGCTGTTAAATCACTCCACACCTCCTGTCCCACTTATATTTCAAACCTGGTACACAAATACACCCATAACTGCCCCCTCCGCTCCTCCAGTGACCTACTAATGACATCCCCACTCATAACATTATCACATATGTGGCTCCAAGACTTCTCTAGGGCTGCTCCTACTCTCTGGAACTATCTCCCTCATCCCATTAGAGGGCTGTACATGCTTCAATATTTCCTTTCGATCGACTTAAAGTGATCAATTTTTAAGTAGATTAAATGGAAATGATGGCACCTAACCTGGTTGCATCGACCAAAAGTGATTGAAATCGAACATGATCAGACATGTAATTTTAATGGAACTATAACTTGTATCATGGCAACCATTTTTTGCCATCAAAATCACTTTTGTTCAAAATCAGGCGATGTGGTAAAACTATACCAATGTGGTATAGTTTTCGACTCTATAGCAATTGATGTTCTATCAAATTATTGAAAACTCTGGTCGACCGCCCAAAAACCTACACTTGTAGGGTCAGCCCTAGACTTAATCCCTCTTTTATCACTTTTGGAAAAGCCCTGAAAACCCCCCCTTTTCATTTTGGTCTTCAGTCTACTCATTCCTAACTTCATTAGGCTGCCAGTCCTATCCTCCTTTAACTATTGTATACTTTGTTCACCAAACTCTTGTAAGCCCAATTGGGCAGGGTCCTTAACTCCTCATGTGTCATAACCTGTACCTGTGTTAGCCTTTGTTGTATCTCAACTCTAAATTGCGTAAAAAAAGTTAATAATAATAATGATATCCCTTTCAATAAAAAAAAGGAAGATATAAGGCTGCATGGGTGTGCAGAAAACCTTTTCCAAGTTTGGAAGCATATAGAACATGATTGACATGAGAACGTGTTGTAAAGGTATCGACTGATACATTGTATAACTCGTATTTCACAATAGTCCCATGCATTTTGTAAGGATATAATACTTATAAGAGAGCAGGGAAGCACATAATATGCTAAAGTCAGCAGCAGTTTATTTAGTCTCTGCTATGTTTTCCTTGCATTTGTCTCCATAAAATAATTGCACATCTATGCATCTTGTATGATGAATGACAGACTCTACAATGACACTTACGATTTTTCTTTCAATGTCAACGCATTCCTGGATGGTTAAATTTAGAACCCTCCAACTAGTCTTGGAATTCCGCTACCTTTATCTTGTCAGCATGATAGCCAATGTCAACACCATAAATATAATCTTTCCTTATCATACAGAACACTTCAGCTGCCATCATGGAATTGAGGAATGTGCACAACGACTGGCTGCATACTGTCTATGAAGTGCATTATTATATGATTTGCTGCTTCATGCCTACTATTCACAACAGGACACAGTTCCCGTGGTCTGCATGGTATCTACCTATTTGTCATTGAAAGCACAAATTATTATTCATGCCTGAGATTTTAAAAAGTGCACCAGAAACAATGAAGTTAAACTGATTCTCTTTACTGGCTTACTGAATAAGGGCTTGTTTCCATTATACGCCGGGTATACACTTAGCGGGGATCCCGACATATCCCACAGACATTGCCTGCTCAGCTGATGGTCTATTTACACATCCGCGGTGCACAGGCTGAACATATTCGACTATGTTCAGCCTTACATCGGCGGAGCGGCTCAGCGTAATGAAGACAGACCCTCTGCCGAGCAGCTAAGTTTATCTGCTACGTTGGGACCTCCCGCTAAGCGAGGGGTCCCAACGTAATGGAAACATAGCCTAAGGTAAATGCTACTGCTTAAAATGCAACATAAATATCTGAAGCTCTGAATACCTCTAATCTTAAACCATGTTTATATTGTTTATGTTGAAGTTATCCAAAATATTACAGCACCTACAAGCTAAAGGAGTGGAACTGAATTTATGAATATAGAAACAGTGGACCCTTAACTTACAAACTAATTGGTTCCCAAGGGTAGGTTGTCTTTACAAGTTCATGAAATTGTAATAGTATATTATTTAATTTATTATTATAGTCTTGTTGATTTGTGAGTTAATTGCAAGGCCTCTAAACAAGGTATCATCATCAAATTAGCTGGAGGTGTAGAGAAGCGTTATAAGGGGAAAAACATTGTTCTAGCATGTATAGTTTATGCATAAATTAAGTTATAATTACATTTTTTATTTAATTTATGCAAATCTAAATGTACTATGGCATAACATAATTTTTTTAAATGCTCCAACAACCCTTCACTACAACTCTAATTATTTAAGTGATTTCACCTTCTTTAGGGTCTTTGCAATAAGCTCACAAATGAGCTAGTCTATTTTTATATAACATTTGAGACCATTTGTATTTATAATAGAATTGTAACTGAAATGTTTTTAAAGGTATATATTTTAAACGGAATGTTTGTATAATAATTTATTTTGTTTATTTTTGTAAATATAGAATATAGTAAAGGAAAAACCTTTGACACTGGTGTCAGACTTTTATGGGTTTTCTAAAAGGAGAGCAAACCAGAAGCTGTTTTCCCAGTTGTGTGTCTTGTCAAGTTTACTGACTGAGAGATGATAAGTGTAATACTGGCACGGATAAATTTCTGTGCTGTAATCCGTTTTTTAATTATACTTTACACTGGATGCCTATAATGTCATCAACCACTCTTTCCATTAAACTGTGTATTTACATGAAGCCATCAATACTTACTTTTATATATATATTTGAGCAAAGTATTGATTAAAATTAATATACCGTATGACATATATAAAAATAAAGAAATTGTCATATCGAATTTAGTTTTATGATGGACCTGGTACAAATCGCTGTAAGCAAGAGAGGGGAGAGAGAGGGATTTTTGTTCCAATTGAGATTAAATCTCTGACCCTCAAACAAAACCTGTTGTTACGGGATACGATTGTGGCGTGGCAGTAGATTAAGAAATAACTGGAGGCCGATAACATGCTTACATCTCTGCTGCCTATTCCAGCAACTCTAATGGGCTCTTTGGGGTGTGGGAGAAAAAGGGTATTATTTGCTTACAGAGGTTTTGGATCCGGATGGTCATCTCTTACCATTCCGTGAGATTTGCGTATGTCACAACATACCTGCCTCCCATTTTCTTTGCTACGCCCAGCTGCAGAGCTTTCTTCATGCCCAGGGAAACTCCAGCACCCCACTGGTGCTATCGGCCAAGCTCAAGAACGTATTACTCCCAGCAACTTATAAAATGGCCCTGTCGGAAGTTTATGCGTTTATTCGCCGCAATAGATCTACCACCACTGCCAAATGCTGACCTTGACCACTTGCTCTGGATCTGTCCTTATATTCAGAGGTTCTGGCGGGCAGTGGTATCATTTATTCACTCTGTGACACAGCAAGACTTTGAGCCTAATCCCGCCCTGATGCTATTGCATGCCTCCAGGTACAGCTCAAACCAGGCGGCATCCTCACCCTCACCTCAGCCTCAGACGAATAAGTTCATTCATCTCATACTTTTGGCAGCCAAAAATGCATTTTAAAACAATGGATTTACTCCACACCCCCTCTATATCAGATTTGTCAGAATACCTACAACATATTATGTGCATGAACAGAATACACACTCTGCAGTCACCCCCGCCAACAATGGATAAATTCTTTAACACCTGTAGGAAGTTTCAAATTTACTCTCTGCCGCCCTCACAGTTACATGACTTTATGGGGGCCTTCAAAAACTCAGTCTGGTACTAAGAGGCACTCTGGGGCCCCTGCAGATACCTGAGAGCTAGCGTTGGGGTTTTGTGGCAGGCCTGGGCTCTGGATGGGTGGGCGAGATAGGTGGATGGTGCATTTATTTATTTACTCGTTCTTCTGTGTATTTTGGTAAGTTCTGTTTTGTTTAGTTTGGTTTATTGAAGTTAACATTTTTTTTAAATATTTTTGTTTAAAAAAAAAAGGGTTGAGTCGCTGTTGGCTCCTCATCTATTCTAACCTATAGATACGAATAAATCACAGCTGGTTCATCTTGCACAGTCAGGGTTTAACATAAGACTGGACTGTTACTCGTCTAATATAGAACCCAAGTGCAAGTTATCATTTCTGCAAATATTCATTGTAACAATGTGATTTCTATGTAATGCCTTTCTTGATAAATAAACAAAAACATTATGTGCAGCCCTGTATGTATATATATATATATATATATATATATATATATATATATATATATACCCTGTTCACCCAACAATGAAACACCCAAAAATAAGCCCTAGCCTGACTACCTCTGTTGCAGATCCTAAACAATATTTACTTATCAAGCATCCAGTCAGCTGTATATGTACAATAAATTCAAGTGAGAGAAAAAAAACAGGACAGATTCACCTTTGGTCAACATTCAGAACAATTCTATTTGCCTTAATCTATAAACAAGCTTTTAATTAGTTTTCTAGAGACCCTAGCTCTAGAAATGTTTCTGGCTGCATTTCAACCATTACAATGTGGTCCTTTGGCTAGTTCATTGGTTAGTGCATTCTCTGAACACATTGGTCCTATGGGGACTGGAACTGGAAGCAATCAGGTGTTCGTGCTTCTTCTAAGGAGCATCTGACCTGTGAGATAATCTGGGGGAACAGGAGAAACGAACAGGGACATATCCAAACTACATAACACCAAACAGCTGGATAGACATTCCTACACATCCAGAGTTGTGGATATATTGCATTTTTAGTTACAAATCAGTTACCATTTGGCAAACTAAATGCCTTTGGCCCTACATGTGAACAGAAAAGCTTATGCTAATGAAATAGATAGATTAAAAACACATACATTTATGCATTGTAAAGGTTCTAGTAATGGTTTTAATTGTGTTTCGTTATGGCCTCGGTTTATTTGAATTGAATGGTGGCTTAGTGGCTCTGTGGCTATTATTCTGACCATGCAGCATAAGAGTCTCATGTTCAATTCTAGGCCAGAGAGTTTGCATGTTCTCCCTGTGTCTGAGTGGGTGTCCTCTAAACCTCCAAAACATGCTGGTAGGTTAATTTACTCTCCCCAATAAAAGAATATGGCCTTAGATCAGACGTAGGCAAATTATGGCCCGGGTCCATATCCGGACCTTTTAATTCGGTGCTTTGTCACCTTGATGTGAAAACACCCTGACTCCCCTCTGCTTGTTCCCTGCAATAAATAGAGATAATATCTAGAGGAGGATTGTTATGGTCAAGACTCTTGTTTGCCCATGTCTGCAACAGAATGTTTAAGTTAACTATCAAAAGCCTTTTTTTTATATATTTATTATTTTTAAATATGTTTTTCATTAAACCTCCATGCCAGTATTAATATCACTGTATTCACACCCAGGCCGGAAGGACTTGGGACTCTAGACTGTATTAATTACATGTGCCTATGGTAAGGGCATCAGACAGTGAGCTGAAAGGCAGTTACCTATATGACAATATACTCTGTTAAAGTGCTACGTAAGGTTGTTCCTATATAAATACATGTTCATAGGTATAATTGAAAGGAAATTGTTTCAATCATGGTGTCAATGGCACACAATATGCTTGTTTGTTTTGAATAATACACAAAGTATAAGACACTAATCAAGAATCTATACAATAAATCAGAAAGTGTATTAGCTTTGACAGGAGCTGAAAATGTGTTAATTCTCTTCCAATTTACAAATGAGAGGCCAAAATCTTTATTCTTGCTTAAAAAAAAATCATATTGTATTCAAATACAATGAGTGACAGCATCACATTATAGTATCTTATCATAGCTTTCAAAATTCTGAATTGCTGTCAGGTAGAGATGGTCAAATATTTTTTCAAAGATTCAAACCATTTTGACTATTTTGAGTTAACTGCAAAGCCCGTGAACATGGTATCATCACCACACTTGCTGGAGATGTAGAGAAGGGTTGGGGGTATATTACAAAAAAAAAACAAATAGTAACCCAAATCATTTTTGCACAAATTAAGTTCAAAGTCAAAATTTCGAAAATCTGAATTTTGACTAAGCTGATTTTGAGCTTAATTTATGCACAAACTACATGTGCTAGAGCAAAACCTTTTTTTTTCAAATGTTCCCACAACCCTTCTCTACATCTCCAGTGTAAGAAATATGCCTCCTGGAAATAATAATTCATAAATATGAAAATATTCCCCTAGCATTTATATTTCCCACCTCGATTCTTTTAGGTGATTTGATGGCGAAATGAAAACACACCGTTGTCGGTAAACCAAAAATATATATTATTCACACATGGGACACAACAAGGATAACATTAAGCGTCAAATTAAGGCATTACATAACAACAAACAATAATACATCACACTACCATAGCACACCCCATATACCTCACCACAATCATCGTGTATACATTACCAAAGGTCTGGCTATCCCCTCGAATGGCTGGAGCTTCTCTACCCTCTGTGGACCGCTACGCTGTCCTTCCTTCTTTCTGCTCCGCCGATCTCCCTGCTCTGTGGGTCTTCCCTCTTATACCCCAAATCCCTTTGAAGTTCATATCTAGAATCTAGATTCTACTATAATACATATGTGAACTCCTAAATTGGATTTTCCCAAGAGGTTGCCCAACACTACAAAAGAGGTTTCCTGTCTTATAAACAATGTGTTGTGAACTCCATGCATATTAAGAGGGGATCTCCTTTGTTCAAAGTACAATTAAGACTTTTCTCAGGTATATGCTAAATACATTCCAACATGACAAAAGACACAACAGCTGGTCATGACGGACTGGTTTTTTACAACCCCAAATACACAGCCATTGAATTATCCCTCCATATGATCCTATATTAATCTACAAATACAATGTTTCTGCCATACCTATATATTAATAATATTTTTGTCCATAACCATAAATCTACATCCAGCAATTTTGCTGATAATACCACATTTAGGGGCTTTGCAATCAGCTCACAAAGTCAACAAGTCAAAAAATTCAACCATCTCTAAAGCTGGACATAGACGGGCCAATTCCTGCCTCACCCGACCGCCGATCGGATGCCGTGCCGTGGATCGGGTCGGCAGGGAATCGGGTGCACCAACTGGCCAAAATCTGCCATCATGTCGGATCGCACAGTTATCTGACATGACGGATAATGTACAGTAGATCAGATCCCATTAGTTCAGATGGGGACGGCAGTTCCCATCCGAAGAAATGGCCGGCACACAAAGGGTACTAGCGGCCATGCATGATGACGTCATCGACCCTGCTAGGTCGATGACGCCATCATGCATGGCCGCTAGTTCTCCCTGTTTTTGTTGAATAGCTCTGACAAGGGGAATAAAATACCTGCCAATACCAAGATGGCCACTTCAGCACAGAGACATGCAGGACAAGACATGGTAAGTCAGTATTAGATGAAAGATGACATGTAGTAATACAAAAGGTCATACAGGGGTTTACCATCTACCTGTCCTTTCTAGGGACAGTTTTTACAATTCAGTTCCTTTTTAAAAGCACCAACATACATCTAAAGTGGATTTATACTCAAAATCTAAAAATTATATATCTCAAATTAAAGTTTTACCTACCTCTGAGCTGGTATGATTGTGGCATAGTGCTCCACAATCCTAAAATAATATACTTACCTGCTGTTTCCTGGTATCATATGAGAGATTCCATCTGTATCTGCAAGGCTTCCAGGGGCTTACACAGGGTTCAACATCGTGAGTGGCCACTGGGGGCGTTTATGATGGTTTTCTATGGAAAAATATTTCTTATTGATTTTAATGCAGAGCTGAGATTAGAGATTTGGGGCTGTGTTACGCTTGTGCCATGGCGTGAGCCATTGAGAGAGGAGGGGTTGCAAGGGATCTTCTTCAATAACTCCTTACAGGTAAGTTGTTTTTTCATGCATTTCTCCCTATTATTTGCACTTCTCGTGCCATTCATGTAATTATGAATTTCTGGTTGTAGGTCCACTTTAAGGATTTCTATTTGGACTAAGCCCTTTTTTTTACCCATCATCCGTTCAGTTGTAACCTCCCTTTTACTAATAGGCTGGTTGTGTTTAGTATGCAGGGTATCCCATCATATCATACAGTATAAAGAGTTTGGCATTTTTGTGTATGTGTTGTGTTATCAGGAGATGAACTTATCAACTAGGCAGAAAATGTGAAAAAAAGAAAAAAAAAAGTGATATACAATTTCAGGCTGAGGATAGGGCAGTTTTATTTTTATATACAAGCCTAGCTTCAGTTTTCATTTTCTTTGCGCCAAACTAATTGTAGAACAATGTGGTTCTCATAACCAATAAAGTCACTGTTTACATATTACCGAATTCCCAGTATTTACATTTCATCTTCATGGGTACAGGCCTTTGTTCTTTTCTCACATTGGAAGCATGACATTTTGGGGATACATTGATTAGCTTTGATTGGGATACAGAAAACAGTATGAGTCACACAAATAATGGCTTTTATTTCATCCCCACGAACTTTAAATACAGTTAGTTAAAGTTAGAACTGTGAATTGTTGAAATACATGTCACACTGATGTATAATGATTGAAACGATTACTGTACTCTGAGAGAAATGTTCTGGCTGCCATGGTCGCATTGTCAATACCAATATGTTCCACCCACTATGGCCTACAACATTGTTGGTTCTGTTCCTTGCTGAGCAAGTAACATCTCCCAGTCTCCATTAAAAGGTGTCCTTGTAAAAATGTGTTGCAACATGCTTCATATGAGTTGGTGTGTAAGGCTCTCGGCGGTCAGATCTAATTTGCACAAAACTAAAAAATATCAGGCACAGCACAGGCTTGGGATAACCCACTTATCAGGGATCCCTGATTGTTCTCATCACTGCACCCGTGGGATCAGGGGAAGTAGACCAGCAATGGCACGTATTTGCGTGTCCTTGGCACTGGCAGCAATCCCAACAAGATTGGTTTCATGGAAAGGGGGTGCGGAGCCACCCCACTAGAAACCTGGCATGGCGTAAAGACAACTGGCTGCTCGGAACAACCTCCTGATCCTGCGAGTGCACTACACTACAGGTGTTATAAGCTTGAATTGTATTTACAGTACATTGATATAGTGATGGAGAAGAAGAAGACAACTTTTTTTTCTAATGCTGAGCCTCATCTCGTCCCACAAGGACTTGCTAAAATTTCTCTAGAAGCCCTGCATGATATTAAAAGAAAGTCAAAAGCTGCATTCCAGTACTAAAGGATAACATAAGTCCCTGTTGCGTGTGACTTCCTTAAGTACAAGGTCAGGTGGTCTGATTGGACAGGGCTCCAGGTGAGTGATAATAGGTATCGTCCAGGAGAGGAAGCAGGAGTACAAGTGCCACCATTTACCTACTTCCAGATGACGCATGATCATTTAATCATTGGGGATATCCCTCTATTTCCATTATTAGTAATACTGTACTTTCATCCTCACATTGTACTGAGGACATACATTGTGCTTGGACATTGTTCTGCTTGTCTGTCTGGGCACATTCTGGGCACATTGCGGCGTCATACTGGGAAGTAATTGTGAACTCAGTCATAACACCTCCACACACTATTTTCATATTAAACTTATTTTGCATCATTTTTGCCATATTTGTCTTACTTTCCACTGTCAAATTTCCAGGCAGAAGCAAGTGGGAAAAATCTAATTAGAAACCTAATACCCTACATCTGTGCACAATATGAATTGAATGACTCTTTTTTACCACTATGAGGCTTTGTGAGTCATTTTCACTCTGTGTATGTTGAAAGTAATGAAATTATAAACATCGGACAAACTTTCAGGTTCCACATGTTAATGTGACATCACACTTAGCAGGTATGGGCAGACAGGCAGACCAGATGTCTTGGATTCATATGGAAAACTGACACCCAATACTTCAGTCTACTTTCTCTAAAATTAACACGGCATCACCATATTTCTCTTGCCGATAGTTTTTTTTTGTTACTTACTTTTGTTACCTAAGTGAAAAATTCAATAGTTTTTTTTACCATCTTGCCTTTTCAGATCCAACATGAAATAAAGATAAGACTGCTTAATCTAAATTTAAAATTGTCTGCCAAGTTAATAATAAAACAATAAGTGGATAACTAGTAAAAAGCAGCATGTATACTGAAATACCTTCAGCACATACAATATAAAGTAAATGTAACACAATCTCCAAATACATACAATCCTGACATGTTAAAGGGGCTTTGAAGTGCTCAGTAATAAAACTAATAAGCCTTGTTCTCAGCTGCACTAGACCAGATCAAGGAACATTCCCTATATGAATGAGTTCCCATGGACCTTGCCAAGGGGACCCGAGTAATGATTAGGAGTCTACATGATGACAAATCAGTCCTATGTTCCCAAATTTCTATGTTCCGTCTCTGACTTTTAAAAAAAAATGCCCAGCCATGAAGAGTTCATCTTCTTTCTAAATACTTCACTTGCTGCCACTTACATTGGAGGGGATATCTAGCAGGGGAAACTCTCTTGTTTCTATACTTCACTATACTGCCACTTACATTGGAGAGGATATCTAGCAGGGGAAACATTCTTGTCTCTATACTTCACTATACTGCCACTTACAAAAGGTTTCAATTTCTCTATGTGATTGTCCCCTTAAACTACTAAATTTCACTCCTAGACCAGTAGTTTTCAATCTGTGGGTCGGCACCCCCTTGGGGGTTGAACGGCCATTTCACAGGGGTCGCTGAGTTCACTGGTAGCATCAGAACTGCTGCTAACAAGCAGTGGTGCTGATGCCCATAAGAGGGGTGAGGAGTTAGGAGGTAGAGTAACGCCCCCTTCCTCCTAACTTAGGAGGGGTGGGGTGTTGCTCTCCCCTCCTAACTTTCCACCCCACACATCATTTGGACAAGCGGGGTGTACAAATGTAAGGGATGGGACATTACATTTGCCTGATCTTGCCGGAAGTGATGTCGCAGAGTGTCACTTCTGGTACTTGGAATGCAGAATTGACACTCCCCCTTCTGCATTCCAAACACAGGAAGTGACACTTCACAACATCACGGATCTAAAAAGAACCAATGTAGAAACTAAGCTTAATACTTTGAACATTCATAGCACGAAAACCATATATAGTATGAAACTTTCAGGGTCAGTAAAGCTCCCCTACTACTACTTACATTCCAAGTTTCACCCCTCTAGCTACAACACTTATAAGCTAAAAGTCCTATTAAATATTGCTTCTCCATGAGCATAAAGCACTACTCTGCTGCATACATGCTGTCACTTATCCTATTTTGAACACATAGATCTTTGAACCCCTGCATGGTAGAACCTTGACATTTTGGGGGTTACCAGTTAACCCCTGAGACTACATCCATGCAAATTTCAGGTCCCTGAGCACAATTCTTAACAACTCTTAAAACGCCCCCTATCATATATTTCATCATTTTTTAGATTGCCAAGTTTTTTCAGTTTTTATTGGTAAACGCATACAATTTATGTCACTGGGATAACCGCAGGAAACATTGATAGCTATGAAAGGTTGCAGATAGTGGTGTCACGTTGTAAATTACTGATCCAAAAAGGGTGTCGGAGCATCTTGGGGGTGAAAGTCAGGCAGTAGGCATATGTAAAGCCCTAGCTCCATGTCCACTAAAATCCCTGTTATGAACACAGAGATTTTGTTGCAATGCTCAACGGCGCTGGGGCAATGAGGGGGGTTTCCACTTCCATCGGGACCCACCCACTAAGTGTATTGCTGTTCTCACCTTTCCGCTGATGCAGGGCTGAACATAGTGAAGAACGTTAAACCTCTGCATCGGCAGATGTCTGAACACAGCATCTGCCGAGCAGGTAAAGTCTATGTGCTTCTCAGCCCATCAGAGACCTGGTCCAGGGGCTGGTGGAGGCTTGACGGAAGCCCGCGGATCCAATAGCGGATGTGGAGTTAAACAGGCCTAAGAGTAAAGTCTGACTACTGAGGTATGAGATCTAGGGGGTTAAAACATTACTGGGGGTTACATCTAACCAAAAGCCAGCTGGTGACCTGTGGATGGAGACAGCTAATCGGAGGCTCAATCAGGAACAGGGAGGTCCATCTGCAGCAGAATCTACCATGCAGGAGGCTGATGCAGAGGACAGTGAGGGAGACCACCCTACATATGGTGTGCATACAAAACACCATCTCCTGGTACTCATCTGAAGAGCGCACTAAAAAGTTATGTGCACACCTAGATATGCATTCTCTGGAGGCCTCAGGCTGGGGGGAAAGGGAGTGCTAGTGGTAGGGGGCCCCGAAAAATTACCTAGTATGGGGCACCGAAATTTCTGATGGCGGACCTGCACAGGAAGGTTAATAAAAGCTTGAATTTATATCAATATTTCCTAAAGGAAGCTTTGTGAGCAGAGAAAATTGCCATCCCAGGGCTCCTTAGGTTCTCCTACCCCTTTCACCCTCCATTGACCCCTCAATATATACTTGTGAGGTGCCCCTTGTCTAGGAATTAAATACATATGTTTAAGACTGTGTCCTGTATAGACTATATGAAGAATATTTATATATATGAACTCAACTACGTCAGGCTTCTGTCTAGCAGACCGTGTCAGCGCTGTGAAAACTGCCGATCCGCCGGCAGTGCACAGTAAAACTCCAAACTCCGGACCTCAGATTGAATGGAAATTTGGTAAGTGGACCTTTGAAATTTATATTTCAGTAGTCACAGCTTCCTAACAACATCAGAACCAGCAGTCTTACATTGTATGGCAGAAGGGCAAGTGTCTGTCCATCTTCCAGGGCATCAGAAGCCCACTCAGTTTAACAGCAGACTACATTGAAAGCTCAAAAAAAGCAAATCATGGAAAACCCCTCTGTACCCATATTTCCTATGAAGTACAATGCCACGTATTTTACTTAATTGTACAAGGACAAAATATTTTGCAACACTTTGGCACAAGATCGGTGCTTTCCCAATGTGGTTAGCATGAGTAATTATACAGTTTACCAAACTGTTGACCAAAATGTCATATATTTAAAAAAACTGTAATTGCTTTTCCAATATGATGATGCACAGTTTCTACATTAACTACAGGGAGTCCTCACTAGATACTGAATTTGGGAATAAAGCATTGTGAGCAGCATATTTATTTTCAACAACGTTAATTGTTTATCACCTTTTGCATCTTATTTTTAACATTCTTAACTATTTATCCTTTCAAGCTGTTGATGTGACATCTGTAGAGAATCTCATCAACTTGAACTAGCAGACTGGTTAGACTGTTGGATAATGAATCTCTACTGTCCTCTCCTGGACAGATATGAGTAATGCATGCTCACATTCGTCAGTACTTTATATTTCAGTGGTCCTAACATAACTTATTTACAAACGTTTCTAAAGGTGCCCATACACAGGTCGATACCCGATCTATTGACGTACGATTGATTGCGGCGTGGTGACGCAAGGAATCCCTGAACACTTTGGTCGACACTTTGGTTCCCCATTCAAAGTAATGGTGATCGAACAGGGATTTACTAACACGTTGGTTCCCTGTACAAACGATATCAAGGGTTTTCATATTCCTGAACGATCCTTCAAAACCCCACAAACACACATGGCGTTTGATCGTTCGGGAACCACATGAAAAATCGTCCCGTGTATGGGTACCTTAAGTCTTAGCCACTAATCAAAAATCACTTTTGCCCTATCTGCTTTCTTCAAATCAGAATATGTTGTGTTATGGATTTATGACTTAGCAGTATGTAAGGTTCATACTACCCATTAAACTGGGCTTAGGTCTATGTGGTGTTGCTATGCATTGGATAATGTGATAACGCACTGCAGCATGTGAAGATACACACCATCACGTCACAACACATGGGCAATACCACACTGCATAGATGTAAGTCTAACCTCAGGGCCTATTTGCACTTGTGCATTGTGGGAGTAAATGACCCATGATGTGTTAATTTGAAATATACCCCAATGCATCATTACAGGGGTAGATAAATACACTTTTACTTCAGTGAACCACAAAGTCCATTACAGGGTATCATGTTTGATACTTTCATTATATATATATATATATCACCCCTGCCTTGACCCCCTCTGTCTATGACAATATCTATTGCTGCCTATCAGCCGTCTCTTCATAGATTGCTGACAGATTTCTTAAACTGTTAAACAGAACTTATTATCTTTTATTTATTACTTTTATCCCCCTAACAATTCACTGATATAATATATAACACGGTAATCCCCCCTACTCCACATCACATGCATGCTGTCTTGATTTCACCTTCAACTCTGCACTGTCCTTTACTCCCCACATACAGAAAATTGCTAGAACCTGTCACTTCCATCTGTGCAGTATCTTTATTTGGCCCTTCCTACCATCAGAATCCACCAAAGTCCTGGTACACGCTCTCATCATTTCTTGCCTACTGCAACAGCCTCCTCATCTACTGCTTCTCTCTGCAAATCTCTACACTTTCAATTATCTGGAGAACTAAATTTTAAGTTCTGTACCTTTCTCTTACATCACTCCATTGCATGTTCACGTCCGCCCATGTTCGCAAACATATGGCGAGTTCGGTTCGCCCCCTATCTTTTAACATTGCAGAAACTTTGACCCCTGTGAGTCACAGTCAGCAGACATAATCCAGCCAATGAGCACCCCCACCTCACAGACCCTCACACCCCCTATAACATATCAAGTACAGGACACCATTACACATTATGCTGAAGAAGGAGAGAGTTAGGAAAGAGAGCTGCTGCTGCTGCTGCTGCTATAGGGAACCATTAGCTAGGGCAGTGTTCTGTGTAATCTACAGTCTTCACTGAATATCCCATCCATCCATCCAGGGGGAATATCCATCTCCACCAATATCCATCACCACCAGTGTCCTCCACACTAACCATCACCACCAGTGTCCTCCAAACTGTTCATCTCCACCAGCGTCCTCCACAGTGACCATCACCACCAGTGTCCTCCACACTGACCATCACCACCAGTGTCCTCCACACTCTCCATCTCCACCAGTGTCCTCCACACTGACCATCACCACCAGTGTCCGCTATACTGACCATCTCCCCCAGTGTCCTCCACACTGTCCATCTCCACCAGTGTCCTCCATAAAATTAAAATTCACCTTTTAAACTGTAGGCAACGTGGAAAGCAGATCTTCACAGGTTGTTTCAGGTGGAATTCACACAGGCATTTACCAACCATGTTGTTTAGTGCTCTCCAGCTCCCCTCTTATGTTCAAATCCCATTGACTATCATTGTAGAAATCCTTCGTGCGTATTTATTGCGTGAAAAAAAAATTTCTTGGGAGTTTTGCCATGGAGAACCACTCTGTCCATCTGGAGAGATGTGTGATGTAGACTGTCTCCGGCCTAATCCGCTCCCAGGCGGTGGGGCATGGTGTGGATTGTACAGGCACCGTCACAAACAATGAAGTGTTACTGTCTTTGTTGATTGTGTTACAGACGGAGTGTCCGATGCCGGGGAGACCTGGTAGGGGTGGTCCCAGTGGTCTGTGTATTGTCGCACACAGTTCTCCATCAGGTTCCCAGGGGAGGTCCTCCGGCATGGGGAATATGTATATAAAGCCAAGAAGTTTACCAATAAAGCAGTTCTTCTTTCCCTCAACTTGAAGCCTCGTCTCCTGTGGTAGGGAATGGCTATAATACCACTAGCTCTTGTAAGAGCTGCTCTGAAGCTTGGAACCCCAGCTTGGCTTAGAGGTCACGGGGGAAGGACATCACTGGCGGTTGATACCGTTACAGGGCACATCTGGGGCACCAGAGACTTTATTTGGGCAAGATTTAGTACATAGCAGCATAGGTTTGTGCCCTGATTTTTGTGTTTTCTTATTAATTTTATTTAAACAAAAATGTGTTTTACATAATCGTGTGTTTCAAACATTATTATATTCATTATTATTATATTATACTCCATATTGTCCAAGGAATCATGAATTCTTCGGGTTATCAACAGATTCTCGACCAGA
>CM070032.1:50457742-50468268 GCA_036250615.1 Ptychadena robeensis | reverse complement strand
TGCGATGTTCGCCGCGAATAGTTCTCCGGCGAACAGTTCGGGCCATCACTAGTCTCTGGTCACCATTAGGAAACCCCACTCCCTGGTTTTATGCATTTACCCCTTCTGTTCACTTGTTGTTTCTTTTATATGCACCAAACCAGGTACAACTTAGTTACTCTTCCTAGCTCTAGAAATTGATCTCAGAGGTTTCACTGACTTTTACTTTTTTAACTTTTTTGTGTAGTTATTCCTTCAGGTTCACACCACTACACCTTCATACCCATAAGTGTGTGATATATATGAGTATGTGCTTCTAAAGTGGGCAGAAATGTTCGGCATGGGCAAAACAAAGGCTTGTTTTAATGTCTTAATCCCCAAAAGATGTTTAGAATTCCTGTCGATCTCACGCCTGAGGACGCCATCACCCACGTCCAATCGTGCCGAGAATCGGCCACTCACCCTTTGTGTGCCTGCATCTACTTTTGATGGGGACGCTGGCTCAAATTGATTTCTGAGCCAATTTATTGTCCGATTTCAGAAGGGAACTTTTGATTTGCAGCAGATCGATCACCCTGAATGCGCACGGCGGTCAAACGCCCGCAGAATCCGCTGCAAATCAAAGCCTGTATGGAAATAATTGCTGCATATTTTTTTTTGCATACTTTAAATGCGGTCCCTTGTTTACAAGTAATAGAATAGCAGTAATATGTTTCCAAGTTGAAGTGTTTCTATTTTGTTAACAATCTTTTCCTGGCACATCACACAATGAAACATTATATCAATTGAATTGATTTTACAATTTGAAAGCTACAACAGACATTGCTGATTTCAGCTAAGATCTGTGCATTTTTTACATATTACACTGTCTCTGTTGTTGGCAGACGTATGATGTCTTTTCTGCCCAGTTTTAATGCGATTCATATCCCACAGCTTATACTGTTAGAACAAGCATTGTAACATTGGGTCTGTTAAGAACATATTTTTTACTTTGGGCACCAAATATTTCCTGTGTTTCTCAAATGTTGTGGGTTTTGAGACAGACGTTTGTAACCCATTTATAAAGGGGGTGGGGGTTGTTTTTGTCTCAGTCTCAGTCCTATGTTCTAATTTTGATTTTCTTCTTCCCGAATGCTCTCTATGTGCCTCTAAATCTCACCTAATCCATCACATTATGTATGCATTCTGCTGAACACCAGTCAAATTCAATATAATATATGGGAACTATTTTATCGTAAAAAGGGGTTCTATTCTTTGTCCCTTTAGTCCTTTAATTCACATTGTATTGACTGATACCACCACCAAAACAGTAATCTCCATTCTTTTTTTAAATGAGGGAAACTTTTTTTTTGTTATTTACATACAGTTATAGCCATAATATTACCATTTAAACACAAGAAAGGGCTGTCCCACCGTACAGTGAATCCTTCAACTGAAATGTCATGTCGAAAATGCAGGGAACATTTTAAGCAGACATATTATGGAGAATTATTTAGTTGTTATTGAATGTTGTTAAGTACAAGGACCTGACACTATGAAAAAACAGGGTAGTAGCAGTCCAATAAATATCTAGATTGTTTAATCCCAAAATAAGTAAAAGAAAGAGGGGATTGCATGTGTCAGCTACAAACATCCAATGTACTTCAATAATGGCTACCATACATGTGTCAATATGTTGCAGATCGATCTTTGATCCTATTGAAATGTACGAACGTAATATCGAACATCGATCTGTTTGTAATTGATCGGACACAAGTGTTGCTCTATCGATGCATGTTCAATCAATTGTTTAGATCGTTGATCGGACGGATACTGCTTTCCATTGTAAGTAACAGGATGCTAATTGTAAACATCGAATCGAAAATGATCGATTTTCCAAGAGATCATTAGAATTGTATACGAATCATAAAAATTTACCAACAAGTCAGATAACCCTTCAATCGACATGTTGTTAGATTTTGACCATATTTGGTCGGTCGAAGTGGACATTGATCAATCGCATGGAAACATTGATACGTGTATGGTGGCCTTAATAGTATAAAGTAATTCATATCTTCATCAGGAATGGCAATAAAAGCAGGGGGGAGGGGTCACATTGCAAGGGAAATTTGTCTTTAGGATCTGCTTCATGTTTACCAATGCAGTGTCTCATTATTTAAGTAGTTTTTGTGACATATCTGCAAAATGTTTTGGCTTTTATTTGTTACTGCTCCTTGAGTTTTTGGGGGACAAGATGCAGAAAACCCAATGCTAAAATAAATGCTTCAAAACTCAACTTGTTCTAGTTATTTAGCTAAAAGAAGAATATACAATGAAACATATAGCAGGAATAAACAGGAATGTTTTTTACTGAAGGAATTGCCCTTATGATCACCTTGATGAATCCAGGTGGACTGGTTCCCAATTCAGTCTCTGGCATCAGAACTAAAAGTATCTATGAAATGCACACACTTTTTCAATGACAGAGTTTAAATTGCCCGTGGGTTTACCTTTCCCCCCTGTTAATACATTTTATAAATTAAATAAATATGGAAATGTCTAGAGAAAAATATTTTTTTTGTAACTCTTACCTCCAATTGCTCGGACCTCTGGCTTCTTTGGCTCGGGTCTTTGCAAATTCTTAGGTAATCTGTCATTTTCAAGATGCCACTTCTTTAAACACTGAGGTTCATGGATACCAATAGATTTTGTGCCAAATTCACGGCCACAGATGTAGCATACAACAGTAGGGGGTGCTTTCATAGCAGGTGCCTGAAAATAGAAGTATTTAAAAATGTATGCAACATTATTTTCCTTGGTTCTATATTTACAGAAAAAAAAATCAACAATTTATTATAAAGTCATTCATATCATCTGATTATTTGATGAAAAGGCAAATATTGTCTTCATTATTTCTAGCTAAGGGCTTAAGGGACCACCTTAATGATATTAAAACTAATAAAGTGACATTAAGACAAAAAGGGATAGTACGCGATCCTTGGTTTCAAATACCTAAAAGGTGAGGTGCCACCAAAATTCATAAGTAAAAAATAGGAGGAGTAAAAAAGGTATTTGACTGAGCCCGACAGACCTAGTTGGGGCTGTGTGGTCTATCAGCTCACCCTGGCTTTTAAAGGCACAAGGGGTAACGAAAGAAATAAGTAGGTTTATTTAAAAAGACATGATTTTATTTAGTTATAATCACAACATGATAAAAGAGTGGTAGTGAAGTCAGCACATTGTCTGTCATCAAACAGTCAGATAAGGTCACATAAAAGTCAAACGTCATAAGCAGTCCAGTGTTTAATTAAAAACCCCGATAATGGGGCATCACTCCAGGCGCGAAGCGCCATCCCACGCGTTCACCCCTGTAGATGAGGGGCTTCATCAGGTGGAGTTGTGAATGCTAATAATAGAGTATATCACGTAAGTTATAGCAACAAGTAAGGCAATAAAATTGATAAGTGGTTCATGAGAGACGAACAGGCGACATTTGATAATCACCATAGATCATATAATACTTATAGTATAGCAAGTAAAAAACATTTGGGTAAAGGTATGTATTTTATAATTATTTAGGTAAAGGGCACCATATTTAATCAGGATGATTAGGCAGCAAATAATATCTTACGTCAAAACAGTTCGTAATTCGAGTGGATTTAGGTTAACCGACAAAAGGGTGGAGCTAAGGGTCCGTGGGAATGTACGTACAACCTATTATTAGGCAGAACATACAGGTATTTGAGCGGTTCATTAGTTACCTTTTAAACAGAAGAAAATATTATTGATTAAAAATGAGGACAATCGCAATTTGTGGGGGCTCATCCAGTGATTAGTGCATTAATATTACTTAGTTAAGTTTTGACAATGCAGGATTTGGTGCTGCTGGGCATAGTAAAGACTGAACCTTGTGCAATATGCAAAAAACAACCTCTTCAAGAAGCATTGGTGGTAAGTAGGTACCTTAGTGAAAAGCATGAATGAGGCATGTGAGTTTGTGCCTTGGTCACAATATTTTCTTGGTCGCACTTAGGAGAGCTCCAGAGGAGCGGAGAGAGAGCAGCAGCGCACGCCGCTGCTGCCGATGCCTGAATTGACTAGAGGTGTTAAAATGGATTATATTAAGTACATCGGTAGAGGGATAAAAGCAGGGATGGTAGAATCCGAAGTTCATACCGTAAGTCCAACTTCGTAAGTGGGTTTAGTGAGGGAAGGAGGTCGAGTCCGGTCAGCACAGCTGAAGTCAGCGTCCTGCGAAATCACTGGAATGTTTCCTGGTTGTGGCGCCTGTGGCGTACTGACGTCACAGGTGACGTCTATTTAAGGGCACTTGCCAGTGGATGGGCGGGTGGGCAGCCGCAAAAACCGGAAGGTGGCGGGCGTTGGTTGCTAAACCCAGCAAGCCACAACCCGGATTCGTCTCAGATGATGAGACAGATATCTCATCAGTCATTGGTTCCCACCCTCCTTGTTGTGGGCGACGCTGCGAATCCGTGATGAAAGAGATTCATCACATGTAACGCGCAGAATACACCCTCCAACGTAAGAGTGGGCGTAATAAACGGGCCACTCCGACCTAAGAGGATTTCCCAGAGATGGGCCCACCCTCTCAAAAGGGTGTGTGATGGGGAACGCGTCCACAAGTCACAAGTTAGGATGTCCTCATTATGAGAAATTCAAGACCCCCCTAAAGAATCTATTAAGATTAAACTGCGGAGAGCTGTGTTGACAAGTGCCAATCATTACTGCATATGGTGGCTTTTACATCAGATATATCATTATAGTGACCATGACTGAGAATCAACATGAGAAATGTTGCTGAGCATATATTCACATATAAACATTACATTAAATGAATATGTTCACATGATAAGCATTACCAATTATGAATCACATTAGTGCATCATGATACATTTGGGAAAAAATATATATCCATGCAGTAGTGTATTTGGTAAACAGCATTTCTATATATGGGCCAGGAATTGACCCAAAGCGAATACATAAAGAGTGTAAAGTATAAAGAAAAAGAAATGAATCATGTCGGCTTCAATTGGAATTTTGATTACCATAATGCCTAATTGGTGGATGTACCCAATGGTGATGGATGATGGAATAGATTTTGTGATTTTATTGAATTATAAAAAACTCTGCTGTGAAGCTAAATGCTTCATTGAGTGCCGGGGTATTGATTAGCCTTTAGGTCATAGGTCCACCTGCTCTCCAATGTAAGAGCCTCTTATCACAGCACACCTCGCCTCCCCGTCCGCCATGGTAAACGTGTGACAATGCGCAAAATTTAAGTCCTGAGGGGTTTCCCTTGATGATGGTTGAAGAAGTGTCTGGCCACAGGTTTGTACGGGTTTTTGGCAGTGATATCTAATACAATGATCCCTAATACGGAATCTAAATTCCCTTTTGTTTTTCCACGATAGAAACTGTTACAAGGGCATCTTAGTAATAAACAATTCCTTCGGTTTTACAATTTATGGCAATGTTTTGGTTTAAAAGTGCGGCCTGTGGGTAGATACTTGTATCACCTTCCTGTATCCACTTGCATTGATTGCTAGGTGTGACACTTGTATGTTCCACGTCGGTTTTTGTTTGTGGAAGGGATGATTAGTGGCTATGTACAAGTGGAATCCCTGATGGATCTGGACTTACGATAAGTTATAGAGGGTCGTGGGTGGAAATAAAGCGGCTGATAGTTGTTGTCACCGTAGAAGTACCAGTAATGGTTTATGATGTCACGAATCTCACTTTGTTGGTTAGTGTAATGTGGGATTGTCTGGTGCTAGGTGTGGTTTTTGGTTATTTAGGTTTTTGTGACTCAAGTAATTGTTTGCTATCCATGTGTATAGCACGATTGTATGCTTTTTTTTAGTATTTTGTGACTATAATCCCGATCCAATAATCTATGCTTAAGTTTGAGTAGGCTTGGTGTGAAATCTAACCTCAGTATACAATTGCGTCTGGGTCCTTAAGTATTGACTGATCATGGAATAGATTTGATTAACGGAGTTGGGTGAGCCTGTTGGCATGGAGTAACAGTGTTGCCCGTGTGGTCTTACGGTAAATAAGGTAGACTAGTCGTTTTTTTTGGTCCTGTATGGGTAAAAATTCGAGATCCAAAAGGTAAGGTTGGTCTTTGAGGACACCATTGGTAAAACTTTAATTAGAACATTATTGTTTCTAAGCACTTCATGAAAAGTGCTCATGTGTGGTGGGAGTGCCTGTACTAAGCCATCAAAATCTCATCTAGGTAACTCCGCCACGGGCGACGTGGATTCAAGATTATGTGCTAGATGTCGTCAAAGCAAACCGATTTTTCCCACCCCCCCAAGTATAAGTTGGCATATGAGGGTGCACGCTACGTCCCCATGCCACCCCCTGCACTGGGAGGTAGTGGTCAATTCAATAAAAGAAGATGTTGATTTTGAGAATAAAATCACGTAGTTGTAAAGTGATTTGTCAAATATACTGAGTAGTGTGGTTTTTCTCAGCTAGATTCAACACAACCTTGTAGTGCCTATTCAGTGTTGGTTCTACAGTTGTACAAGGGGAGGCTTCGCATCCATTGCCACCAGAAGGGGGGGGGGGGAAAGAAGAGAAAAAGGGGGAAGTGAGAAGAGGAGGGAGAGGAGGGAGGGAAGAGGAGGGTAGGAAGGGAGGGGGGGGGAAAGGGAAGGTGGGGGAAGGAAGAGGGGAGAGGGGAAAGGTGAGGGTAAAAGAAGGAGAGTGGGGGGGGGTGGGAAGGGAAAGGGGAGGGAGGGGGGGAGAGAGGGGAGAAGGGGGGGGGGGGGAGCCTGACCGTTGTCTGTGGCACTTGTAAATCATCAGTCCCATTTTTAGGAGGGTCGAATGGTGTCTTTAACATATGATGGGAAGGGACTCACCAGAAAGGTCTTAAGACTGAGTCAACAAAATGCTGTCTTTTTCTGGAAGTTAGTTGTGTTTCCCCGAAACCAGTTGTCGGCCTGGTGCGGGGGATAGCAACCGACTGTGAGTCTGGGGAGGGGGGAGCGGCATAAAGGTGGGATGGTGGGTTTTAGGTACCCATACGGAAAATCGAATAGGTCCCTTGGAGCATAGGCCTGACTCGAAGTTTTTCAATTAGAATAGACTTCATTTGGATGTTGTCTTGTGTACCTCGCCTGAACCGATAGTCGGGTACCAGTCTTTTATTCGTGATAATGGAAGGCATATATTTGTATTGTGGATGAGATAATATGCCATGTTTTCCACCCTTATCAGAAGGTTTTGATATGATGTGCTTTTGGTATCTTGAAGTTTGGTTATGGTATTTTGTATGTGTTTAATGGATTGTTTTTTTTTCTCTCAAATGAGGGAAATTTGTCTTCAAGGGCTTTGGTGACTTGGGATGGTAAAAGCGTTATATTAGGCTTTAAAGTAAGGCTTTGGAAGTTTGTTTGATTTCTTCTTGAATTGAGGGGAGTTTTGACGGGAGTGGAGGATAAGAAGAGGGTTGGGAGTCAGAGGAGACACCAATCCTCGTCCCAATTCGCCTGTTCTTGGATAAAGATCTTCCAGATCTTTGACCAGGCGTTGTATTCTTTATTAGGTGTCTCTCAAGTCAGGAGACAGACAGCTACTTAGAGTTTTGTAGATTGTTCGTGTAACCACGTAGCGAGTTTTTTCTCCTTTTCTGGCAAAATACATATGAATGTCCTTCACTGTATCAAATAGATCTGGCTGAGTTCTGTCCTGGACAGAACTCAGTCCAAGTTTGAGAGTTTCTTTGTCCTCTTGTGAAAGTGTGCCACGATGAAGATTGTTATGTGTCATTTTTATCACTTGTTTTTGGGTTTGGGGGAAAACATATCACGAATGTGGGGGAAGTAATTAAGTGATAGTGTTATTTCTGGGGGTAAAGCTGTTGGGTTTCGTGTATTTGAGGGGAGAATCGCCTGGAGTTGTTCATAAGTTTTGAATATTGGAATGTCGGCTGGTAGCTCCCATAGGGGTGGCCTAAGATTGTTTTAGTTTCGACAAGAGGGACCAGTATTACTGGTATTAAATTTAGCCTGTGTTAGAGGGGGCAATAGGTGGAGTTGCTATCCATAGTCATATATACTCCATGAAATTGAGTTTTGATGTGAGGTTTTTCCGGGAGAGAAGGATCAAGTGAGCGGTGATATCATCACTTGTGTAATCGGTTTTGCTGTGCTGGGGTTGTGAGGGTTAGAGAACCTTCTTCTCTTGTCTTCGTTTGGAGTCAATTAGTTTTAGGTACTTGGGTCCGGGTTAGGTGGTCGTGTGTAGTACCGAAGGTTTTATATTTTGGTTGATTGAGAATGGTCGCTGAGGGGTAGGTCCTTTCTGGTATTGTCCGAAATGCAGATGTATGGTTATGACCTCTTTTTCTGAAAATGGGAAGTGTTACGTGAGGAATTGAAGGTTCGGCCAGTGATATGCTTGGCCGTTACTGAAGGCCAGTCATCCCTGTCGAATTTGGGTTTTCTTTTTTATTCACCCAATAATTTTGGTGGTATTGTGACTTTGGTCTTTAATAGTTTTCTCTTTATAGGAAAAGAATTAGGTTAGTTAGATGGGAAAAAGTTCTATATATAGATGCAATTTTCCTTCCTGATCTGTTTGGTTGATTTGAATTGATAATCCGTCAGAGGAGATATCTCACATGTCCTCAGTTGAGTTTTTCAGCATCTTTTCCAACCCCGTTTGAATGTGGGTCCTCGTGCCACATATTGGGGAAAACCTGCACTGCTCAAACCTAGTGGTTTAATTCCATGATGGATTATTTTTGCAAATAGCGCATGATTCCAACAAAATTGTACTTCTTCCTGTATTATTTCTTAGTCTGATGCCAAAGGAGGTGAGGCTACTGGTTTCGCATTCGGGCCTATAAGTTGTGCCTCTTCATCATATCCTCCCAGGCTTACAAGGAATTCCGCCATGATGAGGACAGTGGGAAAATCTCCCCAATATCACAGTAAGCGAGCGAGGACGCCCAAAGGTCGGGGAGAGAGGAGTTCACAGTAAAAAACCGTAAAAAGAGAAAAAGTGGTTAGATAATTGAGTAATAAGTTCCAATACATAGTAGTCATTGGAGATCCGTTAATTTCAGGTGTTGAAGCCAAAATTGCGTAATGATAATCATCATTAAAAGTACGATGAGTAGTTGTTTTGGGAAAGGCTAGGTTGGAAATACTTCCCAAATACGAGATGTCTGAAGTGCCTTACGTAAGGCAAAGGCGGGAGGGGGAACGGGTGTGCGGTATAGTACAAGGAGCAGGGGTGATACCCCAGATAATCCATACGTCTTACTATGTATAGGAAGTTTTCATAAATCAAGCTAAACGATAAGCGTGGAGGGGCTCGTTAGCAAGGAACTAAAAGGTAGTTTTGACGCCAGATTGGATTCAATTTATAAGTGGAAGTTAGGATCTCGTGAATTTTTGCACCTCAAAAACAATAACGATAAAGACAAAAGGGATAGTACGCGATCCTTGGTTTCAAATACCGTAAAAAGGTGAGTTGCCACGTCCCAAATTCATAAGTAAAAATGAGGGAAAAAAAGGTATTTGACTGGGCCCTACAGACCTATTGGGGGCTTGTGGTCCTCATCATTCACCCGGACTTGGCAGGCACAATGGTAACCTAAAGAAAAATAAGTAGGTTTGATTTAAAAGACATGATTTTATTTAGTAGAATCAACACATGATAAAAGAAGTTGGTAGTGGAAGTCATCACATTGTCCTGCATTCAAACAGTCAGATCAGGTCACATAAAAGTCACACGTCATAAGCATCCAGTGTTTAATTAAAATAAAACCCCAGAAATGGGCCTCAGATCACTCCAGGCCGAAGCCGCCATCCAAACACGCGTTCACCCCTTTTAGATGAGGGGCTTCATCAGGGTTGTTGTGATTCTAATATAGAGTATATCATTACTTATCTAAGCAAACATGAAGCAATAAAAGTGATAAGTTTGTCAATGAGTATGACGAACAGTAGACATTTGATAACACCAATATTCATGTAATACTGTATAGTATAGCAGATAAAAACATGGTAAAAGGTATGTAATTTATAAGGATATAGGTAAGGCCACCATATTAAGCAGGATGCTAGGCACAAATAATATACTACGTGCTGAAAAACAGTCGTAAGTCTGAGTGATTATGTTAAACGACAAAGGCGTGGAGCTAAGGGTCAGTGGATTTAAGACACCCTATGATTATGAGAACAATAACAGGTATTAGCGGATTCCATTAGTTCCTTTTACAGAAGGAAAATATTATTGATTAAAAATGAGACATCAATCGCAATTTGTGGGGGCTCATCCAGTGATTAGTGTCCTTATATACTATATTACTTAATTTAGTTTTGACAATGCAGATTTGGTGCTGCTGGGCAATAGTAAAGACTGAACCTTGTGCAAATTGCCAAAAAAAACCTCTTCAAGAAGCATTGGTGGTAGGGTCCTTAGTGAAAGCAGGATGAGGCATGTGGAATTTGTGCCTTGGTCACAATATTTCTTGGTCGCACTTATGAGAGCTCCAGATGGAAAGCGGAGAGAGAGCATGCCAC
>CM070032.1:50440535-50457717 GCA_036250615.1 Ptychadena robeensis | reverse complement strand
CACAAACAGTGACCATGTCTGGAGGGTTCACATACTTTCAAGCAGCACTGTATATAAACACATTTTTACTGTAATACATTTCATATTACATATTTCATATTTTAAGTGAGGCATTATGCCACCAGAATATTAGGGACAATGCCATTGTGTTTGGATGAGCAAGTGACAAAGTTCTATGAATCTTGTAGATTCTTCTGAGGTGGTGTGAGGTGGTAGGGTCCATTTGGATTTAAGGAGGTCAGAAGCAGCTGGTAAAGATTTGGGGGGTCAGTGAGCTAGTGTTTTCATTGAAAGTAGTAGAGCCATGTTGGCTTAATATACTGTTGAAGGGGAGCATTTAAGAAACATGCACTCTAAAGGGAATGTATACTTGTTAGGGTCATGGGTCCATTATGTTTTAAAATTACTAAATTCTGTTAATCTTACTTTAGATGACAGAGCAGGAGAGGCCTGTATTTTGTGAATGCATTTTTACCCTATATATAGTTACCCAGTTTTCTCCCATTGGAATGCTCACATCACATGTATCTGGAAGATTTGAGATATGTCTTGGGATGTAGCTCAGAAAAGCTCTTAAGAGAACACATATTTGTCATTGTTGTTCCCTAAGGAAGAACACAGTTTTTACTCTAATTACATTGTTACTAAGCGAAGCTGCATTGTTCATTCCCCAGATCACAGAATGAAAGTTGTAAATACATACCGTCTTTAGTGTTCTGTTTGGTTTTACAAAAAATTTATTAAGTGTTATAAGTGTATTTAAATTTGTTATGTGTAATCTGAGATTCCTCTACATATTATTCTCAACCTCTTGTTGTAATTGTAAGCTTGAATAGGCAGAGGCTATTCAAGAGGTTAAATATATATACATAAAAAAATGACATTATTATAAACAATAATCAAACAAGCACCCACCTTATGTTCTTCATCTAAATAATGGATGGTAGATGATTCACACATGAATTCCCGGTGCGTCTTTTTTTTGATGATCCAAATGAACATGAGAAGAAATCTTTGCAAAATGTAATGCTTTATTGTATATACACAACAATGTCATTCTGCACAACATCTTTCCCTGAGTTTTTTTGCCCAAAATACTCAGTCATAGAGGACAAGTAATTCAATACAACTTTAATTTGAACTTTTCCAAATAACTTAGCAGGCTGAGAGAAATTTATAAAAGGGAGAAATAAAAAATTGGAGTTTAACGTTTACAGGTTCTCTCCTCCATGGACTCATTGAATTGCACTAAGGCCATTGAATTTGCACAAAAAAATTTATAATATACTTTAAGGAGTTTTACTAAAGCTGTGTACAGTGATTGTAATTATTACCAGACGTAGATATAATCTACTATTATTAACTCACACTATTATTAATTTAAGAAATTATTGCCACACATGGTTTTGTATTATTTGACTTAGTTTTTACCTGTGTTATAGAATCACACTTTGCTTGTTCCTGATTCAATCTATAAGTAAAACCTAACTTTCTTTACATGTGAAAAGCTTCATTGTTATCTGATGAGAAGGAAAAACTTCCAAGATTGTAGAAATTATTTTAATACATATTACAGTTGGCTTGTGACTTTGACCAAGTGTTTAATTTTGGCCCACTCTGTATTTGAGATTGACACCCTTGATATAAGTTCTTTACACAACTTTACTGTCTCAGACAATTAAAGCACATTGAATAGTTTAATACGCTTAAAACATTATAAATTTTCTTCTACCATTTCCAATCTTGCCTATCGGCTACAACCTGTTTCGCTCTAGGTTTGTCAATTAAATTCATAACTAGAGCTAGTAAGTTTGTTTTGCATAGCAACGGGAATGGTTGAAACCTTCTCCACAGTACAATGTAAAGGTAATGTTCTTATTAAGGTGTGTTTCACTGTAAGAGAAGTCTCCCTGTTGTCTGCTGACTATTGTTACTTAGTTACTTAAGGTACCCATACACGTTACAACCGATGCGATATTCGATTTCGAATCCCGATTTTTGCTTTACTGCTATTTTTAAAAGTCGGTCGGATGCACAATTTTTCGGCCTCCGATTAGTTGCGACCGGCCAATTGGATTATGAATTTTTAAAAGTCTCTTTTAAATGTGGCCGGCCAACCGAAAATTACTGGCATCATCATTAGGAACTAAAAACAGCATCGGTTGGACTACATTTGCATGTTACGAATCCCGAACGATCGACCTACCCGACCGACCGGATCGGTCGGAAGGGCTAAAATCGCACGAAAAATCGCAACGTGTATGGGTACCTTTATTCAGCAAGTAATAGGAAACCTGTCCAATGGAGAGAAATGCAGCAATGAAAACTGAAAGGGGTTTAAACACTTTTTATTTCTACTTTATAGCAACTCTGTGTCTAGAAGAAAAGAAAACTGATCTGCTATCTCTATGATCTATGAAAATGATTAATACCTACTTGTCCTATTCCACAAATCTTTGCTGTCTTGACTTGTTATGTTGTCCCAATAAACTTCTGCTCTCTCAAATTTCCTTGTAGAGTTCTGTGACTTGTCAGTATGTCATAAGCTGAAGAGTCATCAGAAGTGCCTGTGAGAATACCTGTAACCAATTAATAACTGAAGAAGATGGGACCGGTAACTGTCTTCTTCAGGGAAAACAGTTTGTCCCTTAAATAGGTCTAAATCCTCCTCTACATATAATCATTAAAGGGATGCTAGGTAAATGACTGAAAAGTGGCTGACGGTTCACAGACGTTACAAATCCCTTTTTTATTTTAGAATCCTATGTCATGTTTTTATTTGGGTGTAAAAGTTTTATTGAGTAATAGGAAGTTCATAAAGTGTAAGTTTACATAAGTGCAATAATACCGGTTTGACCAACTAGTAGAGTGAAGTTTCAGAAGCAGCTATGATGCTTGTTTTTTGTCTTGTCTGTGTTTTCTGCTCTTTCCAAAACAATGTGTACTTGCTATTTGATTAGTGACCTAGTTCTTTGCAAAATGGATGAATGTTATTGAATGAATGATAATGTATTTGTGTAATTTCTACATGATAACTATAGTGACTTTGATGTTTAAAGTTAAACTATTTGTTGGCCTTTCAAAGGAAAAAAAAGAAAATACTAGTAACAGTTATTGTTATTGTTGAAGCTTAGGCTAAAGTTTTTTTCCCATCATAGTTCCAAGTTCAAGCTACAAATCAGTAGAACTATTGGAATGAGCCCTGTTCATTATTCCCTTGGAGTATGAAGCTTGGAAAAGATTCAGTGTAAGCAGTGCTGTGTGAAGTTGTCAATAGAAGCCGATTGAGCACGGCTCCTGTTGAATTTGGCCGCTGCTATGCACTGTGGACATACACAACGATACCTTGAACTTTTCACATCAAAACGTGTGCTCTTGACCCAGGCTTGTGGTGTCTGTATATGAACATTATTAAATTTGTACTTTTGTTTTACTTGTCAAAACAGAGATTGATTTTATTCTGGTCCTATGTTGCCTTGGTGTCAAGATACTCTGGCCCCCTTCCACTAATTTCCTGTAATGAAGATAATGCCTAGAGCAGTTATTCCTAAACTTTTCTTGCAGGGTCCCCCTTTTCTATTTAGGAACATTATTGATTCAAACACAGGTTAAAAATGAGTGCCAGCGCCCCCCTGGAAAGGGGGATGATTATAAAGGTCTCCTGCTAGAGGCCGTAGTTTCCTTCGATTTAAAGCCTAATTTTGTATATATATATTATTTTTGATATGTATGTTTTCTTTTTTAACCTCCCTGGTAACCAGTATATTTACTATATTTAAGTTTCCCATTTCCCTGATAGAGAAGACGGTTAGATTACTTTGCTAGATTGCTTGCTATGGGGGTTATGACCTTCAACTCCAACATTACTTAACCACCTGAAGGTCCGTCCTTGTGTCATGTCTTTAAGGCCTATTATCAAAAGACACTCCACCACCTTTTGTAATTCACAAAGGAAAATAGGAAAGGGCTTTACAATTACCTTTTTTGCAGGAAGGATGGGAAACCATATCTTTAGATGGACACAAATTTACTCTTAGTAAAAAAATGAAAAATCATTGGTATTTCTTAACATAAGATGAATCCAGAAATTGAGCCTTCTTGTTGAGGGTGTGACGATGCTTATGGTTCGCTATATCATATCTTTTGGCTGTTTCCCAATATCTAACCTTTTTGGCTGACTTTCCACAGGCTGCAAGATACTTACTCCAATGTAGTTTGCTATTTTCACAGACACCTCCCAAATCCAAAAAAAAGAGCACAACATCTTATCAACACAGCTACAGGTTGTAGACATTGGAAATCTTCACATACCCCTAATTATATTCCCACTTTTCCCTCTCTCCCCCTTAATAATGGTCAAAGTAACACACCTCTGCACTTATATTACTTACCTTTCTTTTGACCACCTTACTGCCAATTACCCAACATGAGCCCTTGGGAATACCTGGAGCCATGTGAACACAGACTTACATGAGCATAAGACCGAACTTTCTGGGGTTGAATCTTGGGGAAATGAAATTGTGGAGCACATAACATATATAATGGATAACATAAATATTATTAGCAGATAAGGTAGGTTGCAAAATTAACCTATTACCATTTTCCTTATTGGGCATCTTTAAGTGCATCACATTCTTTTCTAGAATGAAATCTAATATGAAACAGGTCTAGCTTGGTCCACAATTATCCACTGCAGATATAAGGGTATCAGGGTTCAACTTGTAATAGAGCAACATATTCTCTCAAAAAATGGTGTATAAACCAGAAATATACAGGAACACAGCTTTTATACTAAACAGAGTGATTTATAATTATGCACTCATGGGAGAGGTGAATTTGCATGTCTTGAAAACAGAAATATAAAAATTGTTGCCTTGGCAAAAAATACTGCGACACAGCATTTATATGTATGAGTACAAAAATAAGTGCTGATACAGCATTTTGTCATCTTTATCATTTCCATTACATATTTTAATAATGTTAAACATACATTTAAACCTAATGTTTAAACCTTACATCCAAAAAATAAATCAGCACCACTAGAAGAAAAACAAGTATTTGTGGGCAGGTGTTTTTGCATCAAGCTGTAGAAAAACCACAAGCTTAATATGTCATTAAAGGAACTATCTGATCTACGATGAACAGAAAGTAAAGGGAAAGAAATTAGCAGTTACCACCACAACTAGAGCAGAAAGGTATTTCATTGAGCATTCTAGTTGAATCAGTTGTCTAAAAGGGAAAGCCATGTCTTATTAATTTTTCTATATTTTATCTCTAACAAGAACCAAAAGAAAACCCCCCACATCTGACCCATGGTCTTCATATGCAGGTGCACAACACCAAGCCTTTGTTGTAAGGCAGCTTGACACTAGTTAAATCATTCTGTTTGTCCATCCAGACCACAAACAGTAATGACTGTTAAGACTAAGGACTCACAAAAAAAATTTTAAGCACCCGGTAAATGAGCAATAATCGCAACTGACTGGCGGACACAACATTAGGCGCCTGCTCAATAAATCTGCCCAATAAATCTGCTGTAGGGTCCTTATCTAGACGACCTGCAAGTGCCTGCACAAGTTTGCACGCGCTCGCAGGCAGTTGATTCCTGGGTCTAACACTCTGAGCTAAATATCAGTATCAGTATTTTTTTTAACAACATTCGTCCTTTATAATACATACCATTTATACATAAATTACACCAAGAGAGTAAAAAAAAATTATCATTGTGAACGACGTTGATAAGTGTGCACCCATATTCATACAGAATAACCCATCTCAGTGTCGGTATTCCAATAGTCGCACGTCTGATATCCTAGTTATGAGTTCCGATAATGTGGGTGGGGGGCCTTCCAATGGATAGCGTTCAGGCACCTAGCTGCCATCAATTTATGAGTTCGAGCAGGTGGGTATTAGGCTGGGTTACCCAATAGATAGGTAAGTATATCTAAAGCAATTGGGGCATTGAATACATCTATTAACAGTCAGTTTACAGTTTGCCATAAAGGAGCTATATCTGTACAAGACCAAAATGTATGGTCTAGTGTGCCCCTAGCCACTTGGCTGCGCCAGCACCTTTCCAACACTTGAGTGTATATATTTTAGCATATATGGATGTTTAGCTTCTTCACCCTGGTCCCCTTCATTGAGTATTGCATATATCTTTTACAGCAAGCCTTTTGTAGATGGACTGGACTTGCATATTTTATATTGATTTTCTTTATATAGTGTGCACACTGAAGATATGTTTGCTTTCCTCCATATTTTCTGCCATGGTAAATCGAAAGTTCCCTACCCAGAATAGCCTCCCTTTTTAGCATATATAGATGTTTAGCTCCTTCTCCCTGGTCCCCTTCATTGAGTATCGCATATATCTTTTACAGCAAGCCTTTTGTAGATGGACCGGACTTGCAAAAGAGTTAAATCTATGAAGACCAATGAAGTACACAGTGTATTTGCGTAATGCCTAAACTTTAAATAACTATAAGGTATTTAGGTATTAAACTATTAAGATATCTTTTAAACCACAGCTTATATTATAGTTACTGTAAGGCAGTTGCTTCCTGTATTTCCACGAGTTATTTGCAAAATTGTTATGTAGCAAAAGTATGTTGACTATGTGTGTCATCCCCCATTACTTACCATAATCTTAACTAACGATACAGCAACTGAATGTTAATTTAAATTATGTCACTTTTTTCCCCCAGACTGTATTTACTTTCACTTCTAGCACTAGCAGACTGCTCATTGGTGTACTTAGCTCATAAAGTATGTCTTAAAGAGCTTACATACTACAGAGAGAACACCTGTTACCTGCAAATGACCAAATTCCTGGTTAGATCCTTCACCTGTTCCTCAGCTTGTGGTAGATGTCTGGAACATTACATGCTCACAAAGATCAACTCCAGACATGAAAATAATATCTTTATTAAAATTATAATGAGTTAAACACGCACAAACATGTTCTGGCTATACACAAGATCATAGCATCTCACCATATAAAGGGAATCCAATGGAAATCACGTCACTGCCAATATAATAATATAATGTGTTATCCTGAAGGCACACTTCTGTGCAAAGAATTTACAATTCCCACAAGTCCTGTATTACATTATACATACAGACAGGACTGTGACTTGCTCTACTTTGTTTTTTTTGGTTTACAGGACCTTCGGTGGACAAGCAGTCTGTCTGGCAGAAAGGTACGTCCACAAATATCACATGCAACCAGTTGGCTCTGGGCACTCTGCCAGGCAGCCTCATTTAAAGCAACAAGATCGTAGGAACCTTTTGCTGGAAAAAAAAAGGAGACAGAATATCAGTTTTCATTCTGGTAAAACAAAGTAGGAAAACATTTTCAGGAAATACCTGTAGACTTAGCATTAGCTAAAACCATGTCTCATTGCTTGTACAAGATGTTCTGGTTATTGTCTACAGAATGGACAAGGGAAACCAGTTACACTCCATTCGAAATGCCTTATCCTGACATAATAGACTACAAATAAACTTTACACAGTTTATACCATTGGATGAATATTTTCCATGTTATTTGTGGGCACTGTACTAGCAATATAATTATGAAAACATAAATAGAAATTATGTAGTGCTTAGACCAGAATAAATGTTCATGTTCAGACAGAAACATTTTATAGAATGACTATAGTATTATTTGAATACTCTCATTGTTTAGGTGTACAATATCACAATAAATGTTAAATACGGTAAAACATCTTAGATGAAGATTTTGCTGTGAACATATTGTCAATGGAACTTTCCGTACAGGTGAAACAAGCCATCCTTAAATAAAAAAATTAAAAAAAAGTAATCTGAGAAATTGCTACTATATTATAATTCACAGAATCTACAGTTTAGTACATCATGAAAACAAAATAAAACATTGTTAAACTCAGCAAAAAAAGGCCTGGACATCCACAATAGTAGTGGATAACTGCAGCATCCTTTCCCTAATGAAGAGTTACCCCTTAAATATTGATAACCAAGTAAATAACACTCTTCAGGAGGTAGTTGTATCCAGGAGGTAGGTGTAAAGGTGTTATGGTAAAGGTCCAACTTTACCATAAATAGTAGACTGCATGAAAGTAAATACACAGGGTGCACTGCATTAATTAATGGGAAACTCAGAATCTGGTGATGTACATGAGCTTAAGACTTCAGACTGGCATTGCCAGCAAAGAGGTTTCAACCAAGAATTAGAAATGATCAAAATATTCAGCTATTTTGTTCAGTTGGTTACAAAAACTGATCCTCACTCAAAACCAGATTTATTTAAAATAAAAAGCATAATGTAAACATATGTGAAAATGTATCTTTTTCTTATCCCAAGGTTGTTAAATATTTTAATAATTTTTACCAAAATCTGTGTCAATGTGTGGGTGCGGGACACTAAATTGTAAATTTGCTGAGCCACAAATAAATACATATAAGCTAGAAATGACTGGGCCCCATAGCATTTATTGCCCAACCCCCCATCCGAACCTGCCACTCTTCCTGCTGGAGCTCCCTCGACCAGACCCCTCCTGGACGTCACACCTCAACACTGCTCTGTTCCCCAGCGGCCAAAAGTAAGAAATAACCCCCCTGGTGGTCATATTTAGTCCGGTTTTCTGTACCAAAAGCTGTATGAAAAATGCAACCACCCTGGCAGTCCATTGAGATCCAGATTTCTGTACCAAAAGTGGTATATAGGTTTTGCATGAATTTTTTGATGTAGGCCTGTAACTTGAAATATGTCTAATCAAGGGTCTAGTAGCTATACTGACTTAATAAAGTTTGAAACTCACAATTATATAAAACTTAATTGCCAATTAAATAAACAAAAAATCAGCTCAAACTTAAATTGTTCATGACAATCAGTATGTTGATGAAGCAGTACCACTTCTCACTAACCTCCATATAATTTCTGTATTCACCATTCATTGTAATATTGTAACAATAATGTAGACATTTTTCAATAAATATTAGTGATGTCCAAGTCTTTTATTTAGGTCCCCTGAGTATTTGATTTTGACACCCCTGGTCTAGAATATTCCATATCACCCCTATCCTGATTATGTAGGGCTAATTCATATGTTTGTCTGGTGTAATTAGTAGACTTTGTGAGTTGTTTGCAAGGCCGCTTATCATTATATCATCACCAAAATATCTGGAGATATAGAGATAGGTTGGGGGAACATTACTAAAAAAGAAAGTAATGCTCTAGCATGTGCAGTTTTTGCATACATTTTATTTAAATTTAAGTGGAAAATGTTATGAAAACATTTCGAGTTTTTGGAATATTCATCCAACCCTTCATCCAAAATCCAAAACATAAACTGTCAGGAACAGAAAGAAAGATCGCTATGGCTGCTGTAGGGACTCCTACACCACTCAAACACTGCCAAACACAGCTGGAGCACTTCCTGAAAATCCTGTAAGGGCTGTACATATAGCTAACTGGACAGTACACCAAGAGCAATGACATATGCCATATTACATTCAACAGTCTGTCTACAACATGACCTCAAGCCCTGCCAATATTTGCAGGAAAGGTTATAGTTTGATTGCCGAGGTATCAGGGTATGGCAGTTGAAAGTATAATTTCCATGGCTATAAGAAAAATTGTGCTTGGGTAAACCATAAAAAAAATCTACAAGGGGCTACGAGGGACATTTGACAGTATCTCATTACAGGTAAAAATATGTTATATTTCTTCACAAATGGTCCCAATAATAGGGGGTTTGCCAGTGAGGGACAAAAAATGGGTGATTTTAGGTACCATATGATTTGGATCACAAAATGGTTTAGGGCTCTACTATCCATTAAAACCCCTGAGTTGGGGCAAGGAGGCTTTGACAGGGCTGTCTGCACAGCCTGTCAGGGCCCGTATCCGCTGGTCTGAGCCTCCGACACATTGAAACGCAACAGAGGCTTAACGGAACCCAGCGGATCTAATAGCGGTCCTAACTCACAAAGTGTTTCATTGTATCATGTTAATGTTGCCCTTAAAAATTCCAATAGAACAATATATGTTAAAATCCTAAATCATTAAATGGTGTCTAAAGCCTGCCATAGACACCTCGATCTATGGCAGACCTTTAGCAGACTGATTAGAGTGTGGTGACGTCACCACGCTGTAATCAGTCTGCTACATGTCGGACAGGAATCCTGTGTCTTCCACTGACACACAGGACCCCATCCGACTAGCCAATTAACAGGGAGGGGGAGGAGACTCCCTCTCCCTGTTTACAAGCTGCAGCTGTTCTGCCTCGCAGTTGTAGAGAAAAAAAACTGGCATGTCGGATCCGTGTGCGACCCGACTTGCTGGCTTTTTTTCTACATAATTCAAGGTGGGCTCCCACATAGTCTGCTACAACTATGGCCGGGAGTCTGCACGTCTATGGGGGGCTTTAAGATTCTTGAATGAAAAAAATAATTTACAATTTCAGAGAATAATAGAAAAAAAGCAAAGCAGATTTAAATGCCAATGGAGTCTATTATGCATATTGGGCTTGATAAAGATCACATTAATTTAAAATGCCTATTTTCCAACAAGGTTTACGATCCTATATGGTGTGGACATTATTCCCACATATTCAATAAAAGCACATGGACAAATCAAATCAGTCTTCACTATTTTTACTGCCTGCACTGTGATGAGATCATTCATATACAGAAGATTACACTTTATAATACACCACATTGTAGAATTAGTATGCCATATACTTTGATCTTTGCAAAATGAACATCACCAGGATGAACTTTTCATGAACTCTTGGGCAGTTAAAGAATTTTTAAAAGGGAATGAGCATACATTTTCATCACTGATCTCGAGACTATGCTATATGCTATTATCTTTTTCATTTCGTACTGCTTGATCTCTGTAGATATAACATTAAAATAAAAATGAACTACAAGGATTTTCCTATTTTGGTTATTTGACGTTCACATTGGCAGTTAGTGTTTGTCATGATTGATGTGGAATTTTAATCACAGGCTGATGTGATTGATATTACATTTATATTTGTAACAGTGATAAATAATGATTTTAAAAAAAATCTGTAAAAATAAAACTAGTTGGTGTAAGAATTTTCTTTAATTCATTTAAACACTATCTCTATGATGGGTACTGTCGCTCATTTTGTCCCCTTTGTACTTACCTCTTTTCTCTTGGAGATGCCACTTAAAAAAACATATTTTTTAGGAGACATGATGTATCCTAGAAGTCCTTTCCCTATAGACATAAATGGGGGGAGGGGTTTAAACACACCCATCTTACCTCATTTTCTAACCATCTATTTATCATGCCTGAAGATGGGTCTGGTTAGAATATTGGGTGAGGGTGCACACATTGTTATAGTTATATAATAAAGCTAGAAAGATATCTAGCTTCAAGGCTTCCCCCAATCCTGCTTACTATGTACTATGTACATACTAAGTACTAAAGCCCCCCATAGACGGGCTGAATTCCGGCCATAGTTGTAGCAGACCAACCTGCGTGCTTGCTCCCGCCGTGCACATAAAGGTTGGTAGGCCGCAACTATGAGGGAGCCCACCTTGAGTTTTGTAGAAAAAAAGCCGGCAGGTCGGATCGCACACGGATCAGTCCTGCTGGTTTTTTTTCTGCACGATCCTCTGTTCCTGCACTGCAGGCTGTTAACTCGGAGGGGGAGTCTCCTCCCCCTCCGAGTTAATTGGCTACAGTCTGACAGGAGTCCCATGTGTTAGTGGAACACACAGGATTCCTGTCCGTTCTGAAGAGTCTGCTAAATGTCGGCCATAGATCTGGACATCTATGGCCGGCTTAAGTTCTCTACTGAAACACAAGTGTTCCCAGTAACCAGTTCCCAGTTTTTCTCCAACACACCAACACAGATTAGTTTATTTTTTTATCAAGGCATGCAAGGCAAGTTGGGATGCTTTTCTGAATCACCCATGTTACCAGGTATGCATACACAAAGTAATCTGCACACAGGCATAAAATTCAAAGTTTATTGAATAAAAAAACAAAACAGCTTGAAATACCCACTCCCTAGGGGTCCTCTTTCCTCTTACATGTTTCACTCCCTTAGGGGCTTAGTCATAGAGATAAATATACTAACTAACCATGGCACCAGTGCAATCCATCGCAATCTAATCAGGAGCCCCAGAGAAGGTCTGTGTGGTTCTTGGAGGGTCAGTGAAGGAGTGCGGATCCTATCTGTGTGATCTTGAATTATGTTACCAGGTAGTGTGGTACAATACATATTACAATGTGTGTTATATTGGTGTTGTATTTCGAACCATCTAACAACCTTACACAACCTTACACATTGGTATTGGTAAAAGTATTCTTATAGTATAAATGAATATGTATCACAAGCTAAAGCTAGCCATACACCTTTAGATCTCTATGTCAGATATATTTTAGATCTACCAACAACTATGTAGTACAGGGTCCTCTGCGATTGAACACAGGTAGACTTGATGAGATCTAAAGGTTGCAACTGGGTTTATTCTAGTCGTCCATTCCCTTTTGATGAAAAGCACCCTCTAAAGCATGATGTTACCACCCCTATGCTTCACAGTAGGGTTGGTGACCCTCACATTACATGGTTTTGGTGAAACAAAAGGAGATCTTAAGGAAATCTGACAGAGAAATCAAAAGGTGTAGGGGGGCCCTAACACTTCTGGATCTTGCAAAATCCCTTTTTAACTTTGGCAACATTACTTGTTTCATCACTGAATCCTGGGATTTCCTAAAACATTGACTGCTGATGCATGTTTCTTTATTTGAATAAAGAACAAGGCTATCACTTTACCAAGTGTGCTGCAAAAGATTTCCATATCTGTATGATAATGCCATCCACCAATTCACTTGAGCACCCTGCAAGGATGTGCAAGACTATAAATGTGATGGATTTTAGGAAAACTTTATATTTTTGAAGTCCCGAAAGACAGTACCCTGTCTTCTCCACAGAACTTTACTTGTACAGTGAGGAACATAAGTATTTGAACACCCTGCAATCTTGCAAGTTCTCCCACTTAGAAATCACGGAGAGGTCTGACATTCACATTTAGTGAGAGACAGCAGTAAAAACAAAATTCAGGAAATCATATTGAATGATTTGTAAAGAATGTATTTGTATTGCACTGCTGCACATAAGTATTTAAACACTTGATATAATCAGTGTTAATATTTGGTCCAGGAGCTTTTGTGTGCAATTAGAGAGGTCAGACGTTTCCTGTTGTTCTTAACCAGGTTTGCACACACTGCAACAGGGATTTTGACCCACTCCTCCACACTGATCTCCTCTAGATCTGTCAGGTTTCTGGGCTGAGCAACACGGAGATTCAACTCCCTCCAAGGATTTTTTATTGGATATATGTCTGGAGACTCCAGACACTTGATATGCTTCTTATAGAGCAGCAGCTTTCTGGGGGTATATTGGGTTCACCCGATCCCCGCTCCTCTAGCATTTGGGACGAGCCCAAACAGAGAATGAACTGGGTTCATCTCAAATGCTAGGGCGGTTAATACAGTGCAGTCGTCCTGTCCCTTTTGCAGAAAAGCACCCTTCAAAGCATGATGTTACAACCCCCATGCTTCACAGTAGGGATAGTGTTCTTGGGATGCAACTCATTCTTCTTTTTCTCCAAACACGGCAAGTGGAGTTTAGACCAAACCTTTCTACTTTGGTACCATATGACCACATGACTTTCTTCCATGCCACGATGGCATAGTGTTTCACTGATAGTGACCTTTGAAACTGTGGTCCCAACTCTCTTCATGGCATTGACCTGCTCCTCCCATGTAGTTTTAGGCTCATTGCTCACGTTTCTTATCATCAGTGATACCCCACAAGCTGAAATCTTGCATGGACTGACAATTGTCTTTAGCCTTTTCCATTTTCTAACAATTGCTCCAACAGTTGATCTATTTTCACAAAACTGCTTGGCAATTGCCCCGTAACCCTTTCCAGCCTTGTGGAGGTCAACATATTTGTCTCTGGTGCCTTTTGACAGCTCTTTGGTCTTGCCCATAGTGGTAGTTGGAGTCTGACTGTGGGGTAGACAGGGGTCTTTAAAGAGCTCAGACATGAGCAACTAATTTAGAAGAATGAGTGCAAAAGATGTGAACTTTTTAAAGGCAGAGCAACATGTCTTTAAGAGCTAAAATTCTTGCTGATTGGTAGTTGTTCTTTAAAAATCATACAATGTGATTTCCTGATTTAAAAAAAAAATGCTGTCTCTCACAGTGGGAATGCACCTACAATGAAAATTTCAGACCCCTCCATGATTTCAAGTGGTAGAATTTTGCAAAATCGCAGGGTGTTCAAATACTTATGTTCCTCACTGTAGTTCCTAAGGTCATTGTCAATGTGATGATTTAGAAACAACAAATCTGGGTCTACCTTGGATAAACTTATGTTTATAAGTATGTAATTGGCTACTCTTTGACCATGCTGCATGCAATAGCTTCGTTCCCCTTGAATAGCTGCCAGTCAACAGTAGTTAGCCAAGCTGACTCTCCCTTTCACACATTTCATAAATGGAAATGAATGGTGACTGTGTTTTACTATGTTTCCCAGAAGATCTTGGCATCGGAAGAGTGGTACCTGTCAGCAATCAAAAGCTTTACAGGGAGTGCAGAATTATTAGGCAAATGAGTATTTTGACCACATCATCCTCCTGTTGTCTTACTCCAAGCTGTATAGGCTCCGAAAGCCTACTACCAATTAAGCATATTAGGTGATGTGCATCTCTGTAATGAGAAGGGTGTGTGGTCTAATGACATCACACCCCTATATTAGGTGTGCATAATTATTAGGCAACTTCCTTTCCTTTGGCAAAATGGGTCAAAGAGGAGTTGACAGGCTTAGAAAAGTCAAAATAGTGAGATATCTTGCAGAGGGATGCAGCACTCTTAAAATTGCAAAGCTCTGAAGCGTGATCATCGAACAAGTCAAGCGTTTCATCATTCATTCAAATAGTCAACAGGGTCGCAAGAAGCGTGTGGAACAACAAAGGGCGCAAAATAACTGCCCATGAACTGAGAAAGTCAAGCGTGCAGCTGCCAAGATGCCACTTGCCACACCAGTTTGGCCAATATTTCAGAGCTGCAACATCACTGGAATGCCCAAAGCACAATGTGTGCAATACTCAGAGACAGAAGACTGAAAGACGACCACCACTGAACAAGAACACAAGCTGAAACGTCAAGACTGGGCCAAGAAATATCTCAAAACTGATTTTCTAAGTTTTATGACTGATAAATGAAGAGTGAGTCCTTGAGGGCCACATGGATGGGCACGTGGCTGGATTGGTAAAGGGCAGAGAGCTCCATCCGACTCAGACCGCCACAAGGGGAGGTGGAGTACGGTTGGGGCTGGTATCATCCAAGATGAGCTTGGTGGGCCTTTTCGAGTTGAGGATGGAGTCAAGCTCAACTCCCATCCTACTGCCAGTTTCTGGAAGACACCGTCTTCAAGCATGGTACAGGAAGGAGTCTGCATCCTTCAAGAAAAAAGATTTTTCATGCAGGACAATGCTCCATCACACGCGTCCAAGTACTACACAGACCGTGGCGTGCAGAAAGGGTATAAAAGAAGAAAAACTAATGACATGGCCTCCTTGTTTCACCTGATCTGAACCCCATTGAGAACCTGTGGTCCATCATCAAATGTGTGATTTACAAGGAGGGAAAACAGTACACTCTCTGACAGTGTCTGGGAAGGCTGTGTTTGCTGTGCTGCAAGCACGCAATGTTGATGGTGAACAGATCAAAAAAAAACACTGACATAAATCCATGGATTGCGCCTTTTGAGTGTCCTTGCAAAGAAAGGTGGCTATATGGTCACTGATTTGTTTTTTGTTTTTTTTAATGTAAAATTTATTTTGATGAATGTTGAAGATGTTATATTATTGGTTTTCACTGGTAAAATAAATAATTGAATGGGTATAAATTTGTTTTTTGTTAAGTTACCCCTAATAATTATGCACAGTATAGTCACCTGCACACACAGATATCCCCTAAAATTCTAAAACTAAAACAAACTAAAAACTACTTCCAAAAATGTTCAGCTTTGATATTAATGAGTTTTTTGGGGTCATTGAGACATGGTGATTCAATAATAAAATTATTCCTCAAAAATACCACTTGCCTAATAATTCTACACTTCCTGTAGTTTGGACAGATTGTTTTAGGAGGTTTTGTTTTTGCAAAATCAAAAAGATGTTTTGAAATTAGAGAAGAAATAAAATGTCTGCTGTGGCTATTTTATGCAACACCGAAACAGGAAAACTGAAAATCCCACCACAGTGCCTCCTTTAATTCAACAAATTGAACATGGGATCCAACTGGGATCTGTTTTTTACATCAACCATATGGTCTGTGGAACATGCATCATAAGTAAAATATTTCCAAAAAGAATGGGCAAAATCCCTACTTTTAGACCTCAAAAGCCATGTTTAACCTCCTGGACAGAGGGCCTGGGTGCGTTTTTCTAGGTGGCATACTCGCCTGTCCAGTGGGACTCCCTAAGCGGTCCTCCATATTGGTAGAAGGCGGCGCCATTAACCTCCAATTAAAGAAAGTTTTATCACTTTTTTTCAGCACAACCCATGTAAAGAAGGGAGATAGGAGAATCGTTTAACATTTATCCTGTGCCTGCTCCTGTACTTGTTCCTGTTATTGTTCCCAGTGGCCTAAGAACCACCATAGCAGCCAAAGTGGCTTCTCCTGGCTAAGTGATATTTCAGTTTTTTTTCTTTCTCTGCTCCAGACAGTTAACCTCTTGGGTGGTATTCCTGTGGAGTGGCCCCTAAAAAATATTTGCTATGGGTCTTAATAATTTTTAGCTACACCCCTAATTGTTCATGTTATTATTCCTGTTTCTGAATCTGACCCTGTACCTGAACATTGCATCTTGTTAGCATTCCACATTAAACCTTATTGTACCTCATCCTGTATGCTTCAGTGTATGCCACCTAATCTGATCACCCATCTCTCCTGATCTGGAGTATCTTGATTACTTTTGCAATTTTAGTGGGCTGCAGGTATCACCAGTAGTGGATAAGAAGCAGCAAAATTCAAGACTAGAATAAAATCCAAAAGGACGAAGGAGAGAGGGGGAGGTCTCTGGTAGTAATGGCGCGAACCCGGAATTTGATGTTCGCGAACGGCGAACGCGAACCTCCGCAAATGTCC
>CM070032.1:50419610-50438339 GCA_036250615.1 Ptychadena robeensis | reverse complement strand
CCACACAGCCCCCAACTAGGTCTGTCGGGCCTCAGTCAAATACCCTTTTTTCTCCTCCTAATAAAGTGACATTGGTAACCAAACATTTTAACATGTTACATGGAGGGCCTTTGAATAGTTTTAGGATCCAAGTGATTGAACATATATAGCTAGGGTCCAGAAAAGGGGATATATTTCCCAGATTAGACCAACAGGGGATTTACCACCTAGATCCCAGGTGCCCAACCTGCAGCCCGGGGGCCGCATGCGGCTCTATGGGTGTTCTTTGGCGGCCCCCCTTGGTCCTCCCCCAAAACCTTACTGTTATCGCATAGGCCATTGGAACTCACATGTCTGCTGATCCCCCTCTGACAGGTCCTCGCCCGGGAACTTCTTAGAGTGGGAAGAGGCGATAAACTTGCCTGTGATAGGCGTACATAAAAACCAGACCCAGATGGTGCCTGAGCAAGTCCCTCGCCTCTCCCCTTCTCCTCTAGTGTTGGTGGGGGCATCAGCAGACTGGTGAGTGCCTATGCTCCCTCTATTTCACCAATGAACGGGGGGTGATTGTATAGTATATATTGTGGTATATAACCTGAGAATAGGGGCATATAACCTTTTTAAGCAGTATAGGTTGAAAATGTTATGTGCGGCCCTTTAGTGATGCTGAGGGCCGCACTTGTGGCCCTCCATATCAACTCAATTGGCCACCACTGACCTAGATACTTATGGTCTTAATGGTGGACGCCCTAATGGCCTTAATCATAAATGGGTAGTTACCCATTACTGGGAATAATTTATATGACCTGTTATGTGTTTTTTGTATTTAATTTATATGGCTCTTTAATGGGATTTATTGATCTTGAGATATAATGCAGTTGATAATATATAAATAGTGTCAATGTTAATGCCTATGAAGATGGATTTTTATAATAATTTAAGATGTTATATGATTTTTTATAGATTGCACTGTAGAATATAACTGGGAGAATTCTCAGTTAACAGATATGGTTAATATATCATTTATTTTACAGTCATGAACACTGATATTTTGTGTCTTCATTGGGTGTGATAAAACTAAAGTATGTATGGGGTATATATAGGGTCAATTGTTAAATGTGTGTAATGGTGTGTATTGCTATATCAACAAATTTTTTCGAACCACCCTTTCTCTACAAATTTGTTAACTTTGTGAAGTGACACATTTCAGAGGGGAGGCTATCCCAGTGTGGTCAGTGAACTTTCATGCCTTGTTGATGCTTTGAATGTAAATAAAGATATTGGGAATTTTTATCGAAGTGTAGAACTTCCATATTTTTGGTTGCTATTAATGAAGATGTGGAGACTGGCCAGTTGAGGGTTCCTGCACTGGTGAGACCTACTTGTAAATCTTTCAGCCAGAGAGAAAGTCTGTGTATGGGGAGAATAAACATTTGTTAAATACTTAATGATTTCTAGTTAAGCATGAACATGAACTGGCTTCCTTCACACAAATTGGGGAAGGAGTGGGGCGGAGGGGGCCACTGCATGCTGTGATACCTCCCCTCTATGACTAGTAAGCAGATGCATTTAATAAGAATAATCCAGGTACACATAGTTTGTTTTTGGTACCTGCGTACCACTGATATGCAGCCCTGATTATTAGCTTTTATTTATGAAGCCCTAACATATTATGCATCGCAATAGAGCTTGTGTTGTTGAGGACGATCCAAAATGGCTTTAAGAAAAAAGTTTTTTTTTCAGTTCAATGTAATCATATATTTAATCTTACAAAAAAAATAGAGCCTTCCAAAAAATTTTCTGTTGTGAAGGTTATTGAAATGCGATAGAGCTCATTACTTCGTACAACACTTAACCAAGAAGCACATACCAATATTAGAGCATAATACAGTTTGAAATGTATTAAGTGTTAATGGCAGCATTATGAAGAACCAGACAGATTAGATTGTAGAGTAACACAAATGCGCAACGGCTATTTCTGAGGAAAAGGCACAAATGGAACAAGTGAACATTGGTTGAGACCTTGATTAATCAACAATAGCAATTTGTGGTTTTCATGCTTAAGATCAAAGAATACACTTTGACCATTTCAGTTCTTCACAAGTCAGATCATTTGTATATTCCAGGAGATCTTTCATGTCCAATGACCAGTGTGAAAGAACTAGTAAGCAATGTGCCGACATTTCTCATGTAATTCAATAATAGTAGGCCTCTCCAGCTGAAAAGTCCTGCCAAGACTTTCATGAAATTATTCTTATTCTCATGACACAGTGTCTAGGCTAAAGTTGGCTTTAATAACTTTAATAGCTTTAATAACTCGTTTCTCAGTGACCTCTCTAACTTGGTAATATAATCTATTGTAAGTAATTATTCTAAATAATTTTTTTATGAAAATAAATCAGTCTTGACCACACTTTTGATTTTCAATATTGATATCCATCAATACACACATATAGAGGGGGAAGTCATGTGATATAAAGTAATATCTGTTCTTGGAATGTTACATTTATTCATTTTAAATTCAAACCGAATTCAGAATCATGTTAAACTACACATGTGGAATTACTGTGCAGGCTACTGAACACAATTAATTAATTTGAATAATTTGACATCATACAATGGCAGTTATAGAGTTAATTGACTGAACAGTTTTTGTTCTGTCCAACTGAGGTGTGTAGTGTAATCAAATCTACAATTCTTCAGCTATAACTTATAAAATACAAAGGATTAAATGAAGATGAAGACTTCATAAGAGTCACTAGTTAACATGGATCTTCAGGAAGTGTCAGTCAGAGACCCATTACCCATCTGACCCCTTCTATAAGCACTCTTACATTCAGTAGAAGCTTTCCAAAATGAGGACCATGTGTGATAAGTTTCTTGGACATCAGGATCTACTTATAAAGTTGTAAGTTTTAACATCCACAATTTGTATGTACTTCACTTATTATTTCTCCTCTGATAGAAATGGAATATGTTTTTTTTTTAGTTTTGCATACTGAAGTCACAGTCACAGCTCTCACATCATGCTTCACACATTAGGCCACACAAATCCTGCTTTTTATATGTGGATGCCATATGGCCTGACCACAACTCCACCAGCCAAACCACATCACATTCACAAAAAATACAGACACACACTTACAATACACAACATACATGCTAACAATTATATACATATCACATCTATAAAACATTCAAGAGTGCGGGGACCAGAAAAACTGTCCTGGAGGGCCGTATTAGGAAAGGGATCATAGTCTGAGGACCGCTAATCTAGAACAGCGACTTCCAAACTTTTTTCCTTAAGGCCCCCTTGTCCAAGACTCGCCATGCCCCCCCCCCAACCAAAACTCCTACCCACATACATGCATGAATTTTTTTTCCCAAAAGTGACATCACAACGCCCTGGGATAACATTTTCTATCTTCTAACTTGCATGCACACAATCCTTCTTTATATCTTGAGCAATTGTGGGCATGATTATATGTTCAGGGGCTTTGTGATTAACTTACAAAGTCAAATAGTTACATTTTTCAAAATGAAATTCCATTATATCTAGGAATTTTTTTTTAAATGTCCACAAGATTCAAACTCCTAGACATGACTCTCAATATATTGTCCTTTCAACCACCAAAATAGTACACCAAATAAAAGATTGCAAAAGTTGATGTACAGTACTTCATGCAGTTTGAAAGTATCTAGCTGAAGTACAAGAATCCAAAGACTAGAAAAACAATCTGATAAAAAGCTAGAATCTGGCATGAATCTGAGTTCAACAGACAACCAGACACAACAGACTGATTTCTAGGTTTCTAATAGGACTCGTAAATGTTGGTAAATATTATTGTTAGATATGTCCTGGTGACAAAGGCCAAGGCCTAAATCTCCCCATATGGTTTACAGCATGTCTGGCACTTGTTACCAGCTTTTCAACACTGGTTTAATTAACAAATGACTCCCCCTCTAGATATAAAAAGAATATTTGAACACACAAAGGAAGAGATGCTGGTGGGATGTTCTAATATGCAGCTGTCATTCCGCTAGATATTTACTTCAAACTAAATAAAAAGGCTTCCTGAGATAAAGCATATTGAGCGACACAGAAATAATAAAACACAGCAAATGCTTAGATAATATTTAGCAGATGTTTATTCTCATTAAGATAGGGACAAGTTCAAAGACAATGTGTACACTTGTCTGATATAGCAATATTTGAGACAATGCCAACTTTGCTCAAATCAATCACAAGAACAATTAAACAATTAGGACTGATTATCCCTTTAATGACCACACATGTTTGTATTCTTTATAAACCAAAACAGTTTGGCATTCTGAATACAGTCCATACAGAGAAACATAGTCAGAGAGTCAGAAACATTAGACAAACAGCTAGTCACATATATAACATATTTTTCGGACTATAAAACACCATTTTTAACCCTGAGTTCCTGCGTCTTATGGTCCGAATGCGTGACCCCCGGGGCCACTCAGCGGCTGTCAGATGAGAGATGTCAGATGAGAGATGCAGCCATAGCCAGATCCCTCCTCTGTACTGTAGTGTTTCTACCACCAGAGCCCTGCTGATAGAACAGCAAAGACACATACATGGAAGCTGCCAGCCAGCAGCTACGATCACCGTAGCTGTTCACAGCTGGCAAGAAGGGAGACGAACAGTGACAAATTCCCCGCTCCCCCTCTCCTTCTGTCTGAAGTGTGCTCTCTAGTGACACCATTTTGTGGCTGAAATTGGGTACTGCAGTGGATTTTTTTTTTACTGATTTGAACATTTAAATATTTTATTTCTGCTTTTCTTGCTCTAAAAACTGCATGGATCCTATAGTCTGAAAAATATGGTATATCAAGTCTTCATTTTATATATGTATTTATTTATTTGCTTTGGAACATTTTTTAAATCAGGCTATACATAGATTTGGCTATTTTAAGTTCAGCCATTGTGCTGTTGCTTGTTTTGTTTTATTTTGTTTTACATACCCAACATAGACCTGTAGTCTTAAACTAACCTTATGTAGCAACTTTTCTCAATTAAACTGCTAATCTAAGTTTTATGTTATTCTGAGTTCTGAAATATTAAACTTGTGGGATTATCCTTCAGCCTAAACTGGCTTAGATGATGTGACCAGTGATCTATGAATACAGTAGCTCTTAAGCCCCTCTGTGATTTTCCCTTGACTCTTGAGGGACCGACTGCAGTGTGATGACATCATCCCACTGCAGCCGGTCGCCCGGAGGATCAGGCACCCCTTGTGTGCCGGGCATTACTTTAGACGGGGGTGCTGGTTCCCATCCAAAGTAATGTGATCGGCCAGGGGAAAACGAACATGTCTGTTCAGAGATCTGCATTAATGACGCCGGTGACATGGGCTGGGAGACCGACACCCCTCCATTATCATAGAGGTCTATGGCGTGCCCCTGTACCTTGCATCAACCATGATGCCGAAGGGGCAGCACCAGAACCCTGGAAATGCTGCTCCGATTTAGAGAATCGCCATAGCTTTCCAGGAATATATGAGGTTCTCCTGATCCCCACTCCTCTACGATTTGGGACAAACCCAAACAGCAGACAAACTGGGTTTGTCTCAAACGCTAGGGAGGTTAAGATGATATAGGTATTGAGCTTAGATCTTGCATGAAAAAAAGTTTATTTCTGAACAATTAAACTTAAATGAAGACCAGGAGGGGAGAGATGGAGGAAAGGCTTTAAGGTATAAGATACCCTGTGATTCCTAGAGTATGGGTTTCATATAAGGAACAAGATATCCACAGCTATCTGAGGTTGATTGACAATAGTCTACTCTCACCTCCCAGTTTAGGGGCATCATTACATCTGCTTCCTACTTCATTGTTCTCCTGTCAGATCTACCATGGGACAAAAGTATTTGTTTGTAATAAATATATTGATTATTTAGATTATTTTAGAAATAAAATGTTTTAATTATATAGAATGCAAAATGTGTTGTACAAATTGTTGTGTTGTAATTGTAAGCCTACCCACCTTATACTGATCTCCTCTTTCCAGATTCAACCTTCTAGACAGTAAACTCCCCATTTTCCAAAGTGGTACAGGTAATCTGGCATACAGGCATATGGCCTCCCCCTACCCATGTAGGAGGGCATGTTCTCATCTGTAGCAGGTAAGCTATCATGAATGTAGTTCAGAGTGACAATATAGGAATTAAAATCTACCCCGAGCTACACTCAGTGTTATTGATCAGGAGGTTAAGGAAAATTTACCCAATATGGATATATTGGTATATGTGGAAAGTCAAGTTTGTCTCAAATTACCTAATATTCCTACTTTTATAGCAATTAAAGTTACAACATGTTCCTAGCCTACCAGACGCAACAATTTAGAACTGTACTCACCATTCAACATTACATCTTTTTCTGCTCTATTGTAATTGCCCTTTTATCTCTCTTCTTTTTTTCTATCTGTACTATATTTTTGGTGCCATTATGCACTGAAAATGCACAGATTCTCCTCAGCACAGAGACTATTTCAAATTCCTTGCCTGCACCCCCATGTACACTCATATATCTGGGCTAAGAGGCAAGTATCTGAATACCTCTGGGGTCCTTCGGTGCAACTCCGAGGCAATAGCGTTTGTCATGGCTGTAAGTGTTAAAGAGCCATTAATGCTTTCTGCCACAGGAGGGCGCCTGGAAACAATACTGTACACAGGCTTCTGGACAGAAATCTGGTCATAAATCAAAACTTTAGTATCACATCAAAATTTTAATTTTGGTCTTGAGTTGGTCGTATCTCAAGCCGATTGTATTTTAAAGGTCCACTGTAGTTAGATAAAGCATATCTTATGTGGATTCCTTTCCATTTTTTCCCATTACATTTTGTATAAGCAGAATAATGAAATGAACATTTGCACATTTGTACAAAAAAACCTTGGTTCTACAACTTTCTTGGAAACCCCTGGTACATTGTAGTCTGTGACCTTTGCACTATTGCACTGAAGATCTACTGTTGTCACTACAGTTAGGCATTTGACATCATCATCATCATCTTCTTCACGTTCAATTTTGTCTCATGAGTTTCTGCAGCAGCAGTGGACAACTTCTGGAATAAAGTGGGCCTCAGTTGTAGCCCCTGCAATGACCAAAATATTATGTGAATGCTATGCTACAGAAAGCAGTAAGAATACAGATGGTGAAGGACTGCACATGTACAGCAGAAGATGGTGAATGACTGCACATGTACAGCAGAAGATGGTGAAGGACTGCACATGTACAGCAGAAGATGGTGAAGGACTGCACATGTACAGCAGGAGATGGTGAAGGACTGCACATGTACAGCAGGAGATGGTGAAGGACTGCACATGTACAGCAGGAGATGGTGAAGGACTGCACATGTACAGCAGGAAATGGTGAAGGACTGCACATGTACAGCAGGAGATGGTGAAGGACTGCACAAGTACAGCAGGAGATGGTGAAGAGAGGTAAATAAGCTGTAAGAATGCTTGGAAAAATGATTCAGGAGAGAAAACAATGTTGACTGACACTGACAAAAGACTGACAAGAAATTTAATTACAGATAATTAAATACACACTTTGTCTTCAGAACTGAGGCTGTGTAGAATGTGCCATAAGGGCTGTATGTGGCCCATGGGCTGGAGATTGTCCTCCAGCTGTCTACAGAAATTTAAATTCCAAAAACAATAGATAGATAGATAGATAGATAGATAGATAGATAGATAGATAGATAGATAGATAGATAGATAGATAGATAGATAGATAGATAGATAGATAGATAGATAGATAGATAGATAGATAGATAGATAGATAGATAGATAGATAGATAGATAGATAGATAGATAGATAGATAGATAGATAGATAGATAGATAGATAGTGTTCCAATGAGAAATCAAAGAAAGACAATATATATATATATATATATACACATCATGCTTACCTTCATTACCTTTTGCTGGAGAACACGCTGTTCCAGTTTTAGGAAGCACACTATGTACTGTGTCCTTGTTTTTCTTTACTCTGTCACTTTAGATAGGAAGCTTCAGGTACAGCTGGAGGTCTTCCATGGCATGTATGAGTGTTGCTACATTGATTTGTGCAACCATTCTGGAAAAAAAATGTTTGTGGTCTCCAGAATATTGTTTCCACCTGAGAAATAATACACCCAGAAGGACAGGTAGGCCCCATAAACAGTGAACTTCACACATTGAATACCTCCTAAGCCCACACACAATGACAATGATATGTTGAATTGGTGGCATCCAACTACTGACAAATGTTGCTTGTAAACTAAAGAAATAGCGTAGTAGCATAGTACCACTTTTAGGTGTGCATTGTACACCTCCATTATATAAAATATATGTAGCTTCAGAAAGGATTTGGGATGCTTGACGGATGTATTGCAAGTGCTTGTTTTTAACATTCATCACTATTTATAATGTTAAATAACTTACACAGACACTTATTGACCATATCATTTTTATTTCTGAAATGACTAAACTATATACACATATACAAATGAATACTATCCCATATAATATACATCATTGAATGGCTATGATATTATCATTAGATCAAGGACTCTTTCACACCATTGCATATGATGCTGTGTTGTGCTGCCATTCACCGCAAAAATTGTGGAATGCAGCTCAGCATAGTGGCCCTCTATAATTTATACAATGCTTGATTTTTTGTGTGTGCAGTGCTGTGCATTTAAGTTGTTACAGTGCATCCAGAAAGTATTCACAGCACATCACTTGTTGCACATTTTTATTATGTTACAGACTTTCAAAATGGATTAAATTATTTTCCCTCATAATTATACACACAACACCCCATAATGACAATGTGCAAAATGTTTACTTGAGATTTTGGCAAAATGCTTAAAAAATACAAAACTAGAGAAAGCACATGTACATTAGTATCTATAGCCTTTGCCATGAAGCTGAAAATTGGCACATCCTGTTTCCCCTAATCATCCTTGAGATGTTTCTGCAGCTCAGTTGTAGTCCACCTGTGGTAAATGCAGTTGATTGGACAAAATTGGAAAGGCACACACCTGTCTATATATAAGGTTCACAGTTGACGGTCCATGTTAGAGCACAAACCAATCATGAATTCAAAGGAATTGTCTGTATACCTCCCTGACAGGATTGTTTTAAGGCACAAATGTGGAAAAGGTTAAAGAACAACTTCTGCTGCTTTGAAGATCCCAATGAGCACAGTGGCATCCATCATCCATAAGTGGTAGTTCAAAACCATCTGGACTCTTGCTAGAGATTGCTGGCCATCTAAACTGAGTGAGGGAGAAGGGCCTTAGTTAGACCAAGAACCAAATGATCACTCTGTCAGAGCTCCAGAGGTCCTCTGTAGAGAGAGGAGAACCTTCTAGTAGGCCAACCATCTCTGCAGCAATCCACCAATCAGGCCTGTATGGTAGAGTTATGGAAGCAACTCCTTAGTAAAAGGCACATAGTAGCCCACCTGGAGTTTGCAAAGAGGCACCCAGACTCTCAGACCATGAGAAATAAATTTCTCTGGTATAATGCAAAAAATATTGAACTCTTTGGTGTGAATGCCAGGCCTCATGTTTGTGAAAGAAACCAGTCACTGCTCATCACCAGGCAATACCACCCCTACAGTGAAGCATGGTGGTGGCATAATCATGCTGTTGGGATGTTTTTAATGGCAGGTACTGGAAGACTAGTCCAGATTAAGAGAAAGATGACTGCAGCAATGTTCAGAGATATCCTTACTTGAGGCTTGAGGCTGTAATTGCTGCCAAAGGCTGTGAATACTTCTTTTTCATGTTGTCACTATGGGGTGTTGTGTGTAGAATTCTGAGGAAAAACATGAATGCAACCCATTTTGTAATAATGCTGTAACATAACAATCCACATATTGGAAAAAGTGATGCACTGTGAATACTTTCTGGATACACTGTATATCATAGATCTCCACACTTTGTGTAAGGCCTAGTCTAGCATCAAAAAAGTTTCCATTGATTAACAATGGAACAGTGCACACCAAAGCTTAATTTTCATTGTGGCTTACCACATTGCCCTGCATTAGCACAAGCTAATTTTATCGAATGCAGCCCACAGAACCTTCCCGTCCCATTATTCTAGTTTCCTATTATCTCACTGACTCAGGTGCCAAATTGTTCCTTTTCCAATGACTTAGCAGCATTTTCCCCCAAACAACACCAATGCTGCTCCATTACAATACCAATGGAGGCACATTTATTCCTCACACTGAAGTTGCATTACAAGCCCATTTATTTTATGCTTCAATATACTGTAGTAGATCACAGCTATTGATAATATCTTGGTGCATGCTGCAAACATTGCTTTTTTTTGGGGGGCCTTACTCACCTATACCATACCCCCATGCTCTTGCCCGCTGCTTTACAAGTTGCCAGGTACACAAGCTTGGTGTTAATAAACAAAGACACACACAGACTTAAATAAAATACATCATAAAAGAATATGCATTTATATACATATGACCTTCGCCTAAAGCTACCTATGAACTGGTCCATGTAAAGAGCTCTGGGACTAACTAAATAATGAACCAATGTCTGCACTTCATGAAACAAAAAAGGGACAGTGATGCTTAATTAATGTTTTACATTGAAAGGTAATTACCATAAGTATTGATTACCATGACCACCACTATACAATATATAAATATTTTCTATAGCGTGTGCCCCTATAGCAATGAAGATGCATGGCAAATTGTTTACATTAACCTACAATTGAATTGCACTATAATGACTGCAGATATCTACCGTATTTTGTTTAGTTTACTACAATTTACCAACTTTCCAAATGAGGTCCTAGCTTAATTTAGACTTTTGCCCACAGCCAACCTTAACAGTAGTTTAACCCTTTACCTTATTGTTCTTCAATTCTGTATCTTCACTTTTTAGCTTCTCTGTCTTAGCCAGCATGTTTGTGCTCTTGGAGTTGGAATTTGTAGGTTTAGCCTTGCAACCTCTTTGATGGACTGGGAGTCGGTCGCTTGCAAACGTTCTACCACAGTTTGGACATGGCAACAATTGATCCTTAAAGCTCTGCCAAGCTACTTCATTTTGTTGCTCTCTGCTGATTCCTTTAGATGAAGCCATCTGAGGTTTCTGAGGAACAGGTCTCCTTTGCCCTTTGGGTAACCTATCATTTTCTATTTTCCATTTCTCAAGGCATTTTGGTTCGTGGATTGGGAGAGATTTAGTGCCGAACTCCCTTCCGCAAATGTAACAAATTAAGGTTTTTGGTTTTGTTGGTTTGTCAGGAATCTTAGTATCGGAAAAGTCACTGGATGTTTTAGATCCTGTAAGGGAATTGGTATGTGTTACAGTCTTATTAACTGTAGAATGGGCAGATCCTAAATTCTTGTCATTTGGTTTACAGCTTTTCTGGTGCACAGGAAGACGGTCTGGAAGAAATGTACGACCACAGTTACCACATGGTAAAAGTTGTGCTTGAGAGCTTTGCCAAGCAGCTTCATTCTCATCCTTGGAGGAGCTTTGTGCAGCTGCCTGAGGTTTTACTGGGGCTGGTCTTCTGAGATGCCTGGGAAGGTTCTCATTCTCTACATGCCATTTTTCTAGACATTTGGGCTCATGTATGGCAATAGACTTGGAACCAAATTCTCTTCCACAAATATAACACACCTTAAAACCCTGTCTTCGAGGAGGGATGACTGGCCGGTTGGCCTGGCTTTGTGACATACTTCCTGTAGTAGATCCTTTGACTAATATAGCAGTTTTTGGCCTGATAGCTTTACGTTGTGGTACTGAATTGGCACACTTTGCATCTATTTCTTGAATGGTTTTCTTTGTATCTTTGCTGCTGCTCATCAGGGAAGATGTTTTTAGTTTATGTCACCCGCAAAACTGAATATTTTTGCATTTTTCTTGATGTATAGGATTATTTTTCCTACAGATAATATTATATAATAATATGTTCTTTTTGTTGTGTGTTAATTTTGTAAGAGGAAATATATCAATGGCCATATGGTTTCTTCAACACCCAGTCATGAGATCATTTTTTTCTGCCTGTAATATGAAACAATGTAAACAATGTTATTGTATTTATATTATATTATAATTTTCTGTTAAATATAGCTCTGTTTATATTCTGGGCTATATACTTGGGCTCTGACCATTGCCATGAATATCCTCTTCAATTGGCTTATCCTCTTCTGACTAGAAGGGTAACTTGGTGAAGCAACTAAAGACATTGTGTATATTTAACATTCAGAGCATAGGGTGCCTACATCAATTTTAGAAGCCTAAGGGTGGGCATTTACAGGTCAATACCCATTCAACTGATGAACCCTCGAGTGCAGTGATAACATCCCCACACTGTGCCTGAACATTCGTGGATTGCACAGAGGATCGGTACAGATATTTATCAACATGTTGGTTCCCTGTTCAATCGGGCTTTCTACGAGCGGGGACAAGAAAGGACGACCGTGTTTGATTCCCGAATGATCAATCACCGTAAACGTGCATGGTGATCGTTTGTTCAGGGTTTGTTTAAAAAATCGACCTGTGTATGCCCACCTTTAGTAGATTTGTTACTCGTTTTATTAAAATTAATTTAACAATGCTCAATGCTAAGGGGACAATTGCTCACGATCACTAATATCACTAATTGTTTCCTGTATCTTGATAACCAATACTTGTGTTTGTTTACAGAACAAACCTGCTGGTCCACTTCGGTAGCAGTACGGATCATCAAGAAATGTGTTTCTAAGACAAGTCGCCCCAGGAGAATGTAAACTAAGGGTAAATTTGCACAATAAACACACAATATGTCTGTGTCTTGAGGAATATCCTTAACCCCTTAATACTTAAATCACCCCCCCCCCCCAGCTATTGTTGCTTTCCTCTTTGATTACTCCAGACTGGTGGGCTCTCTTAACCTTTACATACAATACAGGACCAATGGCCCTGCATTGTGGGGAATAATGTCAGCTCCTGCGGCTTTGAACACAGTATTGAAAGGGGCTGTTGGTACCCAGCATACTTCTCTTCCATCTAATGATAAGCTGTGTCTCTCTGTGTAATAATGTACAATGCAGGGCCTGTCAGAGCCTATAGTTACAACACAGCTTACAGAAGAGGCTGGAGTGGACCACTTTCACAAATATGCTTGTTACGTTCTCCCTAGACTTAAATGAACATTTGCAGAGGGTAGCCTCACTACAAGGTTATTTTTCTTTTCTTTTAAATATAGCCCAGCATTGGTGTCATCCCACTAAAAAGTGAAGACACACTGCCTTTTATCAAAACAATGGTGTATATATCAGTTTCCCTTTTTGTTCAGAAAAATCTGAATTCAGTCTTACAAAGAGCACTTATCCCCTTCCTAAGCTAACCCACCCATGCTCTAAGCAGGACTATGCTTACCTTAATCCAGGGTAGAGATGGTCGAGTTTTCGACTAGCTGATTTTGTGAGCTGATTCCAAAGCCTCTGTAAATGGTATAATCACCAAACTTGCTGGAGATGTAGAGAGGGTTGTGGAACATTTGAAAAAATGTTTTTTTGCTCTAGCACATGTCATGTATGCATAAATTAAGTTCAAAATCAAAGTCAAAATTCCAATTTTCGAAATTTTGACTTGAATTTGAACTTAATTTTTGCAAAAACTTTTTGTGTTAGAGACATACTTTTTTTGGAAGTATACCCCCAACCCTTCTCTCTAGAAAGTTTGGTAATGATAGCATATTCAGGAGCTTTGCAATCAGCTCGAAATCGTCAAATTCGTGGAATGTTTGAAAAAAAAAAATCGACGGTCTCTAATCCAGGGTCCTCTATTGCCTCCTCCAGCAATGGGTCCCAGCTCTCTTGTTTGTACAGCCACAGAAAATTATCATAAACTTGCATTGGCATAAAGCCCCCCATACAATTTCTGTACAATCAACTTTTGTTCTACCAAAACCATGTAATATGAAGACCTTCAGCTCCTTTCAAGAAGGACCCGGCACTACATAGTTGTTGGTAGATCTAAAGGAATTGTATGGAGTGATCTAAATGTGTATGGGGGGGGGGGGTTACCACACGTCTAATATTTACATTACAGACTCCAGTACAAGTGTATAAAACAAGGACTCAGCTCTGGAATATGCTAACAAACACGGCAATGGTGTACCGTGGATCTTAGTTAGTATGGCACTGCTGCCAAGCTAGGTTATCATAAGAATAGGAATAGAATAAGAGTACTTTGAATATTATCTTTTAAACAAAATAAATGTTAACGGGAGCTGAACATCCAATCCTATGAGATGGAAATAAAAACAAATAGTAGATTTTTGCTAGTAAAAATGATTATTTGACATGAATGCAGCTTATAAATTCCTATTCGCCTTGGATCCTCTCTTTTTGGTAAAAAAAATTGCAAAAAATACAAAGAAATGCTAAACTATTCTGTTGACTAGAAATGAACATTTGCAACCAAAGTAAAGCCCCCCATACACCTTAAGATCGATTCATACAATTTCCATTAGATCTACCAACAACTATGTAGTAAAGTGGCCTCCCTGATAGAATACATAGTGATTGGAAGGTTTAGAAAGACCCTCATATTACATGGTTTTGGTAGAAGAAAAGTGGATTGTACAGAAATTGTATGGAAAGATTGTAAGGTGTATGGGGGCCTTAACTTTTAAACATCTTTTGTATATCAGTAACCAGAATCCTTTTATGGAGTCACACTGGTGATTACCACTGTACCGAGCTTAAAGCCAAAGCAGTTTGTAACATACTTTATACATTGTAATATAAAAGATATAACGCTTAATGATGTGATGCAGTATCAACGTTTCCAAGATTGGACTAGATAGTTATTACATCTTAGAGAATGTTACCCCTGTTCATCTCTCACCTGTTTAGCTCCCAGTGATGGTGTTGAACACTTTCAGCATGTTGTCTCCTTCCTTGCTGCAGAGGAATGTTGGCGTTCTATTGTTGCTGCAGTAACTAGAATACATCGCCTATCTCTGGTATCCTAGCAACATGTCAACAAACCTGATGAAACTACATCCTTGTGAATAGGCTGCAAAGCAAATAATGAGCGCCTGAGCAGACATAATACAAGTACAAAATAGAAACAGACATTTTACAGTACACTTTACCTACTCAGTGTATGCAATAGTGTTGATTGCAAATTTTTATTGGGAATACCGGCACTTTGAGAATTCTCAATTCTATAATAGTGCTATATCTTCGTATTTACAAATGTTCGAGATTTTTTATGTAAATTTGCAAATTAGAGATCCGCTTTCATTATATTTTGGAAGCATCTGCAGTTGTAAATCGATTTATTGCTATGTGTGGTCTCACAGTGATATCCAGTGGCAGAATGTGAAATTGCAGCTGCCGTGAAATCACATAAGACAACACAAAAGTAATTCCTTGCGAATTCTTTGGGAATATTGGCATTCATACATGCGGATATTGTGTGCGCAATGCTTGGCACTTGCAACTATATTCAAAATCTTTGCAAATTCTGAAAGTGGCCATATTCCCTAATAAAAACTTGTGATTTGAATATTTGTGCTCAACTTATTTAATTGGCTGGGATATAGGAGCAACGCATGCAATAGTTTGGAAACGTCGAACAATGCACAACAACACATGTTGAATTTCACCTTTTCACAATTGCATTTAATCTTCACAAGTAAAAAAATCATCTGTACAAGGTCTAAAGCCCCCCATACACCTTGAGATTCCTCCATACAATTTCCATGAGACCTACCAACAACTATGTAGTATAGTGACCTCCCTGATAGAATACATAGTGATTGGAAGGTGTAGAAAGGTCCTCATATTACATGGTTTTGGTAGTAAAAAAGTTGGTTGTACAGAAATTGCATGGTAATTGTATGTGGTGTATGGGGGGCTTCAAGGGATCTATACTCACGTCATACCCCTGGCAGCCAACTCCACCTCTTCCCCATTATAGGGATCCATGAAAAAAACATTTAAAAACTGACCTGTAATGATTATATTTTCATTGTCCTTCATCACTTCTCCCCGTGATAATTTTGTCATTTTTTTTATTGTAGTCAGCGCTAGTTACTGATCTACAAATAAAATAAAAAAAAGTTTAATGAAAAACAGTGTCCTCCAGTGTGCAGTCATCAGACCTCGTCCTATGGAAGAGTTCTTTAGTGTTGGATGCCTATCTTCAATGGGCGATTCAAAATGTTGTATTGGATTAAATAGAAAACCAAAATAATAAATACAATGTAATAACACAGTGACAGCTATGAAATGTATGATAAGTACCATATTTTCTGGTGTATAAGATGATAGGGCGTATAAGACGACCCCCAAAATGTTTGGGATATACTCGCCGTAAAAGACTTCCCTTCTTCTAATGCACACCAAATAAAAATGAAAAAATATGATTTTAATATGGTAATTAAATGCTTATGACCTGAGCAAACTGCCTGCAAGTAACAGGAAATCCACCGGCAAATGTGCCGGCGTGTGTCCTTTTTTCGGCCATCTCAGGGAAACAGCAGTTGACATGGCCTTACATATGCCTACTCTGACTTTCAACCCCAAGATTTCCAACAACCTTAAAAGTCCTATCTTCTTTTTTGTAATTTAAAGTCTCAATTTCACCACCTAACTGCAACCTTTCATAGTTATTAATGTTTTTCTGTGGTTATCTAAATTACATAAATTGTATACATTTAACAATAAAAACTGGCAATCAAAAATGTTACTTTTTATACATGATGACAAGTGAAGGTGTTTTAATGTGTTTGGGTTGCAATATCAGTTTAAGCCACTGGGGCCACAGCCTCTTGACAAGATTTTCCTGGGTTTAAAAGTAGTTTTATAAGCTCAAAAATACAGTATGTTAATAGAAGGAATTAAATACAGATGATTGTACACATTACATCAATGTTTGTGTAGCAGAGTAAAGACTGTACAAACTAATGGCATCATTATTTAATGCCGCTGTAAGGTGTCTACATCTCAAGTGTTCATGAAATATTGGAGCTGATTGGTAATTATTGGGCGAAGCTTTAGCTTCTAGGGTCACATGGTACCTTTCTCTCTGCACTCACTGAGTAAGTGACATTGACATGCATGTAGACTGAAACGTTGGATAAGTCAAAACTCGAGTCTGGCAGACCTTTTACTTTTATTAGGAACAATCTGCCAGTTCAAATTTTTTGAACAGTACACAGTGGGCTTTAAACCAACCTTCAATGACCCAAAAAATAAGCATGCTGTCAAACTTTGTGTACATCTTATGCATTAGGAGACTCAATGGCTTTCACAGTATGTTTTAATATATGACATTATGAAAGACAACACTTCAAACATGTCATGTTGTATATAGTGCATACAATTTCACAGCTGTATTGAGGTACTGTATTGACATACAGCTGGAAAGTGCCAAAACATAGAAATATATACAATGTCCTTATAGGCTTTATATAAGGACAAGTAGTACAGAAAATTATTATTCAACATAAATACTACCAGAAAGCTGATGATACTGGTGAAGAAGTAAATAGCATCAAGACTGGGAGATGGGATGCCTAAAACATGCTGATTTTTACAGATGCACATATAGATGTATTGAAAGATTTTTACAAGGTCTGTGTTAGGCCTGGACTGTAATTTTAGTGTATGATCATAATGCAAGTAGGAGCTGTGTCATGTAATTTCCATTATAGTTTATTTGTGGTTCTCTGTGACTTATTATTTATTATTATTTTGCATTATAAGGCTAAAACCAGAAGCAGGCTAGTGCTAACTACTCACAATAACTCACAAAACAACATGAAAACTTTGCTGATTCTCTTTTTAAAATATATAGTGTGACAGACTGGTCATCTGTCATGGTGTACATGGACCATCAGGTGGTGTATTCTGGAAGGAATCCAGGATAGTCTTGGACAACAACAATGTTGTTGTGCTGCTTTTGTTTAGTGTTTGTGACGAATAATCGTTGTAATCGCCGTATATATATATCTTGTCCTAAAGCCACATTACATTTCCCCAGAACCTTCACAGTTAATAATCAAACCAATTCTCTAGAAATCATGGAATGTCCACCATGCCTGGTTGTGCCCACCTGTGTAAACATCTAGGGGGTCGTAAATGCCCAGAGACTCTACTTCAAAGCATTGAAATAACCCACTTTATTGCACCCCCCCCCCAATAAACCATGTAGTATCTGGTATTCTGGAGAGGAGGGAGGGGGTGAAGGAGTGAGTTCATACAAGGAACACAGAGAAAGCTGACCTTTTATCCACCTTTGGATCAATGATTGGAGAGATTACCAATAAAACCATTTCCATACTGTTACCTCCCCGAGGGGTCACCAGTGTTGGCGCAGGTTCCACAGGGTGCAGGGGGTCTAGCGTGTACAGGGTTTTCCCCCAGAGCCCCCCTAATGGGAGATAGGCAGGTGCCCCTTGAGGGGGCCCTGTGGACTTTTCTTGCGCTGTACACGCAGGTCCTGCCACCCCCGTGTTACCCACCGGTTGAACCCCAAGGAGGAAAAGGAGAAGAAGGAAGCTCCCCTTGAATGTGGCGTCACGAGATGCGAGGTACCAAACAGGGATGAGACGAAGAGAATGGTCGGACAAGGCATGAGAGGATTGTGATATTGGTGTTGGCATTCACCTCCCCCTCCAACAATCGGGTTTCCATTTTGGCCTGTTCACAGTGAGGAAGGCAGTCCGAGGGCTCCAGGTGGTGGGACC
>CM070032.1:50405541-50419585 GCA_036250615.1 Ptychadena robeensis | reverse complement strand
GGACTGCGACTGTGAAGAAGTGTCAAGGATACGGATTGCTGGTGGGGGGTTTGTGACAGTGTTGTTTTAGGATCCTATATTCTGGGATGAAAGGGAAGGAACTGGGTGGGCCTTCCCATTCCATCCAAGAATTCACACCTGCTGGACATCAGGGAGGTAGCTGGGTGTGTCTCTGAAAAAAAAGGAGCTCAGACCATTGTGTTGGGGCTCCCAATGAGGTTGGAGACTGCTGGGCGCAGCAAATACAGGGCACACGCGGAGTGTGTGGCCCCAGGCTGGTGGCTGCTAGGAGGCAGGCCATTAAGGTTTCCTACAGGAAAGAACCAGGAGGCTTGGCATTTTCAAGGACTTTTGTTTGACTGATGTTAACCCCTGTGAGGGAGACCTTCTGTTTGGACTGGTGCTGCTAATAAATACAGGCAGGAGCCCTAAAAAGAATTCTGTTCTTTTGGATATACTTCATTTACAGACACTGTTTAAGCTGAACCCCCACAATAGGTATATACAAAGACAAACATTTAAGATACAGTGCTGCTCAGTTCATATGTATATATGCATATGTGACTTTTCTTTTGCATTTCACTAACCATCATGTTTGACTTCAAAGTCCTAATGATGGCCGATGAGCCTGAAACAGCTGTATGCAGTTTGGAATGAATGTCTCTGTACCATAAGGCTATATTTGCACTGTACACCAGCGGTTCTGGATGTGCATTTGGCTGATGGGGAGTAAAGGAATACCTGGGGGCATGTAAATACCTTCTGTTTTAAGAAGGCATAACCATCACTAAAGGCTCCCATACACTAAATTTTTGACCGATCAATTTGACGCGCGTGCACGCCGATTGATCGATGAGCGATCTGCGATCAATCGAGTTCTGCCCACCTTAAACAATCGACCAAACAAAATCGGAATCTGCTAAAAATCGTATCAGACATTTTTTTGGTCGATCGTTTGGCAATGGAAGTATGTTGGTCCCTTTGCAGCAGCCTTTCCGATCGATGGATTTTGTGGAATCAGCCATTTTGGAGATCGGCTACCTCAAATGACAAGATAATACAAAGAGTATTATTATTATTATATTAAAGATAATTAAAATATAGATTAAAAAAAATAAAATAAAACAGCAGCAAAAACTACATCTGAACAAGAATTCTGAAACAACTGCTCTTGTAGAGGCAACACCAAGAATGGACTATTTTGCCCACTTTTGGAAAAAAGACATACAGGCATCCACAACCTACACAACCTAGACACCTTGAAGTCTTTGATTTGACATTTCTAAAGGCAAGACTTTCAGATCAAAGGATGGGTCATGCTGATAGACAATGATCTCAAACACGCTAGCCCATGTACAGCAGAATCTGAAAATTTTTAAAGAATCAAGAAGTTGCAATGGTTGATCCAACGTCCAGACCTAAGTGTAATTGAAATGCTGTGATGGCACCTCACGAGTTCCATGAAGTGTAGCAATTGTCTAAAAACACTGGAATAAAACTCTTTATGTGACAAACCAATAAATTCATACAGAAAATAATTTTTTAGGTTTTTGCTGTTAAAATTTAGTTCTACAAGCTATTGTATAATGGTATTTACCCAGATTTTTACACATGGCCTTTGCATTTTGGTTCAATTTATATTTAGTAATAATAATATGGTGGGGAATGTTGTGCCGTATTACTCATAAAAGTTTGAATTCATTTTGGAACCTGCCAAGAACCAGATGCTTGAAGAGTGGTACATGGCTTTATCCATGGACCTTCATTAACACTATCTGTTACCCACATATACTGCAAATTTAACACCTTCTTTGGTGCAATCTAATGACCAATAATGCCTTTAGCCATGTAAATGATCTAATACAAACCTGCTGGAGATATGCCATGGAGATTGGGTGCCATGGGCACCAAATGGAGAGAGGATGTTAGTTTTAAACATTTTGATAAAATTAGGTCATAGCAGATTTCATGCAATTTAAGACTATAATGCAGACATAAAAGTAACAGCAGCAAAACCAAACCACAACTTAAGATATAAAACCAACCTAGTTTACATCACCCACATTTTATTAGATGTCTTTGGACAAAAAACAATACTTAAGGCTCTGGCGAGACGCTTCATTTAATTTATCTTGGCCATCTCTTTCAGATAAATTCAACTGAGGTTTTTGAAGAACGGATCTTCTCTGCCCCTATGTAACCTATAATTTTCTATTTTCCATTTCTTCAAGCATTTTGGTTCATTGATGCGGAATGGACAGAATCTACTTAAAATTTCTATTTACATCTTTTCTGATGCAGCCAAAAAAATTGAAGAAAAGTAGAACCTAATTTTCCGCATGGTAAACCGTATGCTTCAGGAGCTCTATGCAGTTTTATTATCATTACATGGAATGTATTAGTATATAACAGGCAATATTTATATTGGCAAAATTTCGCAAATTCTTCACCTAATATTGGCAAATTCAGGATTTCCAGTCCTTATTACTTTCATTGCCAAATTGCCACTTTTACATGCACATATTGTGAATGCAATGCATAGTACTTTCCACAGATTACCTTCATTGCACAAATTGTGCCACTTGTACATGTGCATATTGTAAACACAATGCATGGGAGTTTGGGCACTAATGTAAAAAATCCTGAATATTCACAATTATAAAGATATAGCACTATACTCGAGATCTTATCGAAAATTTTGCAAGTAGAATATTCGCAATAAACACTAGAAGATATATATATATACATTACATTATGTTACATAGAAGCTGGTCTTCAGAAATGCCTGGTAATATCGAGAAAATAATCTGTAGGTGGGCCTTGCTTTGTGATTAACTATCTTGCAAATTTTTTTACAAAAGTGAGTACACCCCTGACATTGTGGTTTTTAATATTTTTTTAATGGTACAACACTGAAGATATGACACTTGGATACAATGTTAAGTAGTCAGTGTGCAGCTAGAATAACAGTGTACATTTGCTGTCCCCTCAAAATAGCTCAACACACAGCCATTTATGTCTAAACCTCAGGCAAAAAAAGTGAGTGAAAAATATCCAAATATGAAATGGATTTGTAAAGACGGATGCATTTTGAGGGGTCACATTAAAGTTTTCAAGGTTGGAAAGAGGGAAGTAGAGATGGTCAGGACATTTCTACCAGTTTATTTGGGAGTTCATTGCAAAGTTTCTAAACAGGGTATCATCACCAAAATTGATGTAAAGTCAAAATTTCAACTTAGATTTGTACTTATTTTAGGCTAGAACAATAGTCCCACAACTTGACAAAAATGTTAGTTGATTAATTAGCCCCAGGCTTTCCTAATGAAAGTAGGAGTACTCAAGTATTGATACAAGTATTAGGTGTTCTAGAAAAGTGTCTGCTAAAAAGAGCAGCAGTAGAAAAGTTGAAAAAGGGCAGCAGTATCTGTACAGTCTTCGATATGCACGTACATGGAAGTATCCAACAACATATCAACAAACTTTCTTAATTGCTTAAAGGTTAACAGCCAAAGTGTTACTTGTATAGGCATGTCAATATTATGCAACTTGTCAAACCATAGTTAACAATGCATGCATACTAAAATAGGTCATAAAGAACATACACAAACCTGTAAAAACCTAGACAAGTTCTATGTAACCTGGTAACATCAAATTTTGTGTTGGCAAACTGTGTAACCCCCACATCCCTACTAAAGGATTGAAGGGATTATACATACACATGTTCTCTAATAATCTGAAGCTGAAAGCTTGGACAAAGTCAGTGGAAACATCTTTTTAACCTCCCTAGCGCACTGCATAGGTACAGATTTCTGTACCAAAAGCGCACATGACTTAATGTAAATTTTTTTTAGTAAAAAAAAAATTTACATAAAAACAAAAAGTATTCAAGGATAATTACATTTGTTTGTGTATATAATAAAATTTATAAATGTAAATGTGGTGTGTATTCTGTAAAAATTGTACTGGGACAGTAATCGCGTGCCCAGGTACAATTCCCTTTTTGAACTTTAAATTCCCCCCTACAGGCAGGCATTGAATTCCCGCCGCTCACGACTCGGTGGGCGGCGAAAATAAAGGCCTGGCCATGTAGAGACAGGTCCCGGGATTGCCATACAGAGCCTCGGAGCCGCCGCCGCCCGGGGGGTAAGGAGCGTGTGGGGCTCCCGACTTTACGGTGTAGACGCCTGTTTTCAAGGCGATCACACGAAAGTCGGGAGACCACACCAGCGTCACTTCCGGCGGCGGCGGCTGCGAGGCTTTGTTGCAATCCGGGGGACGTATTACCTGGCAGGCATTTGAATTCCCGCCGCCCCGACATCGGTGGGCGGCGGAAATTCAAATGCCCTTGCCATGTAGATGACAGGTCGGGATTGCATAGAGAAGCATCGGAGCCGCGCCGGTAAGTGAGCGCTGCAGGGCTCCGGGCTTCACACCGGCGGCGGCGGCTGCGAGGCTTCTCTATGCAATCCGGGACTGTCATCTACATGGCAGGCATTTGAATTACCGCCGCCCACCGATGTCGGTGAGCGAGGGGAATTCAATGCCTGCCATGTAGATGACAGGTCCCGGGACTGCATACAGAAGCCTCGCAGCCGCCACCGCCGGTAAGTGAGCGATGTGGGGCTCCCGACTTTACGTGTAGATCGCCTTGAAAACAGGCGATGTACACGTAAAGCTCGGAGCCCCACAGCGCTCACTACCAGCGGCGGCGGCTCCGAGGCTTGTATATGCATGACAGGCTGCTCACTGATCATGGCAGGCCATTCAATGCCTGCCATGATCGTGAGCAGCCGGGATTGCATATACAGCCTCGGAGCCGCCGCCTGGTAAGTGAGCGCTGCGGGGCTCCGAGCTTTACGTGTACATCGCCTGTTTTCAAGGCGATGTACACGAAAGCCCGGAGCCCCGCAGCGCTCACTTACTGTCTTGTGTGGCGGCGGCTCCGAGGCTTGTATAGCAATGCCGGCTCATCTTGAGCTCCGCCGCCGCCCGGGGATGTGCGTCATCACGTCACGCCGCCGGGGGGGGCAGAGGATCCCTTCAGTCGGGGAGAAGCGCCCGCGGGATCGGAGCCGCCGCGGACGCCTGGATCGGTAAGTGAGCGCCGCGGGGCTCCGTCATGTTGGACGAGTCCAGCTGTCCAGTGCACTTTCAGCATGTCAGCACTGGACGAGCTGGACTCGTCACAACCGCTAGGGAGGTTAAGGGTGTTTTGTGCCTTAGGCTAGATTCATAAGCAGTTGCACATTTGAGGGCCCTTTCACACTATATGCGTTTTTTTCAAACCCCATGCTGTATGTATTTTTTATTAAGTTTTTCATGCATTTTTCATTGATTTGTTCAAAAATGCCCTGAAATTTCTGATGGTGGTCTTGCCTTACAATACTCTATCTAATACTTAGCTGAGAAGCCTTGTTCCTGGGCGAAACAACCTGTTTCCTCGCAGTATGCTCGTCCCTGGAGACTGCCAGCGTGTCATTCAACAGGAGGCCACGGAGACCACATGGTGAGTGAGAGCTGCCAAAGAGCTAATACTGACAATAACTTCAAGGACTGGCTGGGGCCATTGTTAATGAAAAAGTTATTTTGTTAAACACAATTGGTGTTTCCTGTGTTCACTACCCACTGTCCTGCTTTCCTACAATACTTAAATCAGATATCTGTAACCTACTGATTGGACAATGAAGAACCAAGAGCAGTCAGTAATGTTGTTCCCTTATTGACCAATCCATAAATTACAGTTGTGTTTTTAGCTCAGCTGTACAGCTAGTTAGGTGGATGTGTTCTTTGGCAGGAGTGCCATGATTATAAGACTGGCTGGTCATTATTACAGTTAATTTGGCAAAAAGTAAATAATTTCCCTTGATATGTTATTCAGCTGTGTATTTAACAGCTTGTCTGGATTCCCACAATGACACATGCCAGGGTCCTTGTACTACAGCACAATGGTTACAGGACAGATATCCTTTAGTACAACTGAAATGTTGTCAGTTAACACAAATGCTCCATTTGTGCTTAGGAAAGCGTTGGTAGATTTCCACCAGACTCACCCTTTTTTCTGGTATTTTCCAGCTGATACAAACACCATACCTCCACAGTATACACATGAGACTGCAGGAAAACAGGAACCCAAAGATCTGCACTTTTTTTGGTAACTATTCCAAACATTGTAATGAAAGAAGCATAAAGTCTTCCGGTTCACATTGCAAATTGTATATCATAAATATCTGTTATAACAATCAAGCAGGGAAACATTTCCAGTTTGTTGCAAAACATAAAAACCAAGCTTATAAATTGCTTGAAAATAAGCATGTTGTTACTTTTTATTACTTTTTAGCCCATTTTAATACCCCAGGTGATCTACTAAATGCAGAAAACAGCTACTGGACATTGAAGATGCCTGGCAGCTTATGTGTTTTTTGCAAGAAGAAACCCAATAAGGCTAAAATTACCCAGACGTTTGTCCAGTCCCATGTTTAATAGTCTTCTATGCATTAGCGTTCAGAGGCACTTTTAGGTTTAGGCAAGCATTAGGTGCCTCTGTTTATCATAATCCAGGATGCTGATGCCCCATTTGACTAATGCTGTATTTTTTTGTACAAAATATGAAAAATTGCCTTAGTTGTTGTTGGTCACTCCAAAGTAAGTAAAATCCATCATCCCTCAAATTCACCATCAAAAAAAGGGGGTTCCAAATAAGGAAGTTGCACCCAGTCCACAGTGGTTGCATCACCCCATTTGACTAACTGGGACTGTTGCTGGCAATAAGTCCAATTCATACAGCAATTATAAAAACAATTTCCAACCGTTTATTTTCCTGTTGGTAACAACACTTCAATTCAGAGTCCAATATCTGTACGCGACGCGTTTCGCGACCACATGCCGCTTCATCAGGAGCTTACTGGTCAATAGGACTATAACATCTCACAGCCAGTATTAAACAACTATTGTATTATATATTAAGTAAATAGGAGTAAAGGTAAAATTCCTCTACAAATTGGGTGCTTTAATAGTCTTCTATCTATCTAGTCTTCAGTTGGCGTTCAGAGGCACTTTTAGGTTTAGACAAGCGTTAGGTGCCCCTCTCTTTATCCTAATCCAGGATGCTGATGCCCTACTTGACTATTTTTTGTACTTCCATGTGATTGCTTTAGGTCAGTGCTTCTCAACCCTGGGGTCAAGTGCGGGGTGGGAAGTTAGGAGGTAAAGTAATGCCCCCTTCCTCTCTCCCTGTTAACTTTCCACCCTGCACATCATCGTCAGAAGCGGGGTGAAAAAATAGGAGGGAAGGTAATTATACTTAGCTGATCGTGGTTTTTGTCATGTGGAAGTGACACTGTGTTGTCTTACCTTATATTTTCTCCTTGTCAATTTATAAAAATAAACATTTCATTAAATACTGTATAGAAGTTTAACTATGTATGGTTGGGTTAACTATGTATGGTTACTTAGAAAGATCATTCAAAAAAGTGTAATGTAAATCAGAGTTTGCATCAAATCTTGGGCAAGAAAAAGTCAGTTTTTAAATTTTTTTGCACAAATAAAATATTGCTTCTTATGTCCTCTCACTTTTTATGTTCCTTACTGCTGTTTGTGCGCATTGCTATATAATATATATATATATATTTATATATATCTTTTTATTATATATAATAAAAACATATTTCAATAAAGTGGGAAAAAGTGAACATTTGGTCCTACTTTTTGACTTCATACTTTGGATATGCACCTAAATACAATTCCTTTTTTACCACAGCAGAGGGTGCTATGAGAATGGTTAACATGGTTTCAATCTGCAACACCGTTATCTGGGAAAAGTACAAATACAGCTAACTACCTCTTTTCCATATAAATAACTTCTAATATTCTGCAAAACCAGAACATTTTATTAGAATGATTCATCTTCATCATTGGAAGATTTTCAGTAAAAGTGTTTACTGTAAATTGACCAAGAATGACTAAAGATTTAAACAACACCCTTCTATAGAAAAAATCAACAGTATTAGGGCTTTTGTTAATTATTCATGGATTAATGTTTTAAATATATTATTTTGGCTTTTTAACAAATATTTTCAACTTTGGATGAACTCCTGAATGGAAATCTATCCATGTTAAACTCCAGCTGACATCGATATGATGGTAATTTCCTAAAAAAAAAAGTTTTTTGATTTGTTTTTACAACCAAGATAGATATAAACAGCAGCAAATTCCTGTTGTACCCAAAACTGTATAATTGTGCTCCTTGGAAAAGCAGGAACTCCCTTGCTAAACAGAATCAACCCCTATGAAGGAGACACAGCAGTCAAACTAAGTAGTTCAGGAAATAAAGTTCTCCATTGGCAAACAGCACAATTGTTGGTTATGAATACCATGAAGATTTTTTTTCCTCAAATATTGTGTTATTTCGCCCCCACCGCATGCTTAGGAAAAGGTATTTTTTTCTAAAATTTGTGAACTGGTTCTGGCCTCCTGTTGATTTTACAGGCTTGGTTTCTGTTATGAAAACTTTGGTGTTATTTAGGTGTTCCAATCAAATAACATTAGAGGCACATTCAGCTAAATAGAGCACAGGGGTACAAGTAAATATTTATAGGTGTGTGCTGCAATGTCTGGACTCTAAGTAATTGCAGTGGCATGAAATAATTTAGGCATTCCGGATCCTAAATGTGGAAGCCCACAAATGGATTTTACATGGCTAGTCAAAGGTGCATTGTTTATTTTTGGATGAATACGTGAGGTCAGTCAAGATTTTTGTACAAAAGCAGTTTTTTTATTTCTAAATATGTTGTGTGTTTTAAAATCCAGTGTGTTATTTAAAACGCGTTGTTCTGCTGTACTTCAGTTGTTTTTCTAGTTGAGTTCACCATTATATATTTTGTGTGAGTTACCATTAGAAAGTTGATCTTTTGATCCTTGACCAATATGGGTAATAGTGTTGAGCAGCATAGAGTATATTCGAATTCGGGTAATTTGGCAAATATACAAAAAATATTCTAAATTCCTAAAATTCAATTTGTCTGTATTCTATTGCCTTCCATTGAGCGCAAAGATTGGCAATGCAGCTTTACAGCTTCTCTTCCTCATTCTGTGATCTTAGCCAGTACGAGCAAAGTGTGTTTTGCTCATTTACATTCGCAATGCGCACACATATGCGCAATGTATGCCGGTAAACAATATTGAAGCATAATATATCCGCCATTGCGAATATCTGCGCGAAATATTGCGAATTCTTGAATGACGGAGGTGGGAATGTAGGATCTTTGTGGGGTCTCCAAGTAGACCTTAGAAGGCAGTAAGAAGGATGATTGAAAGTAAAGGGCCTACCTGCAAAGCAAGTAGCCCTACTCATAAATGTTTGTATTATTTATGTAAGACCATCTGATGCCAGACTTTAAAGTGGAAATTGTGTACTGATTATAAAGAGGTGTGACGTTCTACAGTAACTGTATAACGTGTATTTTTAACCTGGCCTGGATTATCCACTAAAAAGTACTACAGCTGTAAACTGGAAACAGGGATAGAATGTGCATGGAAAGCAATATTTAAGAGTGGTCGGTGATACCTCACAAGAAGACTCTTGCTTCTGACTATTGACCTTTTCATGCAGTGCTGCTCTATTGGCAACAGACCTTCAGAATGCTGAAATTCTTGGTTTTTCATATACTACACACAATTGGCTTCCTAAACGTGCGTTACAAGTTGCAATATATAAGATATAGCACACTTCAGGGCCTTGTAAATGGTCCCTGACACTCCACTTGCATTTACTGGATTTCATTTTTTCAGGCTTGGATTCACAGGTAGATGCAATTACAGTTGATATTATTGTGGAAAATCCATGACCCTGGGGATGTGAAGGGGAAGGGAGCGGAGAATTGCAGTGGATTACATTGTAATCCTCCAATATTGCATATGACACACTTTTTTTAAAAAAGCATGCCACAGGCAAAACGCTCAAAGGGTTAAAAATACAATAATAATTATACATCCTGGGAAGTTTAGTTTGAAGACAAATTAAAGCAGAAGTTGTTTGGATGTGTCAATAACATCTGCCAAAATTATTTTACCCTTGATAAGTCTTGATTTTAGAGTCAATAATTGTACGGTTAATCATTTCTGATTAATGAGGATTCTTTCAAATAAAAAAAAAGATGCAAATTAAAAAATCTTTCGCGCACATGAAAGAATTTTAACAACTTAAACTGATCATAGTTGAATAAAATCTTATGCTGGTCAATGAGTGTATAAACCAGATTACTGATCAAATTCACCCTTAGACCTAATGACTAGAATGAATAGATATCATTTGTTCAATCACAAGCCAACTGGAGCCTTAACCGCCATTTCATTCTCCTTTATGTCATTAGAAAAAGGTCTTCACAATGTGCAGTATAGATCAACTGAAAGCTAAAAAAAATGTTAGCTGCTATATTAATGGAGGAGTTTCATTGAGTGGGAAAATGAGTCACTGCCTGGGAATGTCAAGTAAAACCAACATCAACATCATTATCTCAGGATTTACAATAATGAAGTCCATTCGCAGACCTTATCATGGAGTAGTACACTTGAACAAAATTTACTGATATGGACTTTTTTTCTAAGGTCAAGGCTTCTTTTTACATTCAAGGCAAGTAAATGTTATTTTTTAATTTTTGATAAATATTTCAGTAAGGGCCATTTCACACTATATGCGTTTTTTAGAGGCATGCCTTTTTTATAGGCATGCGTTTCCACATATATGCAAAAACGCATGTGTTTTTGACATTACATATGCGTTTGCATTGTGCATTTGCGTTTTTGACCAAATGAATGAAAAATGCAGGAAAAATAAGTCAAAAATGCATACAGCAGTGCGTTTATAAAAACGCATGTGGAAACGCTGCATTTTTAAAAACGCAATGCATACAGTGTGAATGGTAACATTGGTTGTCTATGGAAAAACGTGTGCTGTAAAAAAACGTGTGTGGTAAAAAAACGCGCGCGGTAAAAAAACGCACCGCAACGCATATGGTGTGAAATGGCCCTAAATTTTTCATAGTTGAAGAGAAATGGAATATGTCTGTCTCTCCAGTTAGCTGTCATACCAGGAACACTCCATGAAGAGAACATAACAACTCCCATCTAATCCTCCTTTTGGGCGAAACGCATCAGACTTAAGGCCCCCATACACGTGTCGGATTTGCACCGGATTCCGGCACGATCGATTCCGGGCGCGTGCGGTCCGTGCCGGAATCGCATGCAGCCCATCTGGTCCGATCGTTCGCGTCCGATTGATCAGGGGCTCAGAATCGGATCGGACGGAGAACCAACATGTTGGTCTTTCTCATGCGATTCTGTCCGGATCAGGGGGAGTTGCCATTTGTGAGGTGGACAATCGGACACGGATCCGTCCCGGAATCCGTTGGACAAGGTGGTATGCTGCGATGGATACTCTTAATTGGCCAATTGATCACACCTGCGATTCCCGGCAGAATCGCCGGAATCGATCGGATGATGAATCGATTGGACATGGAATCCGACACGTGTATGGCTAGCTTTAGAGGTTCTGAATTTGACTTGCTGTTGTGTGTTTAACCAAACTTATAAAGTTTTACACTATGTGATCAGCATCCCTTTTTCCTTATGACGGTTACCATCTTTCTTAACGTTACTTTCTGCCACTTCTACAGCAGATGAAGAAACAAGGGAAATCTTTTTTTTTTTTTATAGAGTTTTATTATAACTAGGCTCATCTTCAATTAATTCCTAGTACTACAAATTGGATTTTAAGGTGTGAAAAGGGTGTCCACGTTCAATTTGTGAACTATCGATCACCATGAATGTGCATGGTGGATGATTGTTCAGGAATCTATTAAAAAAATTGACAAGTGTAGGGCCATCTTAAGAGCAGTGCAGTAAAAAGGTCAGCATGATTTCATACCCAACATTTTTAGATGAAATCAAGAAGATAGCCAGTTCATGTTTAAAACTAATTATGAAAAATATGTTATATAAAACATGCACATATTACATGTTGAGTGCCTCTCATCATTGTCATGGCTAGCATCTTGTGCTGTCCTGTCTGCTATTTGTCTCAGAGAAGCCCTGGGGCTTGCCAATCCTGATACTCAGAAAATGCACTGACAAAGCACATATTTTACTGACAAATTCAAGAAGTGTGAAACAATTACACAAGTTCTACTAGAGATTATTAGACCTTTTACTAAAGGAGTCAATAATATTCATTTTGAAAAACCAATGTTCTCGTTTTGTGGGGCACAGTGATTTTCCTGTATCAGTGTTGTATATACAGTTTAAATATAAAAGGGGTTATACCCTAAGTTCTATTATGAAAATATTAAATGTCATCTCACTTGCAAAATGGGTCCAAAATGGAATGGAACATGTCTCAAGAATGCATCTCTCTCCTGCTTTTTGTTATTCTTTTTGATTTTTGACACACTGCAAACGCACCCAACTAATTCAGTGGTTAATTATCCACAGGACCAGTGTCACAGCGGGTGACACCAGAGCAAGGATGACACAGGATATTCAAGGGTGTGGACCCACTGGACCAACTTGCACAGTTGGCAAATGTGCAATCCGGGGTGCCATCTGGTGTTCACCAGAGAAGCCCGCAAGGGCTGATGGCCTTTGCTGCAGATGAACCCCAGGTTGTGGTTCCTGGACATAGTGCCAGGAGTGAAAAGGTAAGCAGAGTCTGAGGGACGAGTCGAGGGTCTGGAGCCAGGAAGACAGAGGAGGTACTGAAACAAAGTGCAGAGGATCAAGAGGTAGGGAGAATCCATTGGACGAGCAGAGAGTCTGGAACCAGGAAGTCAACAAGCAAGGTAGCTGGAGGTAAACACATGAGACCTATGTCCAGGCACCTTCCTGGTGCCTGAGACTCTCTTAAATAGTGCAAGAGGGAGGAGCAGCTGACAAGGTAAGGAACATCACAAGTGTCCAGCAAAGAGAGCTCGGCTGCAGGAGAGTTAACTCTCTGAGGCAAGTAAGGTATTAGGAGTGAAATGCAGACAATGCAGAAGCTACAGACACAGATCCCCTTGCCCTGTGGAGATCTGTGACAACCAGTCATTTCTTAATGCATGTGACATGCCCTTTGATGGATGTGTTACATTTACATAGGAATAAATGGCCACTTTAAAAACCATGTCAACATGGCTGAAATAGGAAAGCCATGTCAAAACTAGCTAGTTGATGGATGCATTAACTCAAACTCCTCCATCAAATGCAGTTCAGACAAAGCTTTGAAGGTTTTTTTCTTCTCCATCATTCCTTCTTTCTCATTTATGGCTGGCATACACATGCCGATAAGCGGACGATTTTTAACCTGACCGACGGGCGTGCGCGCTCACGCCGTTGGTCAGGTTAAAAATCGGCCGCTTATCGGCATGTGCCCACATGGGGCAACAAATCCCTGTCGCCCCACAGCTCGGCCGGGCAGAGAACAGACATGTCCGATATTCTCTGGCCGATGCAAGCCGATGCCATAAGCTGGTCTTCCTTGAAGCTTATGGCCGGCACACAAAGGGTGCTGGACGACTGAAGGGGCCCCATAATGCACCGGGGTGCCAACGTGATGACGTCATCACGTTTGCATCCCAGTGCATATCGGGACTGGTCTGCCTGCACCCATCGGGGTGTGTATGGCAGCCTTTACTCATTCTTTGTTTTGTGTTTTCTCTTGTCATTTTGCTATCTTTTGCTTTAACTGGTGACGCCTCTATTGACACTCCTCAGAAGGTCCTAATTGCCAGTTCTTTGGTTAGGAGGGTCTCATTATCTTTCATAGGGATCAGGTTGTCTTGAGACTTCTTCTATTCTACGTATCAATCTTTTAGTCATTTGGCCAATTTTACTTAATGCATTAGTTGTCACTTGTTTCTTTACTTTAATTGTGTTCTTGGTTTTTCTTTGAAATTTATGCAATAATCTTATGAGTTGTTTAAAATGTAAAAAAAATCAAAGACAAAATTGTGGGGTTGTTATACAGGGAGTGCAGAATTATTAGGCAAGTGGTATTTTTGAGGAATAATTTTAT
>CM070032.1:50349213-50382508 GCA_036250615.1 Ptychadena robeensis | reverse complement strand
GCGAACATGCGAAGTTCGCCGCGAACAGTTCTCCGGCGAACAGTTCGGTCCATCACTATTCCTGAGTGTGGCTCAGGGTAGATTTTAATTACCAACAATGAGCCACACTCTGATTTACTTAACGGTCCCAGATTAGCCAACAGTGTCCTCCTGTGATGGTGTGATCACCTGCTGACTAAGATTGCTTGGCTGAGGAAGAGATGGGACTCCCCTCTGCTTATCCTCATACTCTTGACTGATGGCTTATAGATATGTGCTACCAGCCACCCACTGAATGGAACAGAATTCCTTGCTGGCTGGGCTCGGATTGTGTGTACGTCTGTCCCAAGGACAGAAGTTCAAATACCTGGGACAGTGCTGACAAGCTGTGTGCTTGTCAGCTGGAGCTTTGTATGGTAGGCAAGGTAGCATGTTGGGCAGCGTAAGTTGGGAATATCTAAAAAGTTCATATCATGTTCAATGGGCCTGTTCACATAGTAATACATGAAAGTGCATGTCAGCAGATATAAAGTGTGTAGGTATGAAGTAGGTTGAATGAAATATGATGTTTCCAGATACTAGGAATAGCCATGATCTTTCCAAAAATCTGTTAATGCAAACTGTACATTGTGAAAATAATTCTGTCAATGTAGGGCATTCTTCTTAACTGACAAAAAGGTATATCAGATCATAGATAGATAGATAGTGCAGCCCCCCCCCCCCCCCCCCCCCCCCCCCCCCCCCCCCCCCCAAAAAAAACCGAGGTCTGAGTTGGTTGCAGTTTTACTTTCCATACATTCCTTATTTTAACATATATATTTACTACCTTCACTTTAGTGTATTCTCTAATTACATTCATTGTTAAGATGGGTAAAATCCCATTCACAGCTTTCTACAGTACAAAAGTATTTGTGGAGTTTAGCCTAAGGTATTATTTCTAAGAAATGAGAGAACAACCCCCCTCCCCACAAAAAAGAATGCTACCATGTTTCCAGCAAAGCTTGGCTGATCCTAGCTGCCAGATGTGTCTGGATACAGTATTGTTCATTGATAATTACCTCCAGGATGAGCAATTACCTCACCTTAGTTCAGGAACCTGATGATGTGCACTGCGCACTCTGCAGCCCTCATGTGCATTACTCTTTGAGCTTGGGGGTTTAGACAGTTCTGCCTGATCTGTCAAATTACAAGTTCTCAGTCTATCATGTGAATAAATAACATGCAGGCAGTCAGCCAAAAAACATTTTCTTTATGTTTGAATGAAAAAAAAATCTGTGGAAACTCTGAAAACCCCCCTTTACGCTCCTTGAAATGGAGAGCTTTATTCAGTATTTACATTACAGGGTTGCACTGATGTCAGCAGAGATACATGGATTCAAGTGTAGACCAAGCACTTGCTTTTTCTCTAAAATTCCAGTTTTAGGGGAGGTCTGGTAACATTACTCCCAGCCCCCTTCCCCTCTTATTACCAGCAAAATATTAGAAAGCTGAGAAGGGTCTTGCTTCTCTCTCCCTTCTAGGAACTTTGCAGCTACAACTTCAGCTTGTGTTTCAGACTAGCTTCCAGGTGTTTTCATATTTAGGTTACTTTTCATGCATGCATTAATAAATTTATCCTTTATATTTTTTTTAGTATAGACTATGGGTTGCACAATGGGCAGTGTATTCTTACTGCAGCTTGCTATTTACTTTTACTGTAGTTTTCAAGGTAGCTGTCAGAGTTACAAAAGCCACAGTAGCCAGAGTACTTCTTGGAGACATAGGGTGCAATGGCACACTAGTGGAAGAGTTTACAGTTTGTTGAGTCAGGGCTCAGAATACCAGCCACCAAGGAGAAAAGACTCTAGAATAAGTGCACCTAGTAGTTCCATGCTGTTACTAAGTGCTAGAAATCACACCGGTACATCCTTGTCTCAATCTGGAAGGCTACAGTCTTCTAGCCCTGGTAATATTCAAACTCAGAGGTTAGAGCGCAATAACACCCAAAGGCCAAGAAACTCTTCAGGTCAGTTATGGTTCCAGGCGTCTAGAAGCAGAAACCAAGTGGGAGATGCTACAGGACAGGAAAGGAGCAGAGTGGATCCCACTAGAGCAAGACCTCAAAGTACAGCTCGTCCATCTCATAGGCAGCAGACAGTGAATGCTACAACAGTCAATGGAGCCAGACAGGATGCGATGCATGGAGATGACCCATACAATCCCTATAAATACAGTGAAGATAATCCCTATCAAAACTACTTTGATACTTACGAGAGCAGGAGATCAAACCTGAGGCGAAGACCAGGCTATGGCGTGCGATACTTTCAGAATGGTAAGATTCATATATTACGCATGGGGGGGGGTGATTTATATAAAATTTGTTACATAAATTGAAAAAAGACTACATAAAATACTAACTGTCGGTTTTCCTATAGCAGCTTCTATAAAAATGGTAATAATATGCATTGGTGGGCAAATCTGGTATGTGCTCTGGTTTTCTGTACTGCAGTTATTTTATAAGAAGATAGAGAAATGAATGTGTACCAACATTCCATACAATAAAAGAATGTAAACTTTTATACTGTAAGTCTCATAATGTACACTTACTAAAATAATATTTTATTGTTAAGGAGTAGGATATTCACAATGCAAAGTGAATTATCACCTGCCATAGTAAGTGTATGTTTCCACAGGGCAGCATGGTTGGTCGGTGTGATGTGTCCATGATGCCCAAACAGCAGATTGCCCGCGGTTTTGGGGTGGATTGCATGCAGTTTATATATTGGTGCTATTCATTAGAATAGGAATATTGGTGCTAATCATTTGATGTTCAATGGACCCGACACTTGTCATTAATGATGCCCTTCAGCGTTGCTGCAATGACAACAGGGAACTCTATGTTGAAAATAAAGAGGTGCAGGTTCTGTGACATGTTCTGTATGCGCATTGACCATGGGGAATAAGATAGCGGAAACAAGCCTAAGGTAGACATTCATTTTATTTATACTTTTTGAATCAACTGCAAGGAAAACTGAACAAAACAGGCTTTTGATTTGCACATGATTGAACTAGTGATGACTCATTTCCTTAATTTATTATTAAGATAAAATACTTAATGGGGTGAAGTTATGTACATGCAAAGAAAACCTAGAATGCCCATGAATAATTGTTAAAAAATACTCTGCATAGTGATAAATCTCAACTCTTTTTGTAAATAAATCCATGGAGATAAATTTTTAGTCCTTTCCTTGATTTCTTGGCAATGCTTTAGCCTCTGTCATAAGGTGTTATATACCACAACAAATGTTCAGTGAAATGCCAAAAATGTTATATTAACATGTGGATTGCATTAATGCTACAAATGAGCTAATGAAACTCTGCATCTACTGTCCTTAGCTGCCTTGAAGTCTGAATGCCATATGCAACTAATATCACATTTGTCACTGATTATCTCTATATAGCACAAAAGACAATCCTACAAGTCCTCAGATCTTCAGCTATTTCATTCTTTGTTCCAATAAGGCTTTTTAGGAATTAAAATTGGTCTGATTGCAATCTGACAACTGTGATAAGGACAAACAATTACTATAACTTTCTTATACTATTACATTGCAAGTACTATGACTTAAAGGAATGAATTCATGTATCATCTTATGCTCTGTGTGAGGGAAATATCATTTCTAAATAATAACAACAGGCAGGAACATGCAGTTCATTGTATGTACTTTCCTAGCTGAATTTCATAGCACACAACATGTTCTTCTGTTTGGCAGACTATGCACTTTATGCTGTACCTGTGTACTAGTGTACTCCATGTACTCTCTGCAACATCCTTCCCTTACAGAGTTAGCATCCTACATTCAGTACAATTAAGAACTTTTTTCCTTATTTGCAGAAACTTAGCTGGTGTAACATGTAAATCATTTAGTCTATTATTGGTTGTGGTAAGATCAGAACCAATAGCTGAACCTCAGCTGAATGGGGTAAGGGCTAATATATACAGGCTGATGACCGCTGGTTAAACGCTCCAAAGCTGCAGGCACCTGGAGAATACAACAAGAGGCATTCGCCAGGTGGTTTTCAAGCTGTTGTCCGATACATATGTAATGGGGATGTTATTAAAGCGCTCCTGCATATCCTGTGCCAGCAGAAATATGCAAGGACTGGTATGCAGGAGCGCCCAGTTGCCTTCTGGATGATATGTCAGCCGACCATATAAATAGAGTTAAATCCTGTGCAACAAGCAAAATCTTATTGAAAATCAGTTTGGTGGTGAAATGGACTGTATTCTGTAAGCCATACACTAGCTAACCATACATGCATTGAATTTTGTAATTTTCGAGTCAAAAGCACAATTTAATCACTGGGTATCAATCTAATATCAATGGATGGTATAAGCAAACAGTGTGATCAAATTAAAACTGAAATAACACAATTCATCCTTAATCGTTAACCTTAGGGCTTGTTTCCATTTACGCCGGGACCCCTCCGCTAAGCGTATACGTAGCAGGTAGACTTACCTGCTCGGCGGAGGATCTGTCTTCACGGCGCCGAGCCGCTCCGCCGATGTAAGGCTGAACATAGTCGAGTGCGTTCAGCCTCTGCACCAGCAGATGTGTAAACAGATTATCCACCGAGCAGGCAATGTCTGTGTGATACATCAGGATCCCCCCTAAGCGTATACGCTTAGCAGAGGGGTCCTGACGTATAATGGAAAAAACCCCTAAAGCTAGCCATTCACGCACTCGCGGCCGTCGGCCAGCTGCAAAATCAGCCGCAGATCGGGGGTGCCCCACATGGGGCGAAAGGGATCTGTCGCCCCACAGCTCGTCCGGCCAGAGAACGGACATGTCCGATATTCTCTGGCCGATGCTGTTAGTTTTAATGAAGACCGGTGTCTTCATTGAAGCTAACGACTGGCACACAAAGGGTGCCGGCCGATTACGTCATCACGCTGCTTTCCAGAGGTGATCTGCCCTGCTCTGTTGGCCTCCACTTGATACCTGTGTGGGGGCCTTTAGTCTATGGTTAAACATACATTAACCTGCCATCATCCCTAATAAACAAATATCTAATCATTCCATAAATCACAGTAATCAGTATGTTATAAACCATAGTGACTACAAAGGGACTTTAATATGGCAGTTATACATAACATTCAAGAATCCAAGGTGTATAAAAACAGTTTATTGAATAAACATTTAAAGAAAGTGTGTTTTTATACACCTTGGATCTCAGAAACACATGGGAAACACATTCAATCATTCACAGAGGCTGCCGGTGCCTACAGGGAGGCCAGCAAACACCCAGGACAGGTAAGTGGCACCCTGACTCTGACTCAAGTATAAGTGGGGGCTTTTCAGGTTTGAACTTGCTGGTGATTCTAATATAGGCAGTCACCCCTATTCTCTAGCTCACCATTATTCATTTATACACATAGTTGAAGATCTACAACCTTTTCTATGGTAATATCACATTTGCATACAAATACTGCCTTGGATTCAATTTAAACAGGACCATTTTAATATTAGAGAACAAAGGGCACTTTGCTCTGGGCTCGCTGATACCGGAAATCCAGCAATGAGTAATGGAACAAGGCTGTAAAAAAATAACCTTATATCTCAACCTTTTGTGCTCCAAGAAACCAAACAGACCCTCATTTGAAAGTCAATTTAGTTTTAATTTATGAGATCAGTGTGATCCGAAGGAACGATTAAAACAGAACATTTGTTAATCTGTTTTTAGCACAAGATTTTCATGCATCCCAACAAAGATGCTAGATTTTCCACAAATGGCAAAACAGTAAATTCCTGTAGCAATTTTCAAAAAAATAACCTTTTCCTCTGAAAATGAAATGGAGTTGATTTGACTGATTTTATTATCGTTATTATTTACTAAGAGAAATATGTTCCATATTTTAGCATTTTGTTTTAGATTTTAGAGAGATTGCGTTGCATGTCTGAATACTATTCCATACTCTACAGTGGAATACATATATGCAGAGGGCATCTATCTATAGATGCACCATTGATTGACACCATATACTGCATTCTACACATATGTTTGCTGGAGGCTTGGTGAGAATCCATATTGTATAAATAAGATTAAATGGCTTCCTGCTCGATGTCTTCTCTCAGGTGGCCATCAACATTGCACCTACTCATCCTAAATTTATCACTGACTGGACAGTCAGTTTGACCCGCCATCAAACAATCACGGGTCAATCAAATGGGAATCTTTCAATGTGAACCCCGCTCGTGTGTACACCTGGTTTTGTGAGATTTTTTCCTACGGGAAATATATCACAACACCGTCTGGAAGAGAGGCACACAGAAAGGCTGTAGAGGAGGAGGCAGAGCAGTGAGTGATCAGAGTAGAGAAGTAACCAATATGCTGTATACAGGGGCTGTGTGAGTGTTACTCCTTAGGGAGTGATCAGAGAGACATGCAGAGGAGGAGGCAGAGCAGGGAGCGATTAAAAGTCTGCACAGTTCAGCTCCGCCCCTTTCCTTTGTCCCTACTCTCAGAGCCGTGCATGCCTAGCTTTAAAGAAGAACAATCCTAGGGATCAGCTCATCCCTGTTTTCTCTTCCTATTAGAAAGCTTGTTCTTAGCACATCAGTTGAATTATTACTTCTGCTACTTCCACCTCTCACACTCAAAACCTGCATTACAAAGATTTCAAGAGGCTGATATATCCGTTCTTATAGTACTTCCATTAAAATACATTAACTGATGCCTCTAGAAGAGTCTGCTAGATTTATGTCTCATCTATTTACCTTTGACCTTAACATAGTCAGTGCTTATCTCCTGGTTTATTGACCAGTTATGGATCTCATTCAGGGCCAAAAGAAGACGAACATATGGAAAAGAGTTAGAGTACAAAACATCTTATTTTTTTAGGCACTGATATAATTTTTGGGCAATGATGGGGGGACAATTTACACTGCGTAACAATGACTTTATATCACAACAGATTGACTGAGGCTGGCCATACACAGGTAGATAACCATTAAAACGATGTACCCTTGAGTGTGCCTTGATGACTTCACCACGCTGTGCTCGCGCTTTGTTGTTTGAATGGAGAATCGATGCCTAGCACTTCTGTGCAATCGACCCTTGGTCCCCGTGCAAAGTAATGGCAATCGCACAGGGATTTACCAATATGTTGGTTTCCTGTTTGACCGAGCTTGGAGGCTGGATGCAATTAATTGGAGAACAGCAGTGGTTCCCAAACTTTTCTTGCAGGGCCCCCCTTTTCTATTTAGGAACATTATCGAGCTCACCCTCCCTATTCAAACACAGGTTAAGAATGAGGCCCCCCCCCTGGAATACCATTGCGCCCCCCAGTTTGGGTACCACTTGATTACAGCAAGTGTGCACGGTGAACAATTGTGCTCGAATCTATTCAAAACTCGACCCGGGTATGGCTCGCCTAACCCATTTTTTCCCCCCAATTATGTGCAGGTTTAAATAAAAACACTATTCATACAAAAGCATAGTTTAATTGAATTCCTACTCTTTCTGAAGTAAACATTCTAAATCCCTTTACTGTACGGACAGACAAATAGAGGAAGACATTACTAACCTTTCTGAAAATAATAGCAGTACGGTTGTTTCAAAAGGGAGTTTTTCTTAAGTATTATGAAGCCTAATAAAGGATTGTGATTTCTAAGTTCAGAAACTGCACTATTTTATTTCAGAATAAGGTCAGTAATATCAGTCCAATTATTGTTTTACTTTTGCAGGTTTTGTTACAGGTGTACTGGTGTCAGGCCAGCCCCTTTTCTCATCACTTGACCCCCCAATATAGGTCACCTTTTGTTCTTCCTTGGAGTCATCCCTCATGCATATCCTTATACTTTAGAACACCTTGACAGCGACAGGCTGTACCAGAAATATAACCTCTGATTTTCCTGGGGAGTTAAACTTAAGTTTTGGACATCTTGTTTGAAATCTTAAACTTTTACTTCATGAGAGTCATATTATATAACGCAAAGGAAAATAAATGCAAAAATATGCACATATAATCCCTCCTGTCAAAGTTAAGGAAATGAAAGTTTTAAGTGAGGGTAGCCTGGATTATTACTCACTTTTATGTTTTTCTTAGCCAACCAATATGAGGATCAAAAAGTTATTCATGGTATTATGAGCATGAAAAGAAGACATTATGTTATATCATGTGTTTCTTTGCTCCTATAAATGTTTTTTTTTTACCCAATGCAAACTGAACACAAAATGTTCGGTTCTAAAGCTAACCATCACAATTTATCCTGATCTTTTCATTTGGCTATTTTTCTTGCTTCCAACATATCAACTTAAAGTACTTGTAATCTATAATGATTTTTACTACAAATAGATTTAATGTTTCATTTGCTAGACTCCACTAAGTCATTTTTCTAAAGTGATATTTAACAAAACTAAAACATGTATAACCCTGACCAACTAAGAACAATTCTTCAGTGATATACCATTTTATCTTTTAATGGAACGCATGTTAGTTGCATTGTATATCTATAGGAGGGATAGAGGTGTTTGGTGTTTCATATCAATGTGCCAAACCCCAATGTTGAACAGTAATTAAACAAGCTCTTCCCAAAGCATTATTTCTACGGGGGGGGGGGGGGGGGGGGCTTTTAAGGCACAGACAATGTTAACAAATTAGTTAACATAAAAAGTTATTTATTAACACATCAGGACCTAGTTATCATAAATAAATGTACAAAATATAAAATGTTCAACACATACATATATTGCACCAATGCTGATATCGGGGAATGCAATGGTCAAAAAGTTGTTAATAGAGTTTCTCCAACATATTTCACCACTATGGGCTTCCTCAGGAAGAGTGAACAAATTATTCATTATTGTAATTTTTTATTATTGTTAATTCATTATTGTAATTTTCATCAAATGTGTATCATATGTGGCGATTTTAAATCTTGTTTTTTAAATTTCAATTAAATTGTTCATATTGATCCAACTGGAGCTGGAGTTGCGATAGAGCACACAATTACACCATTTAGTTATGAAAATCATGACACGTAGCTAGGTAAAAAGAATCCATATGATCCCCAGTTGGAGGCCGGATATTTTAACCCACCTACAAATGCAATCTATTACTAGGGTCAGTCACCACCTTTCAGCATAAAGGAGAAGAAAAGTCAGTTAACTGGTTAAAGATATGTAAAGTAGTCAATGTACTCATGATAGTCAATGGTTTGTTTTTTTCCGGGAAGCTGAATGGTGCACTTGTTAACGTTTAGTCAGAGTTCCCCAACAGACCTGGTTCCAGACTACCCAAGTATTACAACACCTCCTGTGTCATTTAGAAGTCTGATTCATGGCTGAGTAAAATTGACCAGTGCATTGCTACCTTGTCAAATAAACTTTGGAAAGGTCTACTTACTGGTCATTCAGCCCACACCTTGCCACAGCATATTCATTTTCTCCTTAGCTGCTCAGTGCTTAATGTAGAACAATTTCTTCAATTCTTATAAGCTGAAGCTGGCCATACTAGTACTAGTAATATTTTCTTTCCTGTTGATGTGTGATCAATACATGCAAAAAAAATGCATACACCTTCTATAATATATAAATGTGTTGGTGAAAGTCTTATATAAAAAACTTTTTTGAATTTTTTATTCCGCAGATTGGGTTGGAGTTCATCATAGATAACTCAGTAACAATACTACATGTGTAACTATCCGTTTATATGACATTAAACAAAACACCTATTACTGCATAGGTCTTTCTTATGTGGGCAAACAAATTTGAACTCCACAAGACCTCTGAAGGTGTCCTGTGGTATCTGGCACCATAAAGTTAGCAGCAGATCCTTTAAGTCCTGTAAATTACAAGGTGGAACTTCTGTGGATAGGACTTTTGATGTTAACCCAATCACAGGTTATCGGCAGCCAGGCATAACACATCCACATAATCTAGAACTCAAATGCACAGTGGGCCAAAATGAAAACTTGGACAAAGTCACAAGCTAACTATTACATTGATTGTCAATGCCGTGATATGGTTTTATAGTTCACAAGAGGCTATGCATGCCTACCAACTCTGATGGTCTCATCTGATGTGGTGCTGGGCATTCCATAAAACACAAGCACATAAAAGATATGGTAGCGTGGATAACCCAGCACAAGTCACCTCAAAGCACCTTCTCAGCTTCTTTCTCCCAGACACACTGGCCTAGTTGTGGTAGGCAATAAACAGACACCCAACTCTACCTCAACCACAAGATGCCATGGAGCAGTCAACAACAAAAAGTGTGCAAAATTGTATAAATATTGTTTTTTTTCAGTCAAAGGAGAAGATAAAGATACACCATACACCCAAGGTCCTTATATCTCTATTATTAGCTCTGGCTAATTTGTAGTGAAAGCTCTTCTAATGATCTTCTGTCTGCCCTTTCAGGTTTTTTAGTCCTCCTGACCAAATGTTGTTCCACAAACCAGTTTACATGCTAAGCTTATATACTGTATTTTTCTCCCTCAAAATTAGGGGCATTCAACTTATAGAGAGAATATAGAACAAAAATGACAGAAGATTCTGACAGAAGGGGGATGACCAGTAGGATCTACCATAGATGCCATAATGGCCACTATGGGACTCAAAGCCACAAGAGGACCCGTTGTTCCAGGCTGTTCTTTAAAAAGAACACCCCTGGGTCCAACTACACCCCTGGGGTGACAATTCTATTGAAGACCTAAAACTGTAGAATTACGCCCATTGACCTCAATAGGAGTTATTTTGTTGTGTTTATATACACACTTATTACTACTTAATACTACTTACTATTAATAAATGCACACATGTATTTATTTGTGTCTTTTTTTCATTGCATATTACAAAAGGAAAAAGCATCTGATGGCCAATGCATGTATTATATGATTATTATATGCGTAACACTTTTTTCCTTAGAGCTTATAACTTTGTATGCAAGTATACGGTTTATCAGAGATAAAAAATGGTTTGCATTTAAATGTCAGGTGAAAAGCGATGTTCCAAACAGCCTAATATAAAATGGCATATTTTCTGTTTCCAGGCCTCCCAGACTTGGTACCAGATCCATATTACATCCAATCCTCAATTTATGTGCAGAAAATGTCTATGTACAGCTTAAGATGTGCCGCTGAGGAGAACTGCTTGGCAAGGTTAGTGTGGCATTGTACATGGAAACACATCTGTTTATTTCTGTTTTCTATTCCTTGCTCATTCAGTAAAATCTATTTTTATTAGGCAGCATGAAACCATTCATACATTCTTTAGATTAAGAGAACTGAGATACTTTGCCATTTGTCTCACAGACATCACAAAGAGTAATTGTTTTATAGTTTATAGTAAGTGAGTGGTGTGCCCCTGTGTAATGTGAACAGAGAAATTGTCTGTTTTTCTAGTTTATTTTCTCGTGTGCTGATCCACTGGTTCTTTAGATAAAAAAATCCCCCATACACCTTTACATCACTCCATACAAGTTCCATTAGATCTACCAACAACTATGTAGTGCCGGGTCCTCCCTGATAGAATACATAGTGATTACATCTTGGGGAATTATACGACTATGTTGACTTTGAAAAGAGAGTACAGTTGCCCTCACATATATCTGCCATCTAAACAGGAAACTCAATTAGGTTAATTACGGTAATTCCTTGACATCATTTCCATTTTCAATCATATTTGGAAATCCCACCAATTTGCTTAAGATAATCTCATTCAGTGTAATGGTATATGAGGGTTTCTGTCCTTTCACCACTTTTGCTCACAATACCATTCCACTGTTTGACCAGCTAGACTCAGCAAAGTTAGGAACTTAAAGTGGACTTGCTTTTGTACTACAGTGATCAGCAAAAAACAAAATTACCCCTCCTTTCTCCTCCTCTGTTATGATGTTCAGAGGGGGCGGAAGCCCAACATTTCTGAAAGCTGTAACAGCCGGGAAAGTACCAAATGATGTTTTTTATAGAAAAATACACACAGACAATTTTCTCAATTAAAAAACACTATATAGTTTACTATATTGCACTGGATGTCTGGCAGATAAATATGAAATATCTCATATGATTCCATGGAAGATCAGGTAAGCACAATTTTTAGGATAGTAGAGCACTCTGCCACCATCAAGTTTAAATATATATATATAATGTGTGTGTGTGTGTGTGTGTGTACCGTATTATCCGGACCATAAAACGCACCCAGTTTTTAGAGCAGTACAACCAGAAAAAAAAATATTTCATATATAAGTGTTCAAATCAATTGGGTTAATGCAATGTATTAAATTAATGCAATATCAAATTCAGCCAGTAGATGTCACTAGCATCAGTACTATCACAGCACATCATGTCATCCTCCTCACTGATCTTCCTCACTGATTGGGAGTAGGGGGGCTGTGGGGGGAACGGCTGCAGATCTCTTGTCCCTCTCTGGCTGTGCCTGTGTCCATGGAAGCTGCAGAGTGATTGCAGCTTTCACAGACACGGACAGAGAGATAGTTGGCAATCCATCTCTCTCTCTCTTCATTGTTTATATCAGCAGGGCTCTGGGCTGCAGATGGGAGCTCCAGCCATGGCCGCATCTCTCATCTGACAGCTTCCCAGGATAATCTCATTGCTGGGAGAGCAGACGGAAGCCAAGGGTCACGCATTCGGACCATAAGACGCAAGCACCACCCCCACCCCCCCATTTTGTGGGTGAAAAGGTGCATCTTATATTCAGAAAACTATCGTATATGCATTTTGAGTATGCCTCCACTTTAAAATGACTTTATTTTGTGTACTTTATATTAGCTTTATCTTTGCAGGGCCGCATGACAAACTCTACGCACAACCTAAAGCTAGCCATACACTCTGCGGTAAAAATTGCGATCTATTAATACCGACCAATGAAAGCAGTTTATCGGCATGAAATCTGTGCATGTCCACATGGTACGACAGATACGATACGATTCTAATTGCCCGTTTCTTTCGATTGTAAAGTCATCGGACAAGTTGAAAAATTATTATTGGTCTGGGAACTTCGGGCAAGTTCATAGAGTTTTCCCGACCAATTAGTGCCGATGATGCTTATTAGCATATTAAGACTTCCGCCGCCGGCATGTTACTGCCGCTGACATGGTGGCCAACGTACTAGTTGTCGCAATGTAGAAGTATTTCTATATATATATATATATATATATTAATAAATATAGTTTACTTGAACTGACCGGAGACATTTTTTTAAAGTTGTAGTGTATATTTTATTTTATGATATTAGATCGTAAATTCATTTTTTACGATCACATACATTCAGTGTAGCACCTACTAATGTCATGGTATTCATAAATTCCCAAGATTTTGTGTTTTAGCTATAGGTTTTGATGTAAAGATATATTACAATTGTATTTGAATGTATTAGTATATGTAGTATGGTAGTACAGCATGTATACATAAATATCATCTACATAGTATATACTACACATATATCTGTTGTCTGTAAACATATCAATGTATATGTCTGTATATTGTTTATCTGTAATATGTATCTATCTAATATCTATGTATATAGAATTCAAATTATATATTTATTGTTTTATTATTTACATTTAAATTCATTTTAAAATCACATTGTCCAATATAAACAGTGATTATTTTCGATGACATTTTCGATAAAACCAAAAAAATCTATCCAAAATTGGATTTTCCATGTGGTAGTATTTTACCGAAAATTACGATCTAAAACGACTCTGACGTCGGGATACATTGGTCGGTTTTAATAGATCGTAATTTTTATTGCAGAGTGTATGGCTAGCTTTAGGCCCTACTACATGGTCAGAAATTTAACAACCCAAGCCTGGCAGCAGCCGTAGTTCCCATAAGTGTGTAAATTGTAGGAAAAGAGGACCAATTGCTTCCACTGTTTCAGTCAGCTAGTTTTGCAGACCCAGAAGTTATTAGCTGAAGCATGAGAACAGACAATACAAGCAGAATATGTCTCTACTGGAAAATGCATTCAGTTATATCTGGTCCCTTCTGCAGTATTGGGAATTGTGAGATCAACCTTTTCGTGGGCTAGATATTACCAGCAAAGGCTTTCTCTTTACTCTTTTTTAGTAGAAATAGTTGTCAAAAAAGATACATCTCCATGGTTAATATAGTACATACCCATAGCAAAGAGACCCACATCAGAATTCCTTAGGGTAGGCTAGAAGCAAGAAAAATAGAATAATAAAAACTGATTCTGTGATCTTTTATACTCAACAGCAGAATTCCATTATAATTGTGCAGAGCTTAAATTTGACAGGGTTTTGATTTTTTGAAACTTAACTGAGCTGATAATGTGTGTGCTCTGACAGTGTGAAAGGTAGATACTCTGATCCTGAAAGGCCTGGAAAATAATCGGACAAAATATCATAGACTGCCGTATTGTTAAGGTTCATTAAATATCTTATCACAAAATAAGAATCAAATGGTTGTTGAACCATAGACACATTGTATCTGGCCCCCCTCTATATTATAGATTAGAAATGATGGTGCATACAAATACAGAACAGCTTGACTTTCTCTCAGGTAAAAAAATACACAAGGGTTCTATCAGATAAAGAAATCTTGCATTCCCTCTATGCACAATGCATGCAATGTAATTCAATTTATGGCACAACTTTACATTAACCTCCCAAGTGGGCTCCTATGTATGCGGGACCAGCCTGAAATTCAATGTGGAAGGTTGACAGGCATGGACCTGGAGGTTCAAAGAAAACATTGCTCTTACTGTAAAAAATCCAGCATAAACTTTTGCAGCAGTTAAGCTAGCCATACATGGATGGACTTTTGCATGGCTAGGCAGAACCACACCCTGGCAAAGCACCCCCCTCTGGCTAACCTGTCCTCTGAATAAGCACACCGAAGTGCTCGCCCAGAGGGTTAGCGGCCACGCAATTGATAGGCAGGCATGCTAGGAGGAGGCAACTGGGCATCGAAAAAAATTTTGGCCAGAACAAAAAGATTTTCAATGCCCAGAGGCCACACTGGACAACTGCCCATATTGCTATTATCTAAAATCACACTGACTGTCAGTTTTACAACAATCGATTTTACTACCACACCGTGTGCTTCAAAACCAATCAATTCCTTTCCTTGGATCTGTGTGCATGCTCCATAATACTTAATAATCAATTTAAATACCAAGAGAATGGTAAGATAGTTGTATAATCAAATTTACCAACATATCCCATCACTGCTCGATCCATCTTATGTTTGATTTCAACATGATCATGTTTTGAATGACTGAAGTGATTTTGACATGTTTTATTTTACATCGATGAAATTGACAAATCGATCTATGCATGACCAGCTTTAGACAATTTGGCATTGGTTATTATAGATTTCAGCCCCAAATATGCTTTTTAATCTTATAAAGGAAATAAATGCGTCTGGGTGAGAGTAGGCTTTCCCCATATTGTGCCAACAATGCATGGTATACAAGTCCAAGATGATACACTTACCTTTCAATGAGTCCTCCTCTTCCACTGACAGGTCCAGTATCCAGTTGCAGTTTTGTCAGATTTAGACATTTCCCATGCACTTCTTCCTCCCCAGTTGCTTATTAAGAGTGGGATATTCAGAGAGTTATTGACAACTGCCCCAACCACAGAAGCGATTACAAGTCAGCTTCCAAGGGGCAGCCACTCTAATTGCTGATCTGAATGGGGTAGAAGTCTACCAGTGAGCTTTTTACATTGAAGAAATCTTTGGAATTATCTTAAGACTGCAATATGCAGTATGCAATATGAGGGACTTTCTAAACAATCAAGTCCACCTGTGTTCAGTCGCAGAGCACCATATACTGCACAGTTGTTGGTAGATCTAAAGGATATCTGACAGAGAGATCTAAAGGTGTATGGCCAGCATTATCCATATATTACCTTGTAAAGATCCTTATCCTCATTCTTTGAATGATCTGTGAAGGTATCATGGAACACATCCATATGATAGTGACTAGTGAAACTAAAGTTGTCAAATACTTTTATGTTGCCCCACATATTTTCAATATTTTTAAGGTCTGTAGACATGCTTGGCCAGTTTAGCAGCTTTCTTTGGCAAGGCCATTGATGTGTGTATACTTTAGTATGTCACAGTATATGTTGCCATTCATAGTTAAATAACTAAACTGTATCTTCCTATGACACTCCCACCACCATGCTGGACTATAGGCAAGACACACTTTGTACTCCTCACCTGGTTCCCACTACACATGCACAACACTGCTTAATCCTACTGAACACTGAGTGTGACTCCAACCAAGGAGAGGCCTCCCTGCTGGTGTGCCATTATTAGGAAGTGATAGCATTCATAACTTTCTGATGAATGGGAACTGTCCTCTCTGTGACTTTTTCCACACGCGTGTCCGCAGCAGGGGAAAAGACTCAGTGGACACAAGCCATAAGACCTGTTAAGCCCCCCATACACCACATACAATCGCCATGCAATTTCTGTACAACCAACTTTTCTACTACCAAAACCATGTAATAGGAGGACCTTTCTACACCTTCCAATCACTATGTATTCTATCAGGGAGGTCACTATACTACGTAGTTGTTGGTAGGTCTCATGAAAGTTGTATGGAGGAATCTGAAGGTGTATGGGGGGCTTTAGCTCTACATATTAAGCTAATTGTAGTAAAGGAAGAAGTTCACTGTTAAACTCTGTTAGTGCCCCTTGAGAAATACTGGGAAACCATGACAAATGAGTTTAAGATGTGTAAAATAAATCACAGCCAGTCATGATGTGATGAGCTTTGGTCTACAGTCAGTCTCTTTATATAAAAAAGTCAACTTGTTAGTAATACAGATCCCCAAAGACCCAGTACAATTAAAATGTAAGTTAGGCTGTGTTTTTTAGTCTGGAGAGTGCTTAGTGTGCATGCTGCCTTTCCATAAAAGATGATTCTTCCCATATTACTGAACTCTTTCTGGGTTCATGTCTAAGATCATCGTACACCCACATAGCTACATAGCAGAAGAGGTGAGCTGGTGCATAGTTTAGTTCATTCAGAATTCTTTGTTACCCGACTCCAATATGTCTGAAGAATAATGACATAACTCGATTTACTTTGGCAACAACTATTGTAGAAGGAATGTGCAGCTGATAAATCAGGCCAGACTTAATTGTAATTCTATGTATAGACGGGTATAATCAGCCGCTTCTCTGATGCATGGCGTAGGCATACAGATCTGTATGACACAATGTGGGCAGAATAAGTGTGACATGAGCCACTGAGACTTTTATATTTTTTTATATTTTCATGGCGTTAGTGACTACTAGTAAATAATTCCTCTTTACAATGACATGCGCATGTTATAAATGCATTGCCCTAATTATTTACTGAACTGCGGGGCCGTTTCTCCCACTATGCGAAGTATAGCACCAACAACTCCAGCCAGTCCTGCCGAAAGATAGCAACAACACCCCTTCCCCTTCTCAATAACTCAGATGGCCCCGCTGAATGATAGCACACCAATAAACAACCCCCACCCGGGTCAACAATTCAGCATCAGGGGGGCCGTACAATAACTTTGCGTAGGGTCCCCGAAATGCTAGAAACTCCTTTTCGTAACAGAAAGTCCTGTCTTGTCTGTTGTTTTGTCTCATTTTGTTTCATTTGTTTTACCTAATCCTTTTCCACATCTTTTAACCATTTGTTGTACTAGGTTGTGCGCCTCTGTCCTTGTTCTTATTTGTCTGTTACTGGGGCCCACACTCCTCCATTTTGAGTGCTGCACACCTACACACAACTTAAACATCCATCCCTCATACTGACTCCATTTTGCTCTGTGATCCTTGCTCAGGCCCCATACACCAACTGAGGGCCTTTCTGGCCACTGACATCACTATAGCTGTGTAATCACTGCTAAAGGTTGTGCGCAACTACCCATCATCTTTCGGGGCAATTGTAAAAACTAGAATAGCGTTGAGCTCGAATTGCCAATATTTATTGCGAATATAGCCAATTTGAGAATTCGCTAAAATCTTTAATATGACGGCACATATTCACAATTTAGAATATTGTAGATTTTTTACATCAGTATCTGAAAATACAGTGCATTGTGTACGCAACATTCGATTGTTCTAGTGGCGATTTTCGCAGTGAAGCACTAGAATTATCATATTCTTTAATTTACGTAGAATATTTGGAGAATAATTTGCAAAATGCAGCAAACTCGAATATTGCCCATGCTGCTCACTAAACTAAACTAGAACAGAGGCACCAACAGTTTTGTTTTCTTCCTTCAGCTCAATTAAAACCATTTTTCTTTTTGTATTGATGGCGGAATTCCTATTGAGAAGCTCTTGCTCATTTCCTATTATGTCTGCCAACTGTCACATGGAAGGAATGAAAGGCGAAATTGATGGAACAGAAAGCAATTGACAGCCTGCAAAGCCTTTAACCATTCTTCTAGAAATAGAAGAAAAACATTTTTTTCTGAGGTTGTGTTGTAAATCATAGCATTTTTTTTTCTTCTTCTACTGAGCCAGTCAGATCATTTGAAGGCTCACCGACTGCTAGCCTTTGAACCAAGCCCCCCATACACCTTAACATCGATCCATACAATCTCCATTAGATCTACCAACAACTGTGTAGTATAGAGGCCTCCCTCATAGAATACATAGTGATTGGGAGGATAAGAAAGGCCCTCATATTACATGGTTTTGGTAGAACAAAATTTGATTGTACAGAAATTGTATGAAAAGATTGTAAGTTGTATGGGGGCCTTTAAACAGCAACATTTACACAACATTTGCCCATTGAAGTAATTTAATTTCTTTTTGTACCGTTCTTCACAAATCTGTTAGTTGAATTAAGACTTTGGAATGTCAGAAGCAAGATTTGTCAGACAAATATTAATCATTTTCCATGTCCTCTTCTTTATAGGTATTTTCTTACCCTTTTGTGTGTGTGAATCATACTGAGTCATCTATTTTTTTACTATTAAGAAATGAGTCTAGTTGCAAATGACTTTGCATGATACTGAGCACATCGAAATTTTCCAAGATCCATATTCCAAGGAATTAAGTGGATTTTTCTTGTCAATTATAGACAACTGACTGAATTTTTGGTGTTCCAATAGTGTTTTTTTGTATTTTTTAGCTCAGCCTACAGTTCCAGTGTCAGAGATTATGACCAGAGAGTGCTTCTCCGATTTCCCCAGAGAGTGAAGAATCAAGGTACAGCGGATTTCCTTCCCAGTCGACCCCGCTATTCCTGGGAATGGCACAGCTGCCATCAGTAAGTCCAGGCTTAATTCACATGAGAAACAATTTCCTACCTAATAATAACATACATGAATTAACTAATATTAAAATTAATATTGTTACAAATATATTGCTGCCTTTTATATCATGTAAACCTGTTACCCATGACCACCCCTCCCCTGGTCCACATCAGTCTTCAGCTTCTTTTCTGCTTTTCTCTTCTATTCTCTTTAACAATGTTAAGGCCCCCATACACCCTACAATCTTACCATACATTTTTTCTGTACAATCCATTTTTGTTTTACCAAAACCATGTAATATGAGGACCTTTCTAAACCTTCCAATCACTATGTATTCACTATGTATTCTATCAGGGAGGACCTGACACTACATAGCAGTGATATATACCTCCCAATCACAATGTATTCTATCAGGGAGGACCCAGCACTACATAGCAGTGATATATACCTTCCAATCAATTTGTATTCTATCAGGGAGGACCCGGCACTACATAGCAGTGATATATACCTCTCAATCACTATGTATTCTATCAGGGAGGACCCAGAACTACATAGCAGTGATAGAATACATAGTGATTGAGAGGTATATATCACTGCTATGTAGTTCTGGGTCCTCCCTGATAGAATACATAGTGATTGAGAGGTATATATCAGGGAGGACCTGGCACTACATAGCAGTGATAAATACCTCCCAATCACTATGTATTCTATCAGGGAGGCCACTACACTACTAGGTGTTGGTAGATCTAATAGAAATTGTATGGAGTGATCTAAAGGTGTATGGGGGGCTTTTGAGAACTTTTGAAACTTGTTGCCATTTGAGGCTTTATTATACTATTTTCTTACACACTTTATATTGTTTCTTGCTCTTCTCTTTTGTTGCTTCCATTTTAATAATTTTATGTAAAAAGTTTGAAAAAAATACATAATTAATTTACTACCTGTTCACAAAAATAAATATTTTATTGTGTATTATCTTGGCAATTTTAAAGGTCATCTCCACCATTGACAGCCCTGACATGCTGAAAGTCATTTGTGGTTGTTGGTTAAAGTAACAAAGTAAATAACAAGTTACATCAAGTATCTATATAACTTCAATATAAATATAACATAGCAGAGAAATAAAGAGAAAGGGAGACAGAAAGGAAGGAAAACTTCAATGCACTATGACCTGAGATAAGTCTTTAAAGAAACCTTAAAACAGTCAATATAAGGCTAAATAAGTATTTTCTTCGGGGATGAACTAGTGTTTTGTAGACATTTTAGGTGATCTGGCTAAATACACATAGTTTTGGACCAAAGTTCTTCCCCAAGTCATGTAACTCAGTAAATCAATATTCGTATAAGAATACAAAACTTGATTGGAATTTATTGCTGTAATATAAAGAATTTCCATCCAATTTTGCTGTGCCTTAAGGGTCTACTTTTTGTAAAATCTTTGCCACTCAAGTTTAAAGACATTCTGTATTATATCTTGCTATCACAACAGTTTTAGGACAGGAAATTATGAAAATGCTGATCTCTGAAACATCTGTTTTTGTTCAGCAATGTGAAAAGCTGGTGGCTGTACATTTCTTTTTCCCCCTTTGAGATCATGTCTTTGCTATGTTCAAATATTTGATGATGCACATCTATATTTTCAGTTAGGTGAACCTTTTCCAGTGAAATAATGATCAGTTGAGTTTGCTTCCCACATTCATTCTTGTCTGTGTTTTAGATCACCGCTTTCTATTTTTTCCAGTGCAGCAGAATACAGGAACATCATGGCCAATGATTAATGGCTAGAGAAAATAAAATTTACATTTTTATTCAAATGTATACCAAAAACAAGGAAGCCCAATATTGCTCTCAGTTGCCTTAAATGTTGCTCATGTATTTCATATCTAAATACCAACAGTCCTGAATATTTCCCTTAAAACCTTACCTGGATATGATTTAAAATGGCTGTCTACACTGCCTTTATTGAATAAACACCACATAGAGAAGAGGAGGTTGTAGGTTATATTAGCTTAGAGGGTAGGGGTTCAGCAGTATATAGCAAAAACGGAAGCAGCCAGAAGCACAGACCTAAAGGAAGATATTAATTCCAAACCAGTAGTAATGATCTGAGGGAGTGATGAGTACTTTACATATAGACCATGACTTTAGGCTATTTATTGAACACATACTATATATAAGTTATATATGGGTTGTTGGCATGATCTTTGACACTGAAATAGATGAATGTAAACACTTATGTGCTTATGTGCTTGTGTATCTCATAAGGTAATGTTATAACAATCTGGCTTTATTGCTGAACATAGAAAACATCTTTTTACTGTACTTGCTAAAAAACCCATCTAGACATTCCCAACTGCCAAAGCACTGACTTGTAGTTTTGCTCATGCACATGTTAGAGCTGGTGATTGTTGAGTTTTGAGCTGTGTGTTTCTTTGTCATTTATGACATTAGCACCAACCAATAAGGACAGGGGATGGAGAAGAAGGTTAGTAGCGGATGCCTAGATCTACATTGATGGCAGCATATACATTTAGTGGCATGGTGATGCATGCATTTCAGTGCTTATATTTACTTAACTAACTCAATCGAAGCATCATTTTAGAACTTTAAGTGCATTTTTCTTTAATCACCATACAAACTCCAGGGAAATGAAATGTATCTAATGTAGTGTTCTGCTTTCTGAATTGAAGACACTCATGGCCTCTGTTGATGATCCTCTTCTTGAGATACGTAAAACACTGGATACAAATTAGTGTAATTTTGTATTTAGTATTTACAGCTTTTTTTTAATACTTAAAGAATATTAATTGTATTCCATGTACACTGAATCAAACACTAGCCTACTTAAAGGTAGCTATAAACGTATCACAATTTGTTAGATCGATTGTCGATTTGATTGACTTCAATCCATCAATATTAACTAATTCTCAATTCATCTAATTCAATATCAATCATACTACTACACACTCAATCAATGCAAAATGGTTTCCTTTTAATTGATTATTTTCCAGTTGATGAAGATAATGGTCTTTGAGAATGCTACAAAATGTGATCAGCTATAACACGAGCAAAAACCTAAAAAAAGAAGCTACTTGTACAATCAGGCAAAAAAAAATTTAAACCTTAATGATCAATTTATGCTTGATATTGATTCCTTTTGGTTATCTTATTCAGAAAACTGAAATTTTATTAATTATTAATTTTATTGCTCCATCAAACAGCAAAATCAACCCTTGTGTGGCTAGCCTAAAGCAGGTTTGACTATACTTTAAAGGTAACAACTCATTCTCTAGCCTGATTTAGCTAATGGATAACTTTACATGGTAAGATCTTAAATGTAGAACCATCTTAACATCAATATGTGTTACTGTCAACAGGCATTACCATAGCATGGATGAGTTCAGCCACTATGACCTGCTAGATGCAAGCTCACAAAGAAGAGTGGCTGAAGGCCACAAAGCAAGCTTCTGTCTGGAGGACACTTCATGTGACTATGGATACTATAGACGATTTGCATGCACAGCACATAGACAGGTGAGATAGTCAAAATGTGGACTAAATTTAAACCTTACCTTGCCTCAGCACAATAACTATGACCTTAGAACTTCATGAAATGTGTTTTTATGGCTAAGCAGCTGCAAATCAGACAAAGACGTGTACAGCTCCCTGCCACTAGAGTCTGGGACACTGGGCATGTTCTACGATTGATGGGGATGTTTGGGTTTGACAGATGCCAAGTTAGAACTACCTATGTACATTGTATTAACTGTAAGATTTAACAGAAAAGAAACATTGATGGTTGTTCTTTTGAAGAGTTTTGGCGTGGCCCGGTGATCCTAATGCTCATTCATATCAGACATTTTGGCATATTTTATACTTCCAGGAACACTTTAGGGAAGGTCATTTGCTCTATTATTACTGTGCCCCAGTGCACAAAACTTGATCTATAAAGACATGGCAGAATAATAGAGACATTGAGTCATGTCTTCTCATCCAACATTACTGCGTGTTCTCACAAATGCTCTTCTGGATCATTGGGCAATGATTTCCAGAGATAAACTCTAGAAAAATGTGGAAAGCCTTTTCCAGAAGCACAGAAACTGTTAAGCTGGCCATACACCTTCAGATTTCTCTGTCAGATTTCCTTCAGATCAGATTTTGTTTTACCAAAACAATGTAATATGAGGACCTTTCTACACCTTCCAATCACTATGTATTCTATCAGGGAGGACACTATACTACATGGTTGTTGGTAGATCTGATCTGATCTGAAGGAAATCTGACAGAGAAATCTGAAGGTGTATGGCCAGCTTTATAGATGCAAAGGAGGGATCACCATTTAGGTGTAACAGTGGGTTTACACTGGTGTAGATTTTTTTGTTCGTTCAACGAAGAACAAAAATTTTTTGGTTGATTGAACAAAAATCTAGAATGCCCAATTTGTTTGATGGAAGAATTGTGTTTGCCTCAAACAAAAAAATGTTCAAAAGGTCATCGAACATGTTGTTGTAATTTCGAATGTATTTTCATTTAGTTGCATTTGATAATTTAACGAACGATGCTCGACAATGACATCGAACAAAAAATCTAATTGGCAGTTGATTGAAGAAAAATCTACAGGTGTAAACCCACCTTAACACAGTGTTTTAGCAGTAGCAGTCTATTAAACTGGCACATGTTTTATCCTGGTTTGAGATAAGATAAATAGATTAGATAAATATTGCTTTGCACACCTTCCTCCTATTCAGGTCTTTACATACTGAAGGAATGCTACATGAATATTTTCTACATAGCTGCAGGCAAAAAAGTGAATCTCATTCCAATATTACTGTCATGTTGACAGGGGAATTTAAAGCTTTATGAAGTTTAGAAAGACACTTTGATTATTGAAATATTCAAGCAAGCATGGATATTCATAAACAGCTTAATGTTTTATGCATGGTTTGGACCTGTATTGGTAAGACACATGAATATGAAAATATTTGTCTGGACCGAGACGGCTCTGGGCCAGACATGGGGTGGCTAGCCACTGGGGCTTTAACGGTACACAAGATCCATCACGGTGTGTGTCCAATGGGACATAATTTTATTAGGAACAATCAGACAAAAAACAGAAGAAAAACATACAAAGATATAAATGCACATTGTAAAATACAATTAATCCATAAGAGGATTGTGTCATCCAGTACATAGCTTCACATATACAAAACAGTCACAGGCGATAGTTCTAACGCGTTTCACCCTGAGTTTACGGGCTTCATCAGGAGTATATGTCCTAGATCAATGATCAACCTAGAAGCAAGGATGTAATCTAAAGACGAGTCCTATAGACGGAAAAACATTATCTGTCAATAAATACATAATATTCGATTCATGTTCAACATGATGGCAAACATAATTTTCAAATCGCTGAGAGTTAGCAGAATGTGACAGATCCTGGTGGAAAACAGCTGATTTTGGCAGTAAAAGTGAGTAAAATGATTTTGGCAGTAAAAGGCAGTAAAAGTGAGTAAAAGTTGCAGATAAAGTAGCTAAGGGATGATGAGAAGCATAGGCTGATCAAAGACTACAGAGAAACTGGAGTAAGACCATGAATATTGCCAAACTGACGATTCACCAGTGGGGGGAAAAGGTTGTATAGGAGTATGAGGGATCAGAAGCTAAAATGGTTTTTAGTGAGAAAAGGTACTGTGTTTCCCCGAAAATAAGACAGTGTCTTATATAAATTTTTGCTCCCAAAGATGTCCTACATATTATTTTTGGGGGATGTCTTATTTTTCTATGAAGAACAATACGGCACTGGGGTATCGGGGTGGGGGGATCACTTAAAATGACAAGGGTGATCAGAGGGGGGAATCGAAATGGCACAGGAGACTCAGAGGGGGGATTACCATTTTAGTAACCCCTTTTGATCCTCCTGTGTCATTTTGATTGCCCCCTCTGATCCCCCCTGTCCAGAGTTACAGTACCATATCTTCAGGGTGCCTTATTTTTAAGGGGGTGCCTTATATTTCAGAGTGAGGCAAAAATGTAAGGGTGCCTTATTTAAAGGGGATGCCTTTATATTAAGGTAACAGGGTAGGTAAAATTGTGCTCCTCTGCTCAGTCCTTTACTGTCTACTGTGTACAGGGTAGAACTGTTCTTGTAGAGGTTAGATAAGAGCAAATATGAAACTGGTGGTTGCTGAAATGTAGAATAAATAGAGACGCCTACTCTGTTTCACTTATTATCATTGTGAGTCTTCTCTATGTTAATTCTGTACATATTCTTTGAGATGGTATGATGGAAATTCATCTATGATGCTTGTTTGTTATTCGTCTATTTGTTACATCACCTAAGAAAAAAAACACAAAAAACCCCACAATAAATAACCCCGGGAGATGAATACAGACAAAGTCTGAGAAATGATCTATTGACAAAACTGCTGTGATGCATGTAGATGAACCTTGAAAATTATGGGCTTAGCAATGATGTGTAATGTATCTGGCAAAATGTTACACTTAATCTTTGGAGTTTATGACTTAAATCTGAATCACTTTGTTTCCAATTTGAAAATCAGCCAGTTATTTTTCATTGGAAGGGGTTGACTTCAAACAATTGCCCCAGTCTGTCCTTGGCTTGGGTAACAGCCAGAGACCATAGAGCAGACAGCTTATATTTAGGTGTAGAATGTTATGGTGTTTAGTATTGTATAACCTGTTAATATCAAATTGACAAAAACAGCTATATCTGAGGAAAAGAATGCAGTGTTCTGAAAGTAGAACAACGGGTTTTACAGCAAGTAAGAGTTACTTGGCTTCATATAATATGCACATTTTCCTATGCGGATGAAACCTCAGACTTTATTTGATCAGAAGCCATTTTTCTATTCACACTCAGTGCCAAGAATTTTTAAAATCCCTTTCTGTAACAGCATCCACCACGTCTGCAGGGAACCAAGCATGTCCCACATTCATCCAAGCTCTACAGCTGTACCTTAAACGTGCCTGCGTTCAGATTAACAGTAGAGATATATATTTTTTTGGAACTATAGTTTACTATTTCATCTCGTTCATTCTTAATATATTTCTCACTTTTTTGCAAACCTGTCCACACTGGAAAGTTCAGCACTGTCAGTAAATTCTTTCCAGACTATCTGTGTAGTGATGTCACATAGAATGAGAATAAGACAAAAAGTTATAACATTTCCTTTCATCTTCTATATACATTCTGTCTTCTAGACATGTGCATTGTTATAAGTTTAATAAAAGGGCTCTTTAAGCCATCTGTAATATAAGGGTCAGTAAAGGCTAGGCCCCACTGTACACTGGGATGCGCTGCTGTCCGCGCAAGCCTCCATTAAGTTCCCATAAACATAGCTTGCACCGGTGGAGGCTCGGACCAGCGGATACAGGGCTCTAACGGGCTATAGAAACAGCCCTGTCAAAGCTACATTGCTGTCAATGGCCGGCTTGTGCACTGCAGTGGACAGTTGAGCCCTAGCCTAACTATGATTGTCGCAGATTCATGCTTTTAAGGTAGCCATACACAGTCAAATTCTTCCTCGATTGTCGAGGGACAGACTGATGACTTCATCACGCTGCTGCTGACCCCATCCAAAGTAATGTGATCAAAGGGAATCTACCAACATGACGGGAGATCCGACATGTGGGAGATTGCTGGTCGATCGCGCCAGGTGGGCGCACCAGATTTACAGCCGAGTGTCCTCCTGATGAAAAGCAGGAACACGCTTAGCGGCAAACTTGTCCATAAACCTATATCCATGTGGGCATATACCATCAAATTTCAGTGTTAGGGAGAAAGTTTGGTTGAGAGGTCAATCATTTGTTATTATATTTTTTTGTATAAGCCATGTTTATGATTTTACTGATTTTTTATTGGGCGAAAAAACGTTCTCAGGGCAATCGCATTGTACTCTGCTGTGATTCCCTGCCCTCCCTGTACACAACGTGTGTGGGAAAAGCGACTCCCTTTCCATTATGGAGGTCCCCTCCCCTTCCCCTTTCGCAATATTTCGAATATTCGCATCACCCCAATATTGGATTTAAAAACTGTTGATGGTCGCAGGGAGTGTTGCTAAGCTCTTGTTGCAGCCTTCCCATTTGTCCACTTGCATTGAGAGGTGTGTGTAATGGAAAAAAAATACAGAATATCCGGAATTGCGAATATTCGGCAATATACTCACCATCTTCGCGAATTTCCGAATTGCCGATATTCGCGATTACCGTAATATTCGGAATCCGAATATTCGTGATCATCACTAAATGTCACCGATGTCGTCAAAGACTCAGGCCGAAAAAACTTCACAAGCCTGCAGCAAAGCAGGAATGCTGCAGGTTCACGGAGAACCAGAGATTATGCCTTTGGGCGTAACGCCAGGGAGGCTAAAGAATACAATATTTTTTATAAACTCTCAATATATCTCTCAATGTTTGAAATACTGTGGACTAACATGTTTTTTCCTTTTTCCAGGGACTGAGTCCAGGTTGTTACGACACCTATAATGCAGATATTGATTGCCAGTGGATTGACATCACAGATGTGAAGCCTGGAAACTATATTTTAAAGGTATTTTAAATAAACTTGACTGATTACACGTGACATTAGATGCAATGCTGGTATGTGATCACAAAAAATCTATTTTTCAGGTCAGTGTGAATCCAAGCTACTTGGTACCAGAATCTGATTATTCCAACAATATTGTTCGTTGCGATCTAAGATATACTGGAAACCATGTATACGTTTCTAGCTGTACAATTTCTCAGTAAGTATAAACTTTTTATTACCATACTAACAGTGTCACATAAACCATTTAGAACCATATGCCTTTCAGGAAAACCAATTACATGTACTTCTTTCCACAAAGCAGCTGCTGCCAAGTACATCACATGTGGAACAATGTAACACAAGACAAACTGATATTCGTTGACTGCAACCCTATAATCAAAAAAGTGCTAAATCTGAAAATGGTATTGTTCCACACGCAAATCAAATTGTCCCAGAGAGCCATTTGGTTCTGTTGTGAAATAAACTAATAACACAAATATTAGGTCGCAATTCATGGATTTTGTCTGTGGAGGTCTTCGGCTGCCAACGTTTCTTGTCAATGGAAAGGCCTTGAATATAGTATTTAAAACAACATTGCTGGTGAATGGTGGAATTAGGGTACCCATAGGAACATATCCATAATGAAATGCAGTAGAATCATGAGAATCTCACTTATTAGGAAGATTTCCTTCTAGTAAGAAAAATTCCTGGGTCCATTGTTTTATTGTTAGGGTTTAACTTTGAGACAATGTTTCAATAGTAATAAACCTCCCTTGCGCACTGCTGAGGTCCAGATTTCTGTACCAAAAGTGCACCATAGACTTCAATGGTACATTTTTCTTTATGTTGTAGGCCTGTAGCTTTCCAAAATATGTCCGTACAAAGGGTCTAATAGACATCCTGAATATAAGAATGTTTGTAACAAACAATTATGTCAAATAAAATGTTTTAAATAAAATTATTGAGAAAACACAAAAATCAGGGCACAAAGCTATGCACTTTGTACTAAATCTCGCCCAAATAAAGTCTCTGGTGCCCCAGATGTGCCCATTTGCAGTTAACCCTCTCTAACCTGGTGTAATGGATGTGGTAAAATCACACCAGGGAAGAGAGGGTTACACCTGGGGTACCAGAGACTTTCTATTCTGGCGAGATTTAGTACATAGAAGCATATTGAAACCAGTTTTCTACATAGAAAACTGATTTCATTCAATGTACTTTCAAATTTCTCGCCACCTCCCCGATGTGATGTCATCATGTCACTCGGAGGGGGGGGAAGAGAAGGAGGAGCTAGCAGCATGTCACATCGGGGACACCGGGACAGCGCAAAACAGTAAGTATGCGCTGCCGGTGCCCCAATGTTCCCTGGACGGCACCATCTCGTCCAATGCTATAGTAGGACTAGCAGCGCTGGACGAGATGGTGCCGTTCCGAATGCTAGGGCGGTTAAACATGTTAAAACAAGCAAATTCAAATCTGGGGCATTGAAGTCCCACAGAAAGGACAAAATGTGTGCAGGGCTGTTTTTCTTCTGCTAGCACTATAACAAACGCCTATAACTCACCCCCGCTCAACAACTTTTGACAGGGGGCCCCAAGCAACAATTTTGCATAGTGCCCCCTTAATGCAAGCCACTCCTCTGAATGTGTGTATATATTGTTTATTATATGCTTACAGAGAACTAGAGCTTTTGTGGACCAATACTGTTTTTCTTCAAAACATTGTAGTTGATTAGAACTGAGAGCAGTCATAGCAGTCAGTGTTCCAAACTGAACAGACATGAACAAAATATATTGATGGATGCCTTTAGTACTCTGGTGGGTCTCAGAGTGTAACCAAGTGAAAGCCATCGAAGAACATGATTCTATTGTAACAGAATGAGGCATATGAAGGTTTAAAAGGCTTTCTTTTCAAATCCTACAAGCAATAAATTTCATTCTGTCTGGTTCAGATATCTTTTAAAGATTTTCCTGGATGCAGTCCAGCTGAAGTAATATGCGTTGTCTGCTGTAAAGGGATATTCTTTCCTCTGACTCACTCCTTCCAGATCGAGCTGTAATATTTCTCTGCCCAACACTAATAGGCAACTTTTTACATGAAGAACCCTTCACTAACTTTTTTTAATATTTCATAATGGTTTGAGATTTAGTAGCACTAGGTTTACTAATAAGTACTTATCTGATTATGGCACCAGATGCAAGCACCACTCTTGGGTTGTGTGACTTCAACTGACTGTCTCTTTGCCATGGAGGGAGTGTTGTCCTCAATGACTATAGTATCAACCATTCTCTTTAGTTAAATAGTGACTTACGCTATATTGTCAAAAACATTGGGACACCTACCTTAACACACATACACTTTATTGACATCCCATACTTAATTCATTGTGGGAAATCTTTTACTATATTTCCAGAGCTTTTATGAGGTCCAGCAGAGCAATTATGAGATCCTGTCAGACAAAAAGGTCAAAGTCTCCACTCTAAAATATCCCAAAAGTGTTTGAGGGTAGGCTTCAAAAATATCATGGTATCATGAAGTATTCAAACTATTTCCAATACACCCAAGAGATGATCAAACCCCCCAAAAAACAACCATACACCATAATCTTCCTTCAGGCATGTACAGTTCTCCTGAGAACTTGGACTCATCCATCAGATTGGCAGAGAGAGAAGCGAGATTCATCACTCTTGAGAACACTGGTCCAGTGGTGATGTGCTTTAGACCACTGGATCCATGACTTTGCATTGAACTGTAAGGCATGGATGCAACTGTTCAGCCTTGGAAACCCATCCCATGAAGCTCTATACTTGAGTAATTCTAAAGGCTATACAGAGTTTGAGGTGTGTTGCTTTTGCCTCTGCAGAAAGTAGGCAACGTGCTATGCGTGCCTCACTATGCTCTTACCCTGCTGTGGGATTTTACGTGGGGTATTGCTGGTGGCTCAGTAGCTGTTAACCCCACTTGTAATTTGGTATGACATCATTCAACTGTAGAATATTTAGCAGGAAATTAATTGACTTATTGCACAGGTAACAGAAACATCATCATAGTCAGGGGTGCACATAACTGGTACGCATCCAGGTCTTAAAACCCGCTCTGCGTACCTGTTTTGAAATCGCATGTCGACTACAGATGGGACAGATTGACAGAGCTTCCGCCCCCCCTCTCCTCCCTAGCTTTCTGACTGCAAGCAAGCATTAGCCGGGGCGTGTCAGGTAGGAGGAAGCTTGATATGCTCAGCCTTGGATTCCTTGCTCTCACCCCCCTGTGTTCCCGAGGTGAGATGCTTCTGCTTTCACTCTCTTGATGTGTGTGTTGTTGGGGGAATGATTAGAGGGGGGGGTGTGTGTGTTTTTAGGGGGGAAATGGTCAAGGGGCTAGTCTGTCTGAGAGAAGATCAGGGGGAGAGGAGGTGATTATTGTGGGGAAGGCTGTGAGGGGGGGATAAGGGGGTACTGTGTTGTGCCGTGGGGTGGAGGGGGGGGTAATTAGCGGGTAGTCTGTGTGGAGGGGATGATTATTAAGGGTAGTGTGTTTCTTTGTGAGGGGGGTGGAGGAATATGGGGGGGGGGGGGGGGTGGGGGGTAGTGTTTAAACACTACCTGCAAATGTTTTATTTTAATTGCCAAATGTTTTTGCCAATTTTTATTGTTAAACATAGAATTTATATGTCACCTGAAAAACCGCAGGGAAGCTTTAGGCTAAGTTTACACTGGTGGTTTTTACCTCCCGGTAAAAGGGAACCCGTTTAACGTGACTGACCGCGGAACGCCACTTAGGCGTTAGCCGGTCGGTTTTTGTGCGGCTGTGCCATAGGACCTCTATTGGGTCCTTAATTAGACACCCTGTAATCGCCTGCACTGTTTTGCAGCCGATCACAAGGAGTCGTTTATCCCGCTGCTGCGGGAGCGCACTGGCGGTTTCCGAGCTGAAAGCAGCTCGAGAACCGCCAGTGTAAACTTAGCCTAAATAACTATAAAAGGTTGCAGTTAGGGGTGTCTAATTCAAACACAGGTCACCTGTGGATGGAGACAGCTAATCGGAGGATTAATGAGGAACAGGGAGGTCCAAAATCTACCATGCAGGAGGCTGACACAGAGGACAGTGAGTAGACCACGCTACATATGGGGTCAGTACCAAACATTTTCTCCTGGTACTTATCTGAGGAACTCACTAAAAAAGTTATGTGCACCCCTGATCATAGTACCAAACTGGAATTCACTGAGCCCCTGGAAGTGACCCTATCTTACACAGAAGCAGTCAGTATGTCTAGGTCCCAGGTGCCCAACCTGTGGCCTGGGGGCCGCATGCGACGCCCATTGGGTGTTCTTCAGCGGCCCTCCTCAGTCCACCACATTTCACTACACATAACCTTTGAATCAAAGGTTATGTGCCCCATATATATCACTATGAGGCACATAACCTATAGCGATGTACATGACCACACTACAATTTTCCCTAATGCTTGAAGTATAATTTAAACCAAGTTTTGTTATTTAAAATGAAAAATGAGTTCTAGCCCTGCATGCTGTCCTCTTTCGATTATAAAATGCTTATATAAGTCAGTATAGAGTAAAAATGTTATGTGCGGCCCTTTAGTGATGATGAAGGCCACACTTGTGGTCCTCCATATCAACTCAGTTGCCCACCACTGGTCTAGGTGATTGATTGTATATACCAGTGGCCATGGAAGATATTAGAAGACGGGAATTTGAAGGGGTGTGCCAATACTTTTGGCTATAAAGTGTTACTGTACAGGATGACAATTGTCAGGGTTTATAAGCTATGCTCTGTGGTACTTCAGAGACTGTATACCCAGGATTCAATTATTTTGCTACTATAATCAAATTCTAAATATCTGTATCGTGGGTAAAAGTTAAAAATAATTATCAACAGACCTCATAGAGACGTATTGATCAATTCACACAAGCTTAACCCACAATTCACCCAACACTAGTTTTCACATAATATTAAATAAAAAAAAATGTAAATCATCTGTGTAAATAATGTGAAGAGAACAAAATGAACACTTTAGAAAGCATAAACGTTTTTTCAATATAAGTTTTCAAATTAAAGGGATAATATGAGCAAGTCATATTACGTATACAGCATAATGTCTTGTAGAAACATCTGGAAGATTTGTATTAGCTAATTACACAGAAATGTGGGTGGTCTACAACAGGACCTCTTATTTTACACAAATAAGGCCTCTTTCATCATCCAGTTTACAGCACTTTATGTACTCAGTCAAGAGGAATTTAAATTAAATAATGTGTTTAAAGAAATAAACCTAATATGCAGCATACAATTATAACGCTGTGAATTACACTTATATTTTAAATACTTTCAATCATTCTCTGAATTCCCACAGAGGTTGTGAAGAGGTTTTCTTCTAGCTGACCCCCAATTATAGGGGGTAAAATGCTGAAAAAAGCTGCTTTAGACGGTTTCTTCTTGAGATATGGAATGTTATAATGGAACATAATACTGTGACTTTATGATTAAAGTCTCCCATACACCTCACAATCTTACCA
>CM070032.1:50335665-50349113 GCA_036250615.1 Ptychadena robeensis | reverse complement strand
AAAGGAAAAACAATAGGAGAAAAAAGCAGGAACAGTTCCCCAAACACCTTCCAATCTTCCTGTGCATATTTCTTTAGATCTAACAAAATCTATGTAGTACAAGGGCCTCTCTAATTATGTATAGAGTGATTGGATAATTTAGAAAACTAATTTTAAAAAGTAATTGAACAGTGAGATTGTAACATGTATAGTCACCATTAGAGATGTTTTTTTTCCTTGAGAAAGAACTAATGTTAAAGCCGTTCATAGACACCTCGATCCATGGCTGGCTTCTAGCAGACTCATTACAGAGTGGTGATGTCACCGCGCTGTGAGGAGTCGGCTAGAGAACGGACAGGAATCCTGTGTGCTCCATTAACACAGGGATTCCCAGCAGACTCCTGCTCCAAATTAACTGACTACAACAGGATCAGCCACAAAATCACAAAAAGTACTGGCAGGGCGGATCTGCTGGCTTTTTGACTCAAAACTTCAAGGTGTAGTTGCAAGGTGCCCACCATGTGTTAGGCGGGAGCGCCCACGCCAGTTGATCGCCGGTACTAAGGCCGGGAATCGGCACGCCTATGGCCGGCTTTGCTTCTTTTTTTTTTCCAGGTAAATGCTCATTGACAGACAAGTTAATAACAGAGGACATAATATTTCGGCAGGTGCCCCATTATGGGAGCGGTAAAGTTTTATAGTTAAAGTTTTATTTAAAAAAAGGGGAACTTTTGTAAAAGAACAAATAAGTGATTGCATACTATATAGGCAAATTATGATACATCAAACTATGCACGAACACCTAAAGTATCTGGTATCAACAATTATGATGTTTTAAGGGTTGTTGACTATTGTGACATATTGAGAAATGATGTATATAATTTGAATGGCTTATTTAGCTGAAGTTGAGCTTAAAAATCATAAGAAGGCTTTGGGGGACCAGAAAGAACATAATAATGAAATAATCGGACACCTGCTTTCTGCAAGAACACCAAGGGTTCATGAAGACTGTAAGATATAATTTTTGTAGGGTTCAGTAAATCATATTTGCTGTTTTCTTCGTAGTTAGCAAACAAAGAGTAAACAGGATTAGAAGAAATGATGTTGATGATGATGTACTTAGAAGTATGAAGTAGGCTTTAATATTAATTTCATTGGCCATCAACACAAAGGTGTTATAAGCAAAAGCACAACCTTTTCCCTGAGAGGGACAAAGTGTATGTACAACTCATATTTTGTAAGCCTGATTTCCATGAACAAAGCCAGTGTCTTGAAAATGAGTGTGCCTTCTGGCAAAAGCAGAACAATTTCTCTTGCAAAGTTGTGCCTTGCAAGTTTCCATCTGGATAAAAGAGATTCATTTGATCAGTTTGTGCTGTATTTAGCCAGATAGTTTCCATAATCTGGAAAACAGCATTACCTCTTGTTTAAACACACATGGTCCTGATGCCAAGCCCCCAGTGACATGTTACTTTATTTAACGACTTGTACAAATTCCAGACAGTTTGTCAAGTGTGCATTTTCCAGACTGCTTGTCAAGTGTGCAGTAACAATATTAGAAACTAATCTGTTATTTCTTTTCACAGTTATTAAACTGCAATGAAGAGACCAATTACAGATGCAATTTTTGTGGAGTTCACAAGTCGTTTAATTCGATTGGATGTAAACACTTTTCAGTGGAAGCATATGGACTTTGACAAGACCATAACTGGGTTTTAACTATGTGTAACAAAGTTGGCACTTATATTTGTATTGCATCTAGATAATTTGGTTGATCTGTGTATGTATAATGTAATGTTTTACCGGTCCAGACACTTGGCTTAATAACAAGGGTGAAGGCACTCCAAAAAGAAGTACTATTCAAATAATGAGTAATATAATACTTTATCAGTCCTTAGCTTGCAGTCTGAAAAATAATCAGCTCAAGGCGCAGTTGTGGTAAAAGGAAGACTTGTATACAGGAATGATGCTGGATATACATAGATGAATGGAAATGGATATACATAGATGAATGGAAATAAACAAGAATGTGTGTTGTTTTTAGAGATAGTCAAATTTTTCGACTTGCCAACTTTGTGAGCTGATTGCAAAGCTTCTGAACATGGTATCATCACCAAAATTGGAGATGTAGAGAAGGGTTGGGGGAACATTTGGAATTTTTTTTTTGCTCTAGCACATGTAGTTTTTGCATAAATTAAGTTCAAAATTAAAGTCGAAATTCCGATTTTTGAAATTTTGACTTGACTTTGAATTTCATTAGTGCAAAAACTATTTGTGTTAGAGACATACTTCTTTTTTTTGGAGTGTACCCCTAACCCTTTTCTACATCCCCAGCAAGTTTGGTGATGATACCATGTTCAGGGGCTTTGCAATTAACTCGAAATCATCAAAATCTTCGAACTTTTGAATAAAAATTTGACCACCTCTAGTTGTTTTAAAATTAGAACATCTTAGTTAATGAGAATAGCACTTTAAATGTTTCTACATTTAAACAGATACTTGTAATGCAATTGTATGGTAAAGTGTAAAAGTTTTGGGGAGTTCTAGCGCTGCAACTATACAATCGATCTTCAGTCAAAACAACTACAAATTGGATACATTGGGAAAGCGTTTAAACCCCAGTTATATTTGTTTGCTGGCAAAACAGAAACATAGAATCATGGGAGATCTTCAATTTAAGAGTTATCACAAGAAAAGGGGTAAACAGAAATCATGCAGATTGGAGAATTTCCCCTTACTGTCTTGGGGACAGAAATATTAATGGAAGGTTTTTATAAACAGCAGAAACTAAATCCAGACTGTGGTTTTCCTTACATTAAAATAAATTAGGATTTTTTAAATTACTAATACACTTTAAAAAAAAACAACAAAGTTTTGCCCTTCATTCCCATCACCTTAATTGGGTTAATAGTCCATTTAATGCTACACAGCTTCATGTGCTCAATAGGCCCTATTAATATAAAGGCTGGTTTTATTATTCATTCATTTCATTGAACATGCATAGAAATAGATAGTGGATGTTCACACCAACTAACCTTTTACCCTTAAAGCCCCCCATACACCACATACAATTACCATGCAACTTCTGTACAACCAACTTTTCTTCTACCAAAACCATGTAATAGGAGGACCTTTCTACACCTTCCAATCATGATGTATTCTATCAGGGAGGTCACTATACTACATAGTTGTTGGTAGGTCTCATGAAAGTTGTATGGAGGAATCTGAAGGTGTATGGGGGGCTTTAGGGACCATTCAACCATTTTTTTGGTTTCAGTGAATCAATACATACATTTAGCTACATATGAGAGCATTATAAGTAACAACAATTTTATATAATTACCCAGCAAGAATTGTTAGTACTTTTTTGAGTAGAGAAGTTCTTCTTTGTCCAACTTATTAGCCTACTCTTTTTTTATATACTGTAGCTTCCTTCCTCCCAAAAAAAGATTTTAATTTGAATGCAAGTAATTTGGCTAGAGGAAATAAATCTCTGACTTTTTGATTAGTTGCTGCTCTGGGCCCAGTGTTTTGCATCACTTACCAACAATGTGAATTCAGAAAACAAAGTTGTAGTCAAAACTATTTATCGTCAAAGTTTAAAAAAGCATTTTGTATTGAAACTTTTTAAAGATAAAAATAACAGATGCTAATTTGAGATAATTTCAAATTAATTTACAAGTGCATTTCACCTGTTGATATCTTTCTAACCTGCTGGTTTTAAGTCCCCATAATTGACAATCCAAAACCAGTTTGATGCACACAAAAGCCAATCAACACAAGCTCTTAAGGCCCCCATAAACCTTACAATCTTACCATACAATTTATGTACAATCCACTTTTGTTCTACCAAAACCATGTAATATGAGGGCCTTTCTAAACCTTCCAATTACTATGTATTCTATCAGGGAGGACCCGGCACTACATAGTTGTTGGTAGGTCTAATGGAAATTGTATGGAGTGATGGGGGCTTTACACAGTGGCCTTTAAATCCATTTTTGCCATAAGGACTGTTCTATATAAAACAATTCTTTAGCATCAGGATCACCCACTTTTTATTTGGCCAAAAATGACTGACCAGTGTCACTGTGATGAAAATACTAGACAGGATTACTAATTATGATCAGAAAAGGCATCCTTAATGCAGGAAATGGCTGTTACTGAATTGATAAGCCATTAATCTAATAAGGTGTACAAATGGTAGGATGCTAGTATAGTTAAAGTTCTATTATTCAGATTATGCATTTAAACTATAGCACAAGGGTATATTTTTTAATCATAAGCCACCATCATGTCCCAAAAGATAACTGAATGTGACTTTTATTCTACATGTTCAGAGTCACAGGTCTATCATATATAGACAATCAATGTGTGTAACTATAAAGACAACAGCTGTTTGTCTCTATTGTTACAGCTGCTACTATTGCTAGAGTGGATTTGGGCGAAGTAGTGGAAATATATGAACAAAAACATAATGAAATTGATTGTAAATGTGTTTCACACATGGAACATGTTATTGTTATTAAAAAGGAGTGTTTCGAATTTACATATAAACATTAATCCGTTTTTTTACATGTTCCAGTGCTGACTGGAAATGGTTTGCAGTTGTTGCCCTTTTGCTCACCCAATGTGAATAGATTTTGGCAATGGACAGTTAGGCTTTGTTTCCATTGTACGTCGGGAGCCCTCCGCTAAGCGTATACGCTAAGCAGGGGTCCCGACGTATCCCATAGACTCAGCCTGCCGGCGGATGGTCTGTTTAGACATCCGCCGGTGTACAGGCTGAACGTACTCGACTACGTTCAGCCTGACACCGGCGGATCGGGTCGGCGCAATGAAGACAGACCCGTCCGCCGAGCAGGTAAGTCTATCTGCTACGTCGGGGACCCCCGCTAAGCGTGTACGCTTAGCGGAGGGCTCCCGACGTAATGGAAACAAGCCCTTAGCCCAATAATGGAAATAATCTCCCTGTGTTGGATCAACATTAGTTCAGTGAAGAACCAGGATGCTCATTAAACCCAGTCAGGAATCTTTGACCTAATATGAAATGCAACTAGTTCTTGAGTGTTACTGTGACCATTATTTGCACTATTTTACAGAATATAACAATCTTCTTTGTCAAATAACAGTCCACACATCCCAGCCTAATGCACTTTCATAGCCTGAAAAAGTCTCACCACTCAAACCAAAGCTAATGGTCCTAAAATTCCTTCAATCATATACATCAAACTACATGCAATACCATTCCTTGTTTATGTATAATTTTGCACAGTCTTTGCAGGAAACAACAGTTGTAAATGTCTCAATGAGTTTGTGGTGTCAACAGAACATCAATGTTATAATGGAAAACGACACAAAATGGTCATTATATATATTTTCCATGAAAGTGTCTTAAAAGGTGCTGAATTGTAACTTGAATTAAATCCATAAAAGCCTATGCTACTTAAACAGAGAAATATATATATATATGTATATGTATACAATAGATTCTGTGAAACACAGTTTGGCTTTGCATATTGTTTCAGTTTTCTTAACAGAAGAAAAAAAAAACTTTGGAACTCTGACATCCAAAAGTCTCTTATTTATAACACTGGCTGTGTCTTTTTACTTGCTATTTCTTAATTGTACTTTGTTTCCTTGTTGCCTGCCTCTATTCTGATTGCAAATTCTTGTAAAAATAACTTGAATAAAATGTTTCAAGTCTTCATGTGTAATACAAAATGAATGTGTACAAAACCATAGGGAAGATTTGTATTATTCATGTTCCGTATCAGTGGCCCAATATTCTGGAACCCATACTGACAAGTTAAATATCCGAAGTGATGTCACTTCCTGTATTTACCCCTTTTTTTACAGATTAAAATTGACAGGTATGTGCTTGATATGCTGAACAGCTTAAAAATTGAATGCTCAATAGTTCTCACAATTTCTGCAACCCAGCAAGGTGTTAAGTTCCCTAACACTGCATTTACAGCATGGTGGGATATATCCAGACGCAATGGGGCTCGCTGCTCCTGGCTGACTGATCATTTTCTCCCTTTTCCAGTTACCCTCCTTGACAGTACTCGAGTCCAGCTCGGAATAATTAAGTTTACTGGACTCGGCTGATGAATCTTGTTCTTCTGTGCGTTCTTCTCATTTTTTTTTCTAGGGATGAAACTTCCCACATCTTGTGAATTAATCATAAAGTCCCTACACATGTGATCAACCCCCAAATACTACTACTACTACAAAAAAAGTTTTTTTTGCTTTACCACTTGTACTTGCATTCCACCTACATTTGAATTTAATTGATGCAAAAAATACAATTTGGACAGCATTGATATTAACCTCCCTAGCGCGCCGCCTGTACCGCACCGTTTTTAACAGTGTGGTACAGGCAATGGCAGCAGTGTACAAGGTACACTGCCTGCCATTTCCTCCCTCCCCTCTCCACACAGCCAGTGTCATTCATGACACTGGCAGTGAGGTCTGGAGAGCAGAAGCCCCTCCATTAACATGGAGGTCTATGGCACTGCTCACCCTCGCCCCCTTCCGCGTCACCGCAACGTGATCAGTGAAGCAGAGCCCCGGAAATGCTGCGGCTGGAAGCAGCATCGCCGTAGATTTCCGGGGATATGCGGCTGTCATGGGAGCCCAGCTCATCCAGAGTTTGTTCTTCACACAAACTCTGGACGAGATGGGCTCGTCATGAACACTAAGGAGGTTAATTAAAAAATATCTACAATTGTGGGAGAGTTTTCATCTCATCAGATAGAACCATAAACACAGCAACCCTGGAGGTCAGTGAGTTAGTTCCAGCTGTTTGGGAACAGAGCAGTGTTTGGGTGTGAGGTCAAGCCGGGGTTCTAGGTAGGGAGGTCTATCAGGAAGTGGGGGGATTGGAGTGGCAGGTCGAGGAGGGACCTATAAAAACGATTTGCTATGGGGCCCAGTCATTTCTAGCTACACCCCTGGCCTTAATGTAGACATAAGTTGAGTATTATAAAATCTGCCATTGCTGAACTAATTAAATTAGAAAGTAGAACATAGCTTTCACTCTAGAAAAAAAATTCCATTAAACAAAATGGTAAAGTTCCTCCCCTCTTTTACAGGGTTTAATTGTAGATTCAAAAGTTTCAGTTGCATACTAAAGCTACCCATACATGGGTAGGCTCCCATGTGTCCTGCCAGTGACCGATCACATCGTGATGTCAATCGGGAGTCACGATCGACCAGAAAAGAACAGTTATCGCCAGGCAATCAACTAGCAGTGCTATTCTGGTCGATTCCACCAGATGGACTCCTCCATTTTGCAGCGACTGCCCCCCCCCCCCCGAGTGAGCAGTGAGAACGGAAATCGGTCATCCCCAAAATTGCCCACAGATAAAAAGTTGTATGGGGGCCCTTAAAAAAAGCATGTAGCTATGTAACATGTTGTGCAGCAATGAGCCTAACACCTGAGGTATCCTGAGTAACTGAATTAGAAAGTATTTAAGGCACAAGTTTAGAACACCAAGAATCATTTCTTTAGGTTTAGGTCTGTTTCAACTCTGAGGAAAAAGATGTACAGAAAGCTCCATAAACAATATGGTTTTATATCAAAATCAAGTAGAACTGAAGTAGAAGCCATTGCTAAACCTAAACATATAAAGGATATCCTGAATAAAAACCTTATCCAGTAAACAACTAAAATGATATTACCAACACTAAACTTTCATGGTCAAATCAGGAACTCCAGCACAGCAAAACAGTCGTCAGCACAAACCCAATTACTAAAATAGCTCATATAAAAATTAGGTGACAAATTGAACCTACTTCTTCACTTTCTTTGTGTTGTCTTTAGGTGCCCAATCAGGCTCCCTAGTTCTTCCTTTGGACTTGAAACATAATGCCACCTCTCACTGTTACTGGATATGGCTGAAGTCAATGTGTTGTCCTCCCAGAACAGAAAATTAGAACCAGAGTGCACTTTTGCCCATCTCTGTGGGTATTTTTCTCTAGTTGCATGGTCATTAAAGGAATAAAGCATGGTGACATTTTTACCACTGTCTTTCACCAACAGTTTTACTACATGTTTGATGGCATACACTTTAATAAAAAAAAAACACCAAAACACAGATGTTATCATAACATTGTTTACTCGATATGGGCATAGTGGCTTTATAGAATATATACAATTCTTTAGTATAGGAACATATATAAAAGGGATCAGAACCTATGTTAGATTGCATTAATCTTCATTTAGAAAGCAGTAATCTTGCCTGCCAAAGGGTTTAACTTTTATGTGCGAGAGAGACACAATTGGTCCAGTGAACAATAAAACCGGAAACAGATTTTGAAATCTAACCCCACATCTAAAATGTAAATAAACAGTCTTTAAACTAAAGTTTAATTTATAAAACCTAATCATCAAATACAATCTTCTTCCCTTGGAATACTGCAATTTGAGACTGTTCTTTTCGTTTTTTGCTGGCCTCCCATGACGGGTGAAGAGCTGGCTCTGGTTTACTCTGGGATTTCACCGCACTGCTTCTTCCAAATTGTGGTTTATTCATGAATTTGGGTACCTGTGGAAGAACTAAATAACAGCAAGACCATCACTATGTGACATAATGTAGTTGTTGGCTAAAATATAGCCAATAGTTTCTAAAATTCCAGCCTATCCTACATGATATTTCTGTAAGTGAACTGACTGTAAGAGACCTAACCTCTTGGAGAAGATGAACATTCTAGATGGTAAATCCCTTAATAAACCCATGCTCTGGGAACTAGCTGACAGCTTCAATGGAAAATCGTGCTATGAATCAACATCCTTTACACTCAGCGTAATGACTTGTCTGGCCGTACACTGTGTGAGTGAAGCTACTAGAGCTGCCAGTGTGAACTGTCTGACACACTCATAGCTATTAATAAGTAACAAGTATAAATAAGTGCAGTTGAGGAACTGCTGATATACTGTGTAAATGGCAGTGCAAATTTGTTGAGAATAAAACATTTCACACACACATACAGCGTTAGTTGAACTTCTTACAATAAAAAAACGTAAGGACAAAAACACATTTTCATGTCTTTTTGATAATCATGCATTTTAAAAACCTTTTTATTCAGCATGGGGTTACTTTCCACTTTGAAAGCAATGATACAACTCATCCTTAGGGAAGAATTAGCTTGTTATTAGCTTTAAAAAACATAGCAAGTAATGCCAGTGCACAATGGCCAATATTCTGGTAAAGTTAGTTAATTTTGAAGACTATATGTGCCAAAGTATTCAGTTTTAAAAGCAATAATTACAAAAAAAAGCAACAGGAAACACCAAAAAAAGGAATTCTTTTTGAAAAAAACTTTCAGAGAAATCATAAACACAAATCATAATGTAGTCAATGAAGTTTATTCAAAAAGAAATCATTTTTTGGTCCATCTAGTCCTGAGAGTTTTACATCTCCGTGACACAGCTCTGTCTAGGAGGGTACGAGACATACGTTTTCTTCTGGTCTTTTCTATCCTGGGTGGTGAATTGAAAACTGTGCATTAAAGATCTATTGACAATTTTTATGTGAAACTGAATGAAAATATAGATTGATCTTTTAGGCTTTGTTTCCACTATACGTCGGGACCGCCTCCTCTAAGCGTATTGCTTGGCGGGGATCCTGAGGGAGCACATAGACTTTACCTGCTCGGCGGATGCTGTGTTTAGACATCCGCCAATGCAGATGCTCAACATACTCCACTATCTTCTGCCTTGCATCGGCGGAATGGCTCGGCGAAGTGAAGACATGGCATCCGCCGAGCAGGTAAGTGAATGTGCTCTGTCAAGACCTCCCGCCAAGCAATACGCTTAGCGTAGGGGGTCCTGACGGAGGTGGAAACAAAGCCTAAAGCTGGGCATAGATGGTCCAATTCCTGCATGATCCGATCCCCGATCAGATGCCGTGTGCGCTCCTGCATCCCTTAAGGATCGGGTCCGTGCAGGAATTGGATGCAGCAACTGACGAGAATTGAACTGAAATCATCCATCCTGTCGGATCGCACAGTTATCCGACAGGACGGTACATTTTAGCCGATCCCATTAGTTTGGCTGGGGACGGCTGCCCCCAGCCGAAGTAATGAGCTGCACATTAAGAGTGCCGTCCGATTCTCGGCACTAGCGGGCAGGCGTGATGACGTCATCACGCCGCTCCTAGTGCAGAGAATCGGATCAGGAATAGACGGTAAATCGTACCGTTTATTCCCAGCTTAAGATTTGATTACATAATGCCAGATTAGCAGACACTGATCCTTGGCAGCAGTGCAATGATGTCATCGTGCTGCTGCTGAGCTGCACCGATATCGGCTGCCCAGCTGGGACTTCGGATGGGGACCCTCGGAATAGGATATCGATCATGTTGGTAACCTGAAGCTTCAAGCGGGACTGATTGATCCTGCCCGAATCTACAAATACACAGCTCAATTTTTGCATAGATATTTGCACAATAGAGCGCTGTGCACGTTCACAGCACTCTATTGTGCAAATAACTATGCAAAAATCGAGCCGTGTATTCCTACCATAATACAAACATTAAGAAAGTGTACAGAAATGACATGCTGTAAATATTAGTTGTGCTGTATGGCCACTGTTCTATTTATAGTGTGAACATGCTGCCTAAGATAACATATGAATAGATATTGCACATTTGTGCCTAAAAATGTATATTAGAGATTACAGCATATTCTTAGAAGAATAAAGCTTGCCAATTGTTATTCAGCAATGCATGGTATTTGTGAGAACAGATATAGAAAGAATTCCATTATTCTCGCATACTTTCTAGTTCTAGGCATCTGACTTAGTGTAGATAATAGAAGATTTAAAGTTATTTTAACAGTAAAGTACAAAATTCTGGTACTTCGTTTATATTTAAACGGCTTTAGCAAACATTTAGATTGCCAGTATTATTGTATGCGAGTGCCTCCACAGTATACATATTAAAATAACATAGCATGTTAACATACCTGCTGTATTATTTCTTACAGGAGGGAATTTATTCTCTCTGAAAATAAAATGATGTTAATATAGGAATATTTCAAATAAAACAAAACAAATCTTACTGGCATCCAGGTACACAATGACAGTTGTTTAAACTACAGCATGTTTAGACTATAAAACATATTTCACCATGCCTGCGTCTTATAGCTCAGCTGATATAAGCAATGAAGATCAGAGCTGGGTGAAAGGGCTGCCAGCCGGCATCTCTCCCATCCAGCTCTGCTTGTGTGAAGGCTGAACTCTTTCACACACAGAAAGGGAGCCAAGCAATGCATCAGCTGCTAACACAATGCAGAGGAGAGATCTACCTGTGGGCGGATCTTTCCTCCCGCTGTGTATTAACAGTTTGTGAGCTTGGCTGCTTTAGTACAACTCACACGCAGAGCAGATGCAGATTGGAAATCTGCACTGTATTGGGAGTTGGGAACAAGCTGCCCACCTCACATACAGCTCTGCCAGTCAGAGACAGCTTCTCGAAACTCTTTAACTCCTACTCTGGCAGTTGGAGCATGGAGCTGCGGCCAGTAGAGTAGGAGAAAGCTGAAATATTTTTCGGCCATCATGTGTGCGACCTATACATTGAAGCGTCTTATAGTCCGAAAAATAAGATACCTCTTTATTGAAGTTTGAAATGGAAGTTAAAAGTACATAGAAAAAACACTGGAACTAAGCATCTTATAACTGCTCATAATTTCAGAATAAGGTGTCCAACAAGCTCATACAGGTGTGATGGTTAGGGGTCCACAAGCTTTTTACCATGTAATGTATGTACAAATATTGTGGTTGAGCTTCTGCAAGATCTTGTACAACTAGAGTGGCCATATGAATAAATATTGATCCAGGTAACTACAGGTAATGCAATACTGAACACATCAATATCCAATTTGAAATAACCCCCTTGTAGTTACTACTGTATCTTACCTTTTCATAAATGATCTCTTTTTCATGTCTGAAGACAGGGAACTGAAAAATACAGACTCTAGTTTTACAGTCTTTGGTGCTGGGTTCCCTTTCTGACTCTCCATAACTCCAGGTGAGGGTTTGGTGGTTTCAACCGGAAGCCTCTCTTTTTCAGGTTTATCCTTAGGAGGAAATTTGCTTGACTTTTTTTTCTTTGTATGTCTCACTTTTCCTATAAAAAAGTCATCCTCGCTGTCACTATCACTGTCCTCAAAACCAGAGCTCTGCTTACAAAACCTTTCTTCTGTACTGTCATCAAAATATTCCTTGTCTTCTTTGTCAGAGTCCTCAATATCACTAGAGTCAGAGCCAGGCTTGAGTTCATGTGTTTTCTTTTCTGTTTTATCTTCCAAAGCTTGGTTCTGAGGGACTTTTTCTACTGGTTTCCTTTCTAATGATATTTTAGGGACTGTGAGTGATGCTGTCTTTTTGGGGGCAAGCGCTGCTGTTTTTCTTTTAGCCAATACTTTAGGAACTGCGAGTATTTCGGTCTTCTCTGGGGCACCCTCAACAGGTTTTCTTTTTGATGATATTTTAGGCACCAGGGGTGATGCTGGCTTTTCTGGGGCATCATCGGTTGTTCTCTTTTCTGATGACAGTTTAGGGACTGTGAGAGTTGCTGGCTTTTCTGGGTCATCATCGGTTGTTCTCTTTTCTGATGACAGTTTAGGGACTGTGAGAGTTGCTGGCTTTTCTGAGACATCATTACCTGGTCTCCTTTCTGATGACAGTTTAGGGACTGTGAGGGTTGCTGACTTTTCTGAGACATCATTAGCTGGTCTCCTTTCTGGTGACAGTTTAGGGACTGTAAGCAATTCTGGCTTTTCAGCATCCTGAGAACTAAGAACACTATCCTCATCGCCTAGATTGCTAGATACAAGAGTGGTCTCTTTTAGTATTGTTGTACATGGAGAATCGTCCATAGATTCATCCTCTGATTTGCTGTCCTCTGCTTCTGTCCTCACAATTTGCACAGCCTCAACAGGCTTGTGTGTTTCTTCAGCTTCGGTCTCTTGCTCTGCAGCCAATTTTCTAGCTTCTTTGAATTCTTTGATAGCATCTGAAACAAAGATCGGCAGGTTTTATATATATATATAAATGCATATATGTCCACATCTATGTTACAAATATAGTAATATATAAACATAGTTATGTACTACGGAAAAGGGCAAAATAGGTAACAACCAGATGGCCACTTTCATAGTCCAACACATCAATATGATTATGTTGCAGAAAAAAAGACAACTGCCAACATGTCCAGGTCTTTCTATCCAAGTATGTTTACCCTGAGAGTAGACCTCAAGATGGAAAGTCTTCGAAACATTAAACGTCTAAAATTTTGTTTTTTTGGATAGCATTCCACAGTTAGAGAAAGTAGAGTGTTGTACAATGTTAACCATCCTAGTCCTAGTGATGCACTTTATTGGCTAGTTGAAGTAAATAAATGAGCAAGCATTTAGTATGTCTCAGATCCTTCCTCCTTTCTTGTGTTAAGGTACCCATACAC
>CM070032.1:50306633-50329307 GCA_036250615.1 Ptychadena robeensis | reverse complement strand
ATTTCAAATATTTACTTCTTCAATCTTTACTTCATCTCCTGATTTAATAATCAAGTTAGAGCAGTATAACTATGACTTGTATACCTACCTAGAGTTTAGATTTTAAATGAACTTTCAATGCATAAGCACTAGCTTCATTGTTGAAGTTTTTGGAATTCTTATTTGAGTTCTGTCAAACAAAACTTCAAAACAAGTTGTTTACTTCCCACCTGTTGCTTTTTCCCCTTGTGGGAAGTAAACAATCTTTTTTTCTTGTTTTGGAGTGGTGATTTACCCCACAGACTTGTGTCTTGTGTGGGGCCGAGTTTATTCCTAGCAAGAATTTTTTCTTGGAGCCCTTAAGCATACACTGGATTTCATTCTGTGAAACAAAACAAGAACGAACAAAAAAATGGAAGCAACCATGTGCAGATTCTTGTATCAGATGACATGCATAGTATGCTAGTAATTATATTAGTTTTGTAGATTGTTCCATGTTAACTACCATTGAGCCCCAAAGATACAAAAACAGCTTTGGGGACACCTCCACGAAGGTTCAAATTAAAAAGTGCAAGTCCTCTGAATCATGGAGGTGTCAATAAAAAGTAGTGATATCAACTACAGCTTTCCTCACAATCTTCGTAAATGGAATATTTTCACTTACCAAATACTGTCAGAGAAAATATTAAAGGATGGAAAGTTGAGACATTATCCACTTCTCAAAATTCCAGAAGGAATGAGAAACAGATTCCACAGCAGGAAACTTCCCAGACTCAAGATATAAAAAACATAAGCGATTGTCATATTGGTTTAAAATTTGGTTTTAAATTAAAGTCTCTTACTTACTTTCCTCTCGTTAGATATATACACAAATATCTAGACTTCTGAAATATCTTTATAGTTATAAAAAACACTTATGAACATACAAGTCTTCATTACATGTATAGTTCCACGTCACTTAAATAAACGAAACCATTTTTATAGATTTCTCCTACAATAATGATGGCCATACATACACACGGCTCTGTAAAGGTTTAGGAAGAAGCCCAAGTTATAGGCTGATAGTTTTAGATGAAATAATTAAGTAATAATAAGGTATTATAGGTCATAAGTGTCATCAATAAATGTAAGATTTTATCATTTACAACACATACGTAAAAATTATTGTATACTTGGGTAAACTGCTGATAGCATTTTCATCTTATATTCAGAAGGCTCCCAGCAGCTCTCCTGGCAAGAAGATTAGCAGGGGAGGAGGAGCTGCCAGATGGGCGGATCTCCCATCTATACTGTATTATATATAAACAAACCTCCCTGGCGGTTCACTGAGGTCCAGATTTCTATACCAAAAGTAATACAGTGTTTTCCACCCCCATCGGCGTCACCGTTTTTTTTCCCTTAAAGTCCGGGTCTCGCCTCCGTCACGTCACTCGGCAAGCAGGCAGAAGCCGGCGAGGACATCGCTGGAGGCTGCAGCCGGACCAGGTGAGCTCCTGCACCGTGCCCGAAGCCAGTTCGGGCGCATCGATAATTGCAGCGTCCTTTTGCCCAAACTGGCTTTGGGCGTATCGCTAGGGAGGTTAAGAGCAGAGTCAGATGAAAGAGCTGCCCCCCCCCCCCGGCAGAACTCCCATCCAGCTCTGCCTATGTGTAAAAGCTGGACTGTGCTGCCAACTTTTTACACAAACAGAGAGCTGAGCCAAGATCAAGAGGGCGGATCTTTCCTCCGGCTCTGTGTTAATTGTTTTTGGACTGGGCTGCTTAAGCCCAACTCACACATAGTGCAGACGTAGATGGGAGAGCTGAGCTCTGGCCAGCAGAGTAGGAGAAAGCGGAAATATTTTTTGGGCATCAGACGTTCCAAAATATATGGTGCATCCTATACAACGGAGCATCTTATAGTCTGGAAAAATACAGTACATTAAATAAGGGTTGAAAGGTAACACAAGCTTACATACATGCTCAGACTTTGACACAGAAGGAAAAGAAGTCCCTACCCAATAGTCTGTAAGCTTACAATCAAGGAAGTTGGAAAAAAAGAGAAGAGTAAAGTGCTTAGTGTGAATGTTCAGCTTCCAGTGAAAGTAGTCTACTGGAAATCCAAGGGTTTACCATGTGAATAGCATACACCTGTACACCTCTGTATGCCTAATGCTTAAAAATGAATGCTGTAGACTAGGTATTAGGTGGGCTTCACATTAGCATTAGTTTAACTGATATTTGAGAGTTCTCAGACAGGCTGGCCAAACAAAAACTTTTTCTGATCAAAATCATTTTATTATAGCAGTAGGTGAGAGCAAAGCCTCATGTTTGCCTATTTGGGTGAAATAAGTTTTTTCTTTTTCATGTTTTAGAAGTAGGACAATAATACAGAGCATCTTTACACAGTAAAAACCTATATGATGGTTATGACTATTTAGTAAAAAATACATGGACTATACATAGTGTATATACTGCATATCACGGGAAATGCTATTATGCTCTTGAACGCTTGCTATGCATAGAAAGAGTCTAGTGGTCTTCAATAATAATTGGAAGACACACAAAAGGAGCAGTTAGAGAAAATTTTTAGTAATATTTGTGAACATGGATCTAGAGAACACTGCATTGACCAAGTACAGTGATGGCGAACCTTTAAGAGACCAAGAGCCCAAACTGAAACCCAAAACCCAATTATTTATATCAAAGTTCCGGCATGGCAATTTAACCTAAATTATACACACTTATTATATTCACACGAAGCATGTTAACACATACAGTCTACTATCTTATATGATAGAACTGGAAATCGTATGAGGAGCTGTGTGCAATCAGAAGAAAGGGGGAAGATAACCAACAGCATTGAGAGCCAATAGGCTGCAGTTCTCTCCTCTGTGTGGGCTGACCGCTCCCGTGCCCACAGAGAGGGATCCAAGTGCCACCTCTGGCACGCGTGGAATAGGATCGCCATCACTGACCTAGTGTCTGCACTGATAAAAGGATAGATGAAAAATGTATTTACATAAAAAAGTTGATGACATTAACATTTCTTTAGCTGAATTACAGGTAAAAAATTCAGCTAGTGCCATTTCCTCATAGTTTGATAGTCTCCTGCCATCCCTGGTACATCATACATGTATATTTATAAACAGATATATATTTAAATATAGGCTTTATGTAGACGGAGTCCTTCCAAATGAAGTTAATGTAGACTATTTTAGCTGCTCAGGGTTCCCAAGGACAGTAAGGAAAGCTGAACTCCAATCAGAGCTAAATTACCATAAATTACACAGTCATTACATTGCCTACACAGACCTTCTACGTGGCTATCTTTCAGCGTGTCTCTTGCTGCTTGTAGAGACATGAAACAATGAACAAGTGCATTTAAGGTTATGTTGTTTCTTCTTCCCAGGAATGTAAAAATGGTTGGCATTTTAAACTATGCATTTCAACCTGAGATTCCAATATAAACTGCATGCCAGGCAAGCAATAAAAAACCCATAGTCACAGTGTAACAGATTAAGGAAAATTCTGGTCTCACAGAAGAGCAGGATATTGTTTTATAGTTTTGTTTTTTTTAAAGAAATGTTACAAAACAAGTCAAGTGACAGTTATTTTTATTACTTGCAATGGGAGAGCCTTTGATTTGTTTACATTGATACCTTAAAAATGATAAATCTCTGCCCCCTTCTTCCAATACATTTTTTTAATGAGAAACAGGACTGCCACACTTCAAAATGTGGAACAGAGCCCATGGTGCTCGTGCCACTAACTAATAAAATAGAATAAAACATAGGTGTTGGCCAGTATAAAATATGTACTGCCCATGAATGGCCAAGCTTTAGCTGTAGGATCAGGTTGTTAAGTTTACGTATGAGGCTTTAAGGACTAAGTTATTGTGAGGAAGATGGGCTAAATATAAATACTTTACTTTAAATATAAGGAGGTGTGTCCAAAGTCCAGCCTGAGGGCCGACTGAGGCCATGCTAAAGCCTGACCACATTTACAAAAAGTTAGGATACCCTTGAAATCAGGTAAAGCAAACTTGAAGTCAGTATGGTGAAATATCATGCAAACTTGTTTGAATCTTTTTTTTGGTGTCTTATGTCTGTGCCAATCCATAGCAAGCCCATTATGATCAACATGCTAAAAATGTCTGCAGGATTTTGCTCTATCTTGCAAGTCCAGCAAGATCAAAAATCCAATAGACTTGCTGCACCTATATTAAGTCAGCCATACATGAATCAGTTTTTGTATGATTGGAAGAATAATTCTGACATGAGAGATGAAAGTTCCTACTCAAGTCTGCACATTTTAATTATTTTTTCATCCATTTAAATACCTTTTAGAAATATAATATTTTTTTTACAAATAACCTGAAATAGGCAAACTTAACTTTTCCTAGGAGCGGGCAGTGGACTTTGCACAGTGCACATTCTGTCCTTCTTTGATGTAGAACAGGAGACACACTTCTAATAGAAAAATACCAGGAAGAGTCTTGCTAATAATCAGTAAGCATATGGATACATTGACTCTGTTGTTACCCCTGTACACAAGCACTTGTAAACTTGGGCAGGCGCTCACAGGTCGTTTAAAAAACAACCCTATAAAAGGTATGTTATGGGGCAAAAGCGCAAAAAGCAACTGACGAACGCCTAATGTCGTGTCTGCTAGTCGCTTGCTCTATTTGGTTGTTAACCTGGTGGTTAACAACCCCCTGCGTAAACCCTGCGTAAGCCCTTTAATGTTTTTTTTAATCCCTTAAACAGCATTTAACCTAAATATGTATAATGATTACTAACAGAATGGTACAGTTCTGGGGAATTGTGTCGTTCATACAGGTATTATTTGGGGACAAAGGCTGGCAGGATGAGTTTATGACAATAAGGATTTATCCACACTGTAAAAGATCTTTAAGAAAGACAGTAAGGCTTTGCTATTTGCAGATGTTAGCATTTTGCTTATCCAACCCATATTTAATTTAGAAATCTAATCTTTTGGTGTTGATGAATACAAGAACATTTATAAACATATATTGCCTTATACTTCCTTTTCAAATCATGGCGTATACAAGTATTGGTCAATGGGTCAAGGCTTGGCCTTCGTAATTTAATCTTCCTGAGAAGAACACACAAGAATGATGTGAAGTGAGGAAGACAGAATGGGAAAAATAGAACACAAGAATGACAATGAGAGAATAGTATGAAAGTATAATAAACACAATAACTAAATGGGGCATGGTGACCCCCATGGCAAACTTTAAAGCCTGCACCTCATATCATATGTATGATGTGAATGCTCATTCCTGTTCTGGGAGTTGTGGCATTTACAAATGAATAGAAAATTAATTTGTATGCTTAACTTATCACAAATGATGCTGCTTGGTTTTAATTCTAATAAATAGTTATTAAACCCTGACCAAAAAAGATGTTCTATATATCTCACTACCTACACCAAACAAAGTAATGCTCACCTGTGTTTTCCCCCTAGGAATCTTCCAAAACCTAGGTGAGTTGTTTCTGCTTCTGTAGTGCCTACCTTGTGCAGGATCTGTGCATTGCCCCAAGTGTTAATGGGACTACATATCCCATGAACACTTGTGATCATTATGTTCCAGACATGTGCGGAATATCATTGTTGTGGATGTTTACGCAAACTGCAATTTGTGTAGATAGGGGAAAGACGATCGGCAAAGGTGGGTGCAGGCTGTGGTTGCTACATGGGGTTCTCTATTGATCCTGCAAATTGCATCCAATGCAAAACCAGACGATGATCCGGTGTGGTTTTAGGTTTCTTATTTTCATTTGGCATGACTGAAATCAGAAAGAGGACACCAGAAACGGCAAAACTTAACTGAACACCTGATCTGGGTGGGAGAAATGATGACTTGTTTGGCTGTGTTTGCTTGAAGGCCTGCTTTAAAAAAATATGTCAATTACCTTTTTGCACACTTTTTCAAAGTTAATTTCCTTCTGTAGAGCACTTTTTGTGACATCATCAGGTCTCAGTTTCTGTTGACAGAAAAAATTAAATAAAAATTAATTGGTGATACTTTGTCTAAGAGGGACTTATTTATCATTTGGAATTCTTGTCAACAGGTTGCAGTACAATTTCAACATTGATCAGAGAGGTTAGGACTAAAAAAAAAGTCCTTGTTACAGAGACTACACGGCCCTTTTACAAATTTTACATATAAGTTTTATATAACTGGAGAGAGCAGTCAGCCTGATGTTTTTACACCCTAGATATATAGATTCATTGTACACTTCTTTTATACAGACCTGAATAAAGTCTACAACAGTTTGACATTGTGCTACATAAAGCAGTGATTTGGCCTTTGTGGTCCTGATGAGCCAATCTATATATAGGGTTATCACAAACCCATTCACTCAGGTTCTTTAGCCCGGGGGCTGTTAAGTCCTAGTGCTGTTACTTTCCCCATGCAGCATGCTCCATGTTATCTATACAATGCGCCTTGCAGCATGCTTACCATTCAGTAATCCCCACATTTTAAAAACTGGTAAAAAAATTAAGTATGTCCTGAAGCTATACAAGCTTGTACTAAATAACCCATACTAGTAGGCATCAGAGCTAAAGCATCTTAAGTTAACTTTTTCAGAAGTACAAGCCTCCTCTGAGCTGCGGGAGTGTTTTTTGTTGATTGAAAAACATTCACCACTGACCATGGCAATGCGATGAACACTTACAGAGAAGTCTTCGTAGCATGTACATTATTGCTGCACACTACATACTCTACAAACTTTCACACAAAACATTTTGCTGTTTTTCTATAAATCCACACTGTATTAAACTACTGTATATATAAACGAAATACAACAATATGTAATAAACTATATCTATACACCTATTCAGTATACATCCCACAGTCCAATCCAGTGGTTCCCAATTCCCAAACTGGGACTCAAAGGTATTCGGGGGGGGGGGGAGATGGAGCCGTCAGGTCAGAAGATCAGAGCCCCGGCAGCGCAGATTTACTATTCTGTGCTGCTACGTGGCTCGGACCTGAAGGAGAAGCTGGAGAACGGACCCCACTCCCCCCCTAGTGACGCGATGACGGGAGATTCAAATGTAAATCACACCAAAAAGGAAAGGACCTTTCGCAGTGTGAGTTCCAGATGTGCTCTTTGAAGTTAACCCTTTCTCCCCGAGTGCCAAAGGGCATTGTATTGGATACAGTGATAACCACATTTCCAATTGAATAAAAAAACATAAATATGAATACATACCGTTTTGAAATCTTTCATACAAAATTTTAGAGATTTTATCATTCACATTATACCTTTTATTATATATATATCATTTGTTTTATGTATCTTTTTTTACATAATTGTGTGTTTTAAATACTATTATATTCAGGATGATATTAGACCATTGTACGAACATATTTTAAAAAAGTTACAGGCCTACAACATAAAAAAAATTCCATTGAAGTCTATGGTGCGCTTTTGGTACAGAAATCTGGACCTCAGCAGTGCGCTAGGGAGGGTAACAGTCTACAGGAGAAAAAAAAACTAAGATGAGAAAATACTAAAAGAACAGTAAGGAATTACACAGAGTACTAGAAAAAATTATATTGGCATACAATAACTAACAAAGTCATAGGGGAATAACTGTTCCATGGAACACAAAAAAAGTTACATAATAATTACAAAACAAATACAACTGACCCCCCTGAAGTGCAAATTGTACCAGACGAGGCTGATGTAAGAACTGGACAGATGGTGGAAACAATAACAAAGAAGTATCAAAAGGTGCAGAAAAAGTTCTATAAACTATATAAAATGGGGATGACTAGCTGGAGGAAGGAAGTAAAGGAAGGCATCATGGGCCTGCTCTGTGTCTGAAACAATGTTCAGAGAGCCAGAGAACGCTCTATTAGTCTACAGGTTTATGTGAACAGAAAAGGGAAGGGAGAACACATTTTTTATTTATTAGGATAAAGAAATATGTTCTTAACTAACTTTGGTAACCAACAAGCAAGAGATTGTTCAGCCTCTGAGCAGTAAGGTAAATATCCAGGTGTAAAATTCCAATAAAACACATTGCAACCACCATGGAGAGTAATTTTCAACTCTTTCTTAAAAAAGGAGGTTAGAAAAACATTGGGAAAAAAACTAAATAGATTTACAATAGTAATGGCTTGTATAATGGAAACACAACTTCAACTGACTCCAAATAATGGAAAAAAATACAGTTAGGTCAAAACATATTTGGACAGATACAACCTTTTGTTTTTTAATAATTTTGGTTGTGTACATTACCAATTACACAATCAATTTGAAATGAAACAATGCAAATGTGAAACTAGGACTGGGCAATATGATGCATTTGCATTCCAGCAAGTCAGCAGGGTATCCACGTAGGGAGCGGGCCAGATGATGACTGGACTAGCAGACATCAGCAGCCCATGTACAAGCAGGAAGGAAGTGCCGCCCCCTGTATTACAAGCGGGGACGCTTCACATCAGGGCAATCAATCCTGCCCCCCATTAGGTCAAGGTGGGGTTGTTCCTATAACTTGAGCCCATATAACAACAGCGTACAGTAAGGCATACATGGCTGTGGGATCTATGAATCCTGTAAGGTGAATGTTTTGGAATGTCTGTTTTATGTAGCTCTTATAGGATAATGTGATCGTATGTGTCACATCACTGTTTGCTATGTAAACCATCTGCTGAAATCAGTCCTATTGTATTATAATTGCATTTAATTACTAATTGCTTCCCTTGGGCTAAATGATATTTCCAACAAATAACCCCAGGAGGACAGTGGAGATCCTAGAACCATTAAAAGACATAAGAGCTACGTGATGAAACAAACAAACTAATTCTAAGGAATATGGGCCACTGTAATGTCAGCTGATGGGAATCTGCTCCAGTAGATTGTTAAAAGTGAAGAGGGATAGAAATTTATTTGAACACATGAAAAGTGCCAAAAAGTCTGCTGACTCACAAGTAACAAACAATAGATTTTTGGTTTTAACTGACAAATATTCACTGTTCAGCCAAAACAATAAATCCACTTGTCATACTATATAGCAGTGGTGTCACTAGACATGCTGCTGGAAACCCATGTTGCACCCCCCCATAGTGGCATACTTCTGGTATGCTGGAAGTATTATCTGTTCCAAAAAATAATGCAATTCGTAGGTATTTGTCCGTTCCTGTACCACATTCCCTGGAACCCTTGGTAGGCGCTACACAGTTGCAAAGTAAAACACTTCAGCCCAAAGGTATGTGATTGCCCTCTGCCCCTGTTGTGTGTGTGTGTGTGTGTATGTGTATATATATATATATATACATATATATATATATATATACATACATATATATACACATACACATATATATATATACATATACACATACACACACACACAAACAGCAGGGGCAGAGGGCAATCACATACCTTTGGGCTGAAGTGTTTTACTTTGCAACTGTGTAGCGCCTACTAAGGGTTTCAGGGAATGTGGTACAGGAACGGACAAATACCTACGAATTGCATTGCATTATTCAAAAGAAATGGCAAAGACTATGCTGCAGCAGTCACACCTGAGAGTACCCAGAGTAGGTCACATATTACACAACATAAAGAGTGGAGAGCCCACTGTATGTCAGGATAAGCCTTTGCTGGCATTAATAGCCTGAAGCCTTGAACTCATTGATATCACCTTTGTGTTACATTGGCTGTATATTTTGGGTCACTGTCCATCTGTAGTGTAAAACACCTCAAAATCAATGTGATTAGGGCAGACAGTATGTCTCTGACACATTAGAATTAATTCAGCTGTGTCACACCATCGATTAACACTCATGTCCCAGTGCCATTAGCAGCCATACACACCCCAGACATCACACTGGCTCCGCCATTTTACAGATGATGTTGTGCTGCTATGCATCATAAGCTGTTCTGCACCATCTCCATACTTTTTTCTTGCTATCATTCTAGTAGAGGTTGATCTACTGAGGACAGATCTTGGCGTCATTATCCTGAGGAAAGATCTTGGTTTCATCTGTCTCTTTTTGAAGCTTTAGGGCCCTTGCACACTATACGTGTTTTTTTAAAGCGCACATTGTTACCATTGGTGTGTTTTAAAACACCCTGCTGCATACATTTTTGATGCATTTTTCATTGCTTTGTTAAAAAATGCAAATGCAAAACACAAACACGTGTAATATGCAAAACGCATGCATTTTTCTATATATGCGTAAACCCCAGGTGCCCAACTTGCGGCCCACATGAGGCCTTGGGCGTTCCTTGGCGGCCCCAGAAACCTTACTGTTAATGCATAGGGCATAGGAACTCACCTGTCCTCGCCCAGGATCTTCCTTTGGGAGAAGGGACTCGCTCTGGCTGAGCACATGAAGCCAATCCGCAAGTCCCTCACCTCACCAAGAATCTCCCGTTCTAAGATGAGTGCCACTGCTCCCACTATTCCACCAACAAACGGGGGATTATTGTATGTGGTACATAACCTCAGAATAGCGGGCATAACCTTTGATGATATAGTATATATATATTATATTGACAAAATGTGCATTGTACGATTCTACAGTGTTCCCACAAGGGCTGTTTTCCATTACGTCGGGAGCCCTCCTCTAAGCGACACGCTTACGGGGGTCCCCGCCCAGCAGATAGACTTACCTGCTCGGCGGACGGTCTGTCCCTTTCAATTGCGGCGACCGATCCGCCGGTGTCATAGCTGAACGTAGTTCGAGGGTACCGTTCAGCCTGTACACCGCGGATGTCTAACCAACCATCCGCCGGCAGGCTGATTCCTATGGGATCGTCGGGCCCCTGGCTTCAGATCGTAATACGCTTAGCGGAGGGCTCCCGACGTACAAGGAAACAAAGCCTATAATCTTGAAGTTTAATTAAACACAAGTTTGTTACATTAAACATTAAAAAAATGTCTTCTAATTAGCTGTACCTGCTATTATAGCAAGTCAGTATAGATGAAAACGTTTTATGTGCGGGCGTTTAGTGATGCCGAGGGCGCACTTGTGGCCCTCTATATCAACCTCAGTTGCCACCACTGCTTTAAAAAATTGCCATATAGTTGAAAGGGCCCTTAGGGCTTGCTTGCGCAGCAGAAAACTTACTGCGAATTACAAGGCGGTAGCCGCTTTTCATTGAGCAAAATGCTGTCTTTATTCCGGTCATTAACGCTATGGATGCCCAACCTGTGGATTTCCCATAGTTTAGTGCACGTTTAGCTTCGCCTTTACAGTGCCTTTATTGCCTTTACTAACTGAATAAAGCAATGCCCAACAAATATGTAGTGTAGGCATAGATAAGGATGACTTGTTTTACCTCCATGGAAAGGTCCTTTGACCACATGTTGTCTGCACCACTGGTCGCCTGGTCCCCATGCTGATACCTGCTTGGCTGACCTGTCTTCAAGCAGGATCAGTTGAGCCCACTGGAAGACAGGGATGGCCATGTGATTGACAGCCGCGAGTGCGCACTGTGTTACATCAGCACTTCAAGCAGCCATCTATACGTACATGCAATCTTTATGCTCATTTGAGTGGGCTGTTTCATTTAAAATGTATTGTGCTAAAGTAAAGATTCAAAATGAAAAAAAAGTAGTCACTGTCCAAATATTTATAGAGCTAACTGTACATACATCAAATTGTAGATGTTGGTTGGGTGTGGGTTTAGAAGATATATGAAAGGTACAAATATGAAAACCAGTATTTAGGGTTGTGAGCTGTCTAAACAACTATGTAGTGCCGGGTCCTCTGTGATTGAACACAGGTAGACTTAATTGTTTAGAAATTACATAGTTTAGGTGAAACAAAAGGAGATCTAAAGGAAATCGGACAGAGAAATCTAAAAGGTGTATGGGGACCCTCAGGATTCAACCCTTCAGGAAACATTCTGCTGCTCAAAATACAGGTCAAAAATTACATCAAATTCTGTGCAAAGCATATACACAAACCAGAACCTGAACCTACTTATTTTCCCAAAGCAAGCAAATAGGACAACTTTACCAATCTGCTATTACAAGCCACAAGGCTGACATGGTGAACTAAAATAGAACTGCCCTCTCTAATTAGCTGTACAGTAGCTGGCCAGGAATTAGTAAGGGAGCAACATCTGCGTCTTCTCCAATGTCCTCAAAATGCAGTCAGCAATTTTACTGGTAAAATACTATTGCTTCACTGCAGTATGGAGAAAATACAACAATAACTAGTAATTCAAGACAATCTAAATAATGTGTTTCCAAAAGTTAAACTGAATAAATTAAATACTTTGTGTAAAAAGACAAAAACATATGTTGACAATATAGCATACACTGTACCGATGATGCCTATGACACATACACTATGATACTGGAGGGAATAGTGGTACATCACCATGAATAGGGCACAGGAATGCAATCACAGATTTTATTTGCAATGCCACCTGCTGGTAAAATGCAGATATGACAAGACATGCTGTGATAAACTTTCAGATTATCAAACAGGGTCTTTTTCCTCTAGAAACTGGAAACTAGAATTCCTTAAAGGAAAAGAAAAAAATATAGAAATAAAATCTGTGATCATTCATACAGGTGTAAATAAAATCAAAGCAACTGAATTTGCTTAAATTTTCTTGAAGACATTACGCTAGCCATTTAAACAGCTTTCTTATTTTTGGAAAGCAGCCTAAGTATACTGATCCTGCCAGCATAGAAGTGGAATGTGAGAGGCAGTGCCACCTGGGAAATTGGAAAATCTGGGGACCTCTTAAGGCCCCCATACATGTCTAGATTTTCCTTTCAATCAACATAAAAAAGATTTAAAAAAAATTTTGGATCAGAAAAATCAGTGATTGATTGTAATGTATGCCCGCTGTAGTAACAGATTTTTGATTGACAGATTTAAATATTTACAGCATGTCCTATCATTTTTCAATCGAAAATTTTTCCCAATTTTAATTGTTTTAGGTCGATCTAACCATGTGGGCTGCCATAGATTTTCTTTAGGCTTTGTCCACTAATGTGAAGTCATGCTTTGACCATGCTGGGCAAAGTAACAGGTCAGTTGTGTTTCCAGAAGCCGTTTATACTTTCTTTTCTTTTGCACCCATCCTCTCTTTTAGAGAGAGAAAGCCCTGTATGTAAATATAAACTAGTGTTTATCCAATTGAATTTAGGCTTCCAATCTCCATTGATGTAAAATACAGTTGCAAGAAAAAGTATGTGAACCCTTTGGGATTATGTGGAGTTTTAGATGAATTGATAATAAAATGTGCTCTGATCTTCATCTAAGTCACACCAATAGAAAACCACAGTCTGCTTAAAATAATACTACACAAAAATGATATGTTTTCATGCTTTTATTGAACATAACATGTAAACATTCACAGTGCAGGGTGGAAAAAGTATGTGAACCTTTGGACTTAATAACTGGTTGACCCTCCTTTGGCAGCAATAACCTCAACCAAACATTTCCTGTAGTTGCAGATCAGACCTGCACAACGATCTGGAGTAATTGTGGGCCACTCCTCTTCACAAAACGGTTAGCAATATTCTTGGGATGTCTGGTGTGAATCGTTCTCTTAAGATCATGCCACAGCATTTCAATCGGGTTAAGGTCAGGACTGGGCCACTGCAAAATGTGTATTTTGTTCTGTTGAAACGATTCTTTTGTTGAATGACCTGTATGCTTTGGGTCATTGTCCTGTTGCATCACCCATCCTCTGCAGAGCATCAGGTGGCAGACAGGTTTTCTGCAAAATGTCTCGATAAACTCTGGAATTCATTTTTCCACCAATGACAACAATCCGTCCAGGCCCTGAGGCAGCAAAGCAGCCCCAAACCATGATACTCTCTCCGCCATGTTTTACATTAGGGATGAGGTTTTGATGTTGGCGTGCTGTGCCTTTTTTTCTCCACACATAGTGTTGTGGGTTTTTCACAAAACAAAATTTTGGTTTTATCCATGTCCTCCCATGTACTCTATTCTTGTTTAATGTGTCCCTTTTGTAAATGTGTCAACATGTGCCAGAGATTTCTGTAAGTCTTTAGCTGACACTCTAGGATTCTTCTTTACCTCATTAAGCATTCTGCGCTGTGCTCTTGCAGTCATCTTTTAGTGCGTTATGGAAATTGTACAACATATCGATGAAAAAATTTTGGTTCGAAATGCCCAGAAAATGTTGCCTGCTAGGGGTACATCTAGTAAAATGAGAAAACTACTAGATCTAGCAAATGACCAAAATAATACATTTGTTTCCAAGCTGTGAAAGCTTCTGCAGCTGAATAACTGAAAATTTGGAACAACGATGTGCTTCCTGATGAGGATATCAATTTTGTGGTACTCTTTTGAGATAAAATGAAATTTCGCAGGATGTACTTCCCTTGCCTAAAGTCACATTTGCTCTACCGTAATTATTGCACACTTGGAAAACAGAAATACTTACAGACCACTAGATCTGCCAAACCACAATTGTGTAATATGCTCCATGGATAACTTTTAGTAAACAAAATGTTCTTCTGGCTTAAGTCCAGTGGTCAGAAATCCATCCTAGAACCGATCCAAAACAATAAAACAGACTGAGCTTTGTGTTTCCCTACCTTCCCAGTGCCTCATTAAATGTGTTAAGATTAAAGGGGTTCCCTTTATCCATGTAAACACGAACCTGTGTCTTACTCCCTTGTATGTAGATTAACCATACACATAAGTTTAAGACACTATCATTCAGACCTCTATATACATTTATCTTTATATATATATATATATACACACACACACACACACACACACAAACACACAACTTTTACACATTTTGTAACAGCCTTATTCCAAATGGATTAAATCATTTTTTTCCTCAGAATTCTGCACACAACACCCCATAATGACAATGTGAAAAAAATTGATTGGAGGTTTACAGCCTTTGCTCAATACTTTATCGATGCACCTTTGTAGCATTTACAGCCTCAAGTCTTTTTGACTATACCATACACCTATCCTTGGCTAGTTTCACATATTACTTTTTGCAGCACCTCTCAATCTCTATCGGGTTGGATGGGAAGGGTCGGTGCAGCCATTTTAAGATCTCTCCAGGGATGTTCAATCAGATTCAAGTCTGGGCTCTGGCTGGGCCACTCAATCACATTCGTAAATTGCCATTCCAAACTTCCTTTTGCATTAATCACAGCATAAAAACTGTGCTATCTGAGCATCATGGAATAGGTTTCTATGGCCAAGCAGCTGCATTGCAAGCCATGGATGGAGTGTGTAAAGCACACAACTAATAACAGGGCTCTGAGGGAATGGAAAAGTGTCCATGTGACACATCCCAATTCTCTATCTGGCAATCGAATAAACAAGTTAAGATCATGCAGATGAAAGGATAATTTTCTTTCATTACAGCAATTTGTTACAGAAATGGCATAACGACAATTTATTGTTTCCAACCTTGATTATCAAAGCAGGAAAATCTTTTTCTGTTCCAGCATGACTACAACCCAGTGCATGCAGCAAAGTCTTTCAAAAGATGGGGTGGCTTTAGTGTGGAACAACTTGATGGCCATGCAAATAGCCCTGACCTCAATCCCGATAAAAATCTTTCATTAAAATGGAGCAATATATAGCATAGATCCTGTGAACCACATTACCAAGAAGAGTATATGTAAATTTATCAACAAAAGACAAACAGTAATCATCTGCAGTTGATTTTTTGATGTAAAATATTGCACTGAGCCATGCAAAATGGACAGTGAACATACAAAATGGAGGACCTAACTTGCTCAACTAAACTTCACAATTAGGCACATTAAATACAATAGGCACAAGCATGCTTTTAACCTAATAAAATATTAGCACAGATAAAGGTGTTTTTGGTAAATATGCCTTGTTCTTAATCTCATGTGATGAATGATCTTTTGCCCTATTAGCACATACCTATAAAGTATACATGCTTACTTTAGAATTTTGGACTATAAGACACAGTTTTCACCAGCATCCTCACTCTCCTGGCAGATGGGAGATCTGCACACAGCCGGATCTCCCACCTAAACTGTATTGCTTATATCAGAAAAGCAATGCAGAGCTGTGTGTGGGAAAGCTGCACACAGCACACAGAATCACTTAAAAGGGGGGTTACCATCTCAGTAACCCCTTTGATCTTCCGGTGTCATTTTGATTCCCCCTCTCTGTCCAGAGTAAAAGTACCGTATCTTTGGGGGTGCCTTATTTTAAGGGAATCAGGGTGTATTCATTAACAAATAAAAAGATGATTGCAGTTAATTATTGCTTCTACTCAAGACTCTAAAGCTGGCCATACACCATTAGATCTCTCTGTCAGATTTCCTTTAGATCTACCAACAACTATGTAGTGCCGGGTCCTCTGCGACTGAACACAGGTAGACTTGATGGTTTAGAAAGTCCTCATATTACATGGTTTTGGTAAAACAAAAGGAGATCTAAAGGAAAACTGATGGAGAAATCTAAAGGTGGTCGGGGGGGCCCTTAGTTCCAGTGCACATCTCTCTACTTCATGCTGACTATGGATTCATGTTCTGGTTTAGACATGCCCAGCTACAATGCTGCACACAGGAGCAATAATTCAAATTACTACATGGATAGGTGTCAGCCTGGTTTATGGCAGCTCATAAAACTCAATCTGAAATCATAAAGATAGGGTCTATTATGGTGTTAAGTTTCATGACCAGTTCACTAGATACAAAGAAAGTTTCTGCAAAGTTCAACCAATAAATTACAGCCTTAAATCATGTTAAGCACAGACTACACACACACACACACACACACACACACGCGTTTCAAGTAAAGAAGTGTGTATTCTATTTAGCTGAAACACATTCCAATGTAATTTGAGAATTCAGACAGGTGAAAAAGTGAATGCACTGAGTGACAATTTTTAAGAAATGACAAAAATGCTGTGTAATTACAAACATATCATCTATCATCCTTGTGTAATATATGTAGGATATCGCTCACCCTGGGGGCTATTTCACACTACCTTTGGTTGCATTACAATACCGCAATGCAGCACGGCTAGAATTAATCCAATTTACACAGATTTTCATAGGAAATGCATTGTACCTTTTACACAGGCCCCGCGTTTGCATATACGGTAACGTGCAGTGTTAACGGAAATGCCCTGCAGCACGCATTTTTGGGGGACACAGTGTTTATATAGGTCTATGGAACATGTACACAATAATAACAAAATTTGATTGAATGTGATATAGAATTTCTGACCAGTCCTTAAGAAAAAGTGTTTTAGAAAGTGCCCTTGAGCCTTTTCTCCACTGCAGTGAACGTGGGGAATTTGGTGAGGGCTACCACATGCCTGTCTCAACAGCATGTCATAAGCCATGGAGGTCTGCGGCACGTAAATAAAACAAGCATAGATAACAATGCATTGAAAATCAAAGGAAATGGCAGTGTCCTCCTCCCTGACATGATCTGTACATTGATGGTTCACCAGGGCAATCTTGTGGATATTGTATTGTTTTCAGTTGAAAAAGAACTGAAACACTTCAAATAGCTGTACAGACAACTTCACTTTATCATGTATACACTATTGTAAAAGTTACATTATTAGATTATTAGATTATTTTCAGTTTTTATTGTTAAAAGAGTAAAATACAATTTATGTCAGTTGGATAATTGTAGGCAAACATTAATAACTATGAAATGTTGCAGATGGAGTTGTGAAATCGTGAATGTAGATTACTAATAAAAAAAAAGAAGAAAAAATTGGACATATAATGGTGTTGGAGATCTGGGGATTGAAAGTCAGAGTAGGCATATGTGAGGGTAAAATCTGGCAAAAGAAAAATTGCACTACTGAGGTATAAGATCTGGAGGTTCAAATGATGTTGTACTGTGGGAGTTACAATTGACCCAAAGCCAGCCGTGGATGGAGACCGCTAATCAGAAGCACAATGAAGAACAGGGAGGTCCATCTGCAGCAGAATCTACCATGCAGGAGGGTGACAGTGAGGAAGACGGCACTTATGAAAACCACCTTACATATGGGGCGAGTACCAAACACCATCTCCTGGAACTCATCTGAGGAGTTCCATGTGCACCCCTGGACATGTCATATTGTATGCGTCATGTCCATAATTTTAAAGGGTTTACAATTATCACCATGTTGCAATAACGCATCCCGTTTAAAAGAGGAAAAGGTGTCCACATTGTGCTTTGCAGGCGTGTACATAATTCCCAGTGGAGACAAGGTTTTACTGTTATGTTATATAGTTCTATCAGTGCAGATATCCATTAAACTAGGTAATAGTCATGATGACAACTTATAATGATACAATACATAAAATCTGGAAAATCTTGATTGACAATTTAATGGTAAGGCTAATAAAAAGCAGTGAAGAGCATACATATGAAATATTTTAGTATAATATGCAGACCAAATGTGTTTTAAAAAAAATGAAAGACAGAACAGCGTAAGGTCCTTATCTTCAAACAGGAATGCTATTTTGTCTTTGGTGTACTTCATGTACGTTTATTCCAAATGCTACGTTTCCTGAGCTCTGGGCACAAAGCTGGGTTGTGACAACATCTTTGAAAAATGTATGAAGGTGTGGCTATAGACGGATAATGATGTCACCATAGAGCACAATCCTCAAGTCTGGTATGGCAGGAACTTTCCTCATTTTCCTGCGGACTTACAGCAGATATTTCTAAACTAAAGTGCTCACATTCCTAAACAATCATATATTTAGCTTGGCAAGAACATGTGCCAAATGGACCAAGATCAAAGAAGAAACAAGGAAAAAGGTTGGATCAAAAAATATTCAGTGGAGTCTAGCTGGACTGAACACAGAACATACAGCACAAGGCAACATGCTCTGTCCAGCCATTAGAATTACATTTACATACATACATACATACATACATATACACACCTTGATAGTGTGGATTTCTTCAAGAAGTCTCTGAGCCCGTCTTTGGTTCTTTTGAATTAATTCTTCTGTTCCTCTGATGATATAAAATGGAAAAAACTTTAGATGTATCTTTTAAATCAAATGACAAATCATGTGATGAAGACATAACATTTAGATTACTTAACACAAGAACAAGACAATCAGCTTGATTGGACTTGCTGTTTACTTGATTGGATGAGGAGTCTCAGTTCCACCAGGCTAATGCACATCTATCATACAGCTTTAGGGCTTGTTTCCATTCTGTTGGGAGCCCTCTGCTAGGCGTATACACTTAGCGGGAGGTCCCGACGTAGCAGATAGCCTTACCTGCTTGGCGAGGATCTGTCTTTACGGTGCCAAGCGGCTTCGCCGATGTAAGGCTCAACGTAGTCAAATACGTTGAGCCTCTGCAGATGTGTAAACAGATCATCGGCCTGCAGGCAATGTCAATGTGCTACGTCGGGATCCCCACTAAGCATATATGCTTAGCGGAGGGGGTCCCAACATATAATGGAAACAACCCCTTAAATCAACAAAAAACTAAAATGAAAAACCTTCTTTTCTAATGTTTAAATATGTACTGTCCCTCATATTCTTCCCCTAAGATAAGAAAGATCCACAGAGTCCAGAAAGGACAATTCAGTAACTTCACTCTAAAAACCTACTTAACCTCTTTGGTGTTTAGCCCGAGTTAAACTGGGGGTGAGTTTCTTAACTCATAAAACATACCCCGAGCTTACTACGGGCAACCTCCCCTGTCTGCCGAAATCCTCAGAGGATTCTCCGTAAAGGCATACACACGGATCCTTGTGGGTCCACCTGATGACGTCATATATGATGCCGAAGGGGCTTGGGGTAGGTGGCTCACCATAGACCTCAATCCAATGGAGGAGGCGTCGCTTTATTTGAGCACACCTCCAGTGTCAACAGGGGCGCCAGGTACATGTTCCGGGTCTTGAGGAGAGCAGGAAATACGTCGGATTTCATTGGAATCCACCATGATGGTCATTGGTGAGTTTTTTTTTTTAAAAAGCAAGCGAGCTTCTCCATGAGCGAGCCCCCCAGGAGGTTAAATCCTTATCTAGCACCATGTAATGGCTATTCTCATTACTGTAGTTAATAAACTGTTACAATGCTGCCAGCCAGAGAGAACGAAGGATGGCCACTGCTGGGGCTTACGGGGAACAGCCGGCAGGTATATTTTTTTAGAATTGTGGATCGCTTTTCCACCATAGTGACAGCTCTGGGGTAAATTTTTCTTTTTTTTCAGTTAAGGTTGGCATTAAGCAATATTGCTTAACTTTTGGCTAAGTTGAACATCTCCAAGAGCCTAAGGTAGGTTTAATAGCATAAAGCGCATCATTACAAAGGAACGTGGCTTGTAATGCACTGGTAACAAATATTTATTCATGATGTTTAGTCTCTTATGGTGCATCAGGAAGCTAATTCAAAAGAATGGCAGCAAGAGCACAACTTCACAACAGCAGCATTTTTAATTACCAGCCAGCTGCCACATAGACCTGTGTTTATATCCTTAGATCTTAAAGCTGAGGATACATTATAGGCTTTCTTTTCTTTAAGATAGTTAGGACTACATCATTATTATTTTTATACTTTATAGTTAACTGTACAAACTGCCAGCTGGATGTTTGTCTTTTCTTTCTATATTCTGAATCCTTTAAATATTCCTTAAGAAAGTCCAGCTGTATTTGATCTACAATGCCATGGTTGTCATGAGCCAAAGCTTTGAAAATAAAATATTTTGTATCTTATTTTTAACAAGTCAGGCATTTTTTTTTTACATTTGTCTTTGTAAAGTCGGCATGTGACCGAATAAGCCATGTGAACAGTAAATGTTAATGACAAGCCTATTTTACACTTTTACTAGAAAGAAAAAAATGCTAATGACGCGTGTGAAGCCTTACATGGCAGAGTTTTACCAGACAGCCTCCAACACTTCTCACTAACAATCAATTTAAATTACACAATGTACGAAAAGGAAAGAAATAACACCAAGCTGTAAAGCAACAGATGTCGACTGTAAGATGTACAATGTACTGTATGCTGAAAAGCACTTGGTGTTATTTGACAGTAACATAAATATTTGATCTATTGTTGATGCACAGCTTATCTTGGACTGCTTAGTACTGTTGTAAATGTGTAATGTATGTAAATGATTGTTTAATAAAATAAAGAATATACCAAGGCTCCATTTGCTAAGAGGATTAAAAGCACGCCAAGGGCAATTGCGCCGGAGCGCAGTATGCTCCACTATCCGCCCAGAGGTCACTGGGGAACAGGAGTTGTGCTGGGAAAAGGCAACACCCCCTACACATCACCAGTGACGCTGATGCGGCAGGGGAATCCAGCGGACAGGTTAATGTCTCCTGAATTAACTCGGGCTGAGTTTTATGATGGATGATTCCAATTAAATTGTGGGAGCTAAATGGGAGACTATGGATTCAGATATATTTAAACAGGTGAGCGAGTGTATGGTACAACTCTCCCTGGCTATATGGACATTGGTAAACGAGTAGCATATGTTACAATGAGTAGCATATTGTTACTTAAATACTAATGTGTACTGTGAAATGTAGCTCTCATTGGTTACATTTTTTGAAAATATACTATATGTAGTGGAGTCTCACTGACTACAGGGATACCTGAAGAATACCTGAAGAATGTCTTTACGCTCTTCATTGAAGCCCATTACTATAAATGTCAATCAAATAACAATATATTACCAAAAAGACAAAACATTACTGATACAAGTGTCTGATACAAGATTTAAATATTTTGCATTATGCATAATTAATCAATAGAATCACTAACTTTTTGGATTTCAGTTTAGAAATGTTTCTGGTAAGTTTCCGAATTGTGAGGACTTTCACCTTCTTCACATCTTTTCGCATCTTTACGACCTGTAGAGGTAAGAGAATGTTTACATTACTTAAGATAATGCATACACATACACACCACTATAAAGACGTTGATTTCACAGTTACAGAATGCATCCCAAAAACATTTTAAAAACTTTGTGGCATAGGAAGAATAAAGCATTTTATTTTTCTCTGCTTTAACACATTGAAACAAAGTCAACAATGCAGTCTTCACAATTTTTTTAAAGCGCCCTACATCCCCGTTAGGAAATTTAGCAAGATATGGAATGTGCTGTGTTCTGTTCCTCCAACATGTTTTGCCAACATGGGCTTCGTCAGGGAGGGTCATATTGTACGCTTTATAGAATAGAAGCCCGTGTTGGCGAAATATGTTAGAGCAACAGAAAGCAGCACAATCTGTATCTTGCTAAAATTCCTAACAGTGATGTGGTATGTGGTTCTGTGTGCTATGTCTATTGATGTAATGTGATGATTGTTTTAGATTATTTGGAGTATTATGTGGAGTATTATGTTGTGGTTGTGGTTGAATGTCGGTGCTTGCAAAGCCCCAGCTGGAATTAAATTTTCAAGGTTACATACCTTGAGTAGGGTATTATTGGTTGTTATATTTTAACAGTGTGGAGTGTATAGTAGTTCCCAGTAAGCTAAGGGCCCTCTATGATTGAAGGAGCCACCAGGGGACGAAAAGGATGTTTTTCTGCATCTCCTATCCCTAAATGAACATTTGGATAGCCCACTGCAAGATCAAATACAAACAATAGCATAGGGAAGGTATCTTGAGGAAGGAAGGAAACAAGAGAAGGATGGTGTTGGGATTGAAATTATGCTATATTGGTACGTGACTGTAAAAATTAACACGTCACGCAGTAGTAAGTAGGAAAAAAGCGAGCCC
>CM070032.1:50292955-50306612 GCA_036250615.1 Ptychadena robeensis | reverse complement strand
CACCAATTTGTGAACCTGTGTTTGACAAATCTCTGTGAAGTATATAAACAAATTAATATTGTCACCTTGTCACTTACTATAGAACATTCCACTTTTGCTATGAAGCAGAATGAGTGGCTGAGCCAAGTCACTGTCTGTCAATAGGAACTTTAACAGACAGGAACCAGCAGTAAGAGGTGGTTTTCTTACTAACACACCATACAAAGAAGAATACAAGAAGGCTTGCATGGAAAACTCCTTCAAACACCTTAAAACTATAATATAGGAAAAGGAAGGATAGGTTTACATTTCAAGCTCATCCAAAATAAAATAAATTTAACTTTTGCTGCAATATTCACCTTGTCTATATTTTCTGTTACAAGATGGCCGGTGTCATAAAATCCATCTGAGCCCAGATGACCCTGGACCCACCCAATCTGTCACTAAACAATTGCAAGGTACACAAATGTAAGAGTTAAGGTTTATAGTGTCAGTCAACCTCCCTGGCATTAGCCGCTGTCCCCACCTGTCTACACAACACCGGTGCCAATTAGATGCCAGCGATGTGTGGGGAGAAAAGCGACACCCCTTCCATTAACATGGAGGTCTATGGCACCGCCCCTTTTGGCGTCACCGATGACTCGCGAGCGGAGGAACTCCGTGAGCCTCAAGATATGCAGAAACGCTCACGAAGAAGCGTCGATTATGTTCGATCCCGGCATGGGCACAGTTTCACCTTGGATCATACTGCGCCCATACTAGCTTCAGGCATAACACCAGGGAGGTTAAATCAACTATAAAGCCGCACAACATAGATTTTGCTATTGGGAAGAAAATTTTGTGATTTACATGAAATCCACCCCAATTTTCTGCCCTGCTTTGGCCCCCAAACACATGCCCAGCATCACCATGGATGTGCTGTAAAAAAGCAACGCTAATTCCATTACATGGAGGTTAATGGCGCTGCCTAACCCTTGGCTCTTTCGGCATCATATATGATATCAGGTAGCACCCGGAAAGAACAGCTAGTCCACCGATACAGTGGATTGCCTGGAGATTCCGCAGCAAACAAACTCACCCCAAGTTAACTTGGGCTAAATGCCACTATGTGAGCTGCGTCTGCAGTTTCTAATCTTAAAGCGTCTTATTACATCTAGACTATAGTGAGGCTGTTTTGCGCTAGGATGAATAGGCACAGTTGTGTAAAAAGGCCGGACAAATTTTGCTACATTTGTGGAATATATACCCCATGTGATCAACGCAAGAACCTAACCAAGGGGGTGTTGCCTGTGTTACCTTGGGTGTAAACTTGGAGCTCAGGATAAAGCTGGTCATATACCTTTAGATCGCTCTGTCAGATATCCTTTAGATCTACCAACAACTATGTAGTATAGGGTCCTCTGCGATTGAACACAGGTAGACTTGATTGTTTAGAATGTCCCTCATATTACATGGTTTTGGTAAAACAAAAGGAGATCTAAAGAAAATCTGAAGGTGTATGGCCAGCTTTAAAGCTGGGCACCACATATCTGCTTTGAGGTTTGCTATGTTGGCCTTTTGCTGTGCTGTAGGTCAAAAGACCATCACTCTTGAGCCGTCCGATGTTCCCTGCAGCAGCGTGCAGAGAAAGCTCTGCTCTGTCCCCAGCTCAGCCAATGCTTTGATGGAGACCAGCGGTGTCTAGGCAAAGCAACGGACATCGGCCATATTAACAGTCATGTCCAATATGGCCATTTTCGAGCGGGATGGACTTGCCAGATAGGACGGGATGGACTTGCCAGATAGATGGCCGTGAGCGCGCACGGCACTCGAAACAGACATATATTTGGCCCAAGTCTTCCCGTCTGTACCCTGCTTTATTGCTACTTCTGTAAGGATAAAATTGCTGGATTCTCAAAAAAGACAAATTCAAACTTCAGTGCTAATTCCTCCTACAGCGGTTGTTACTGATAGCGACATGTCACACGAGGAACGGGAGGATAATGTCAATGTAATGAATGTTATGAACTCCAATTTAAAAAGGGTAAGCCACATTTTATAAATTGATCAGATTTAAAAGATCAAGTTAAGGACCTGTGTGTCAAAAAGAGAAGTCTCAACTTTTAGCCTCCACATTACAGGAGTGTAATTTGCTACAAAAGGGAATAAGAATTTCACACTTTCATGAGCTCCACAAAAATCTTGAACTTTGCAATGCAATTCATAGCGATAAGAGTTTTCGTTATCTGAAGGATTATTTTGGAAAGCATATACAGTAACTGTTGCTAAACTGAAAGCGGGCATTTTTGTTGGCCCCGACATCTGCAATTTGCTACTTGATGCGACATTCAGAGGAAACTCAACCCATTTGAACTTGCTGCTTGGGATTTATTTAAACTAGTTGCAAACAACTTTCCAAGGAGCTAAAAACTATGCTGAGCTCATGAATAACATTGCTATAAGCATACCATCAACTTGGCTGTCAAATGTCAAAATTAATTAATTTGCTACATGTCCATTTGGACTTCTTACCACCAAATTTGGGTGATGTGAGTGATGAATATGGGAAGAGAACATTTCTGACATGGAAACAAGATATCAGATATAACAGACATAAAAATGGCCACAAACTTTAAAGCAAGTGCCTAAAACACTTCTGAAGATACTTGTGTGTCAAAAAAGACTGAGGTGAACTACAGTATGCGTGATTGTGTATGTTACTAAAAAATAAAACCACATTTCTCTAATGTCATGGAACTATGAGGCAGAAGTTGGTTATATACAGATTTTGCATGATACATGTGGAATGAGAGAATGAAGAAAATCTGTTGATATGCGTCAACAACTTAAGATCCTGACGTCCTAGGCAGAAGTGGACGTCAGATTTGGATTCAACACACTCAATTTAGAATAGGACATATGGATTATAGCAAGTAGCAGACAACCCTTATGTTCTTGTTGTCTTGTTGTTGGTGTGCAAAGGCCTTTGTATCACCCCAACCACCTCTATTGTACTTCAGCAATAAAACGTGGATTAAGATTAGAATACATACAGTAGGCATATCCACTGACATGTTACTTCCCAGTGAAAGCAAATCAAACTTTGACACGTTTTTTTCAATGATGTTCAACTTTAACACATAACATAAGGCTATGCTTCCACTATACGTCGGGACTGCTAAGTGTATTGCTTGCTTGTTGGGAGGTCCCGACGGAGCACACAGACTTACCTACTCAGCTGATGCTGTGTCTTCACTGCACCGATTCGTTCCACCCATGCAGTGCTGAACATAGTCCTGTACGTTGAGCCTCTGCATCAGCGGATGTCTCAACACAGCAGGCAAAGTCTATGTGCTCCGTCAGGATCCCTGCCAAGCAATACGCTTAGCAGAGGTAGTGGAAACAAGCCCTAACTTACCAAAAAACTACCTTTGCATTTAATTTTAGATCAACAACCCACTCATTTGAACAAACATATATGTCAACATCATTGACTATAAATTCTTTAAAGGGTGCCATTAATTACTTCACCAACATTAGCATACTGGCAAATGCTCATATTCCCACAACTGAAAAAACAGGAAAACTGGGACTGAAACTCAAAAAACAAATGACCATATGGCCATATGTCCTAAAAAAAAACAAAAAACTATGTCACGTACATTCTCACACAAGTTGGAACTCATTGACGGGATGCATCATTGAGTAATTCCCATGTATGATTTAACTGTTTTGAGCATTATTAAAGTCAGGGAGTACCTTCCATCTGTAGTTGAACTATTCTTCACTGAAGTTGCTTACTTATGTCACACACTTTCTTATTTCAAATGAGCAGCTGCCCCAAGTCAGACCGAGCCCCCCTAATCTCATATTTGATGTACAAATAACATCATCTAGCTCTACCCAGGCTTACTGACCCAAACCTACCCATGTCTTGGTCACATTCCCTCTACTCCTTTCCGTTTTTTTTTTTCAATCACTTGTCTAGGACCATCTCACTCAAGCTTTCTATAAGCAGAAGAGAATGACCTGGCAATGGAGCATAATGTGACCATGACTTTTGGAAAGTAAAAGGAACCACCACTGCTGGTGTGTTGGGGGGGGGGGGGGGGGGTTACTTGGTGGGGAATATTTTGGTCCAGAGTTTATAAATGCATCTTATTCCCACTCCCTGATACACTTATGCCTACTTATGACTTCAATAGAGAAATTTCAAGAACATTTTACCTGTAAAACCCCTTTGCACATGCAACTTCACAGCAAGTGTTATGTTTTGTTATTGTATTTAATAAAAAAAAAAAAAAAACTTGATGCGAAGTCCCCACCCATTTCATAACCAGACCTCCTTTTTAGCATAGGGTCTGGCAGGCCTGGTAAAGGGGGCCAAATGAACGGTGGTTACTTGCCTTAAGGTTATACCAGACCCCTTAAGGCATAGAGCCTGACAAATTAGCATTGCCGGTCTACGACAGACCTGAACAGCTAGGGCCCCCCAAGCTGAACCAGGTCTCATCCCCTACAACATGGCTCGGTGTTATGAATTCTGCAAGTGGGGGGCTCATTGAGGATCCTTGTTAAAGGGGACCCATCACTCTGGAAGGAGTACAGAGTTTCCTGAGAACCCCTATTCATTCACTTTTCTATAAAAAAAATCCAACAAGTTTTAAGTGTCATTTCCTGTAACAAAGTTCTCACAACAAGTCTAAATGAGCAGCTATGGGCCGTACAAGTTACTTTATCAGCACCGGTTCCCATGCTCACTGCGCATGTGAGTATAAACAAACACTGGACCCAGATGTAAGTTTGAGGTAGAATATGCATGGGGGGCACCCAACATAGTGACAATGAAAACACAGCCAGTGGATTATAGCCCTGCCCCAGTGAACATAAGCAAAGGTTGCTTATAATGCTGAAAATGATAAGCAATTAGTACAATTATCAGCTTAGCGAGGAGCCAGGGGGATAATATTGAATGCATGCATAAACATAATCTAATCACAATTTCTATTTCACGAAACCCATACAACAATCCTCATGTTTTTTGTTCTGTAGAAGTAGCACGAAGTTCATGCAGATAATTGAATTATTCAGTCCTTTTGCCTGACGCAGGATCTGAAGTCACATAATGGGGCTCAAACTGCAATAGAAGCTGAAATAAATAAATATGGCTTATTAATGTCGCCTTCACACAGAAAAAATCTGCCAAACTCTTCGTGATTTACAAAATAGATTATTGTTTTTGGATGTGTTATAATAACAACATCACATAAGCAGTTCAGCCAAATGAATGGAATGTTCACAAAGCTTTCGAGGCATTAACCCTTTCTGTGACATCAGATATCAGCTTGATGCTGAATAAGCAATAACCGTACAGGCACCAGGAAGGGAAGGATGGATGTTATAGTTTAAGGATGGCAAGACTTGCTGCTGCCAAGCGTCAGATGGCATTGTAAAGCTGATGCCATATATGATAATGAGGGACAAATCTTCAGCAACAAAATTGGCAGCAGCCTTAATCGTGCTGGGGTTGAACTATTAAAGACTGCACAACCTTTTGCACACATGCCCATTACCACGTAGCAGGAAACATATCCCTTTTCTGTAGAGTAAATCTGCCAGGGAAAATTATATTCATGGCATTCGCGACATTACTTTACTAGAGCAAAACTTCTAACAGCCTTTTATTTAGTGCAGTATTTTTACCATACCCAAATTTAAAACTGAACCACGTTCTTTAACTTTGGCATCATCCAGTATTTTTTAGTACATATATATGTTTGACCTGTGGTAGATGTGGCAGGTGGCTGGCTGCACCTATTGCACTTTTGTACTCCCTTCCAGTAGTGAACTATAAATCCTGGCGTTCTGCTATTTTTTTCCTACCCTTACAACCACAGATAGCTGTGCTTTTTCGGAGTAAGCCAGCTTATGGGTTTAGGAGAAGATTGTTAAGATTAGGAGTTTGGGGGGGTTAAGGTTAGGGGTTTGGGGGGCTAGGTTAGTTAGGTTTAGCTAACCTCCCCAATTTCCTATCTCATGGAAAAGTATGGCTATCCGAGCATGCACAGTTGTAAGGGTAGGGAAATATTATAAGTAGGAAAATATAACAGAACACCAGCTCTCTACTGATATTATGCAAAGAAAAAAAGGTTTGGAAAAGCAGAGAGGGGGTGACCTAACTAAATCCCCCAATCTGCCTACCAGTGAGAGGCTAAGCCTCCAGGGGACTTTAAGGCACTAATAAATCAACTGGTGTATAAAAGTGGTCATTTATTACAACAAGATTATATTAACAGTACAAGGTACATGAATATAGTAAAATTGTCATTGGATACAATTGTTGCACATCTCATGAAATGATACATAGTATTTCTCTATACATATATATGAAATCAACATGTTGAAGGACACCATCTCGAAGCGTTTCGCTCACAGAGCTTCCTCAGGAGATATATAGGTGCTTCATATTTTGCCTAGCGATATGCCTGGGGTATGTAGGTGGGCCCGACTGTAGGTCCCAACACAGCCAGGGAGGGCCCCATAGTGCCCAAAAGGGGCGCAACCATGCGCCGATCCAAGTCGGGAGCAGAACATGCCGGGGGATAGTGGGGGAAAGAGACCATGGCCGGCAGCATGACAGCAGCCACCGGACCCGCAGCCGACTCCCAACTCCATAGGACTGCACCGCCACCAACAAACACTCCACAGGAGAAGTGACACCTCCCGTCATATCCGTCATATCTACTGATATTACAGTGAGCACATGTCAGTAGTCCTAGTTCTCTACTCCCAGAGTGCGGTGCTAGAAAAACAACAGCATCCAATGCTTATTCAATGGACAAGTTAACAAGCATCTCCTCATGCCAACAAGGCTAACTGTGTTGACATTGAGGCAACCATGACACACCTGTGCATACATTGCATAGCATATTATTGGCCCTCAACCCTGTCCAAGTTTTTAACTTTGCCCCTGTGTATTTAAATTTGATGCTCTAGCAGGTAAAATAGCGGTCACACAGAAGCGATCAGTTCTAAGAGCTCAGTCACTTTTAGAAATAGTCAAGAAGATGCATGCAAACAGAATGCAAATTACGGGTTGCGACGACTTAAAATTAAGTTATTCAAACTCAGCCAGTCAAATAGCCCCAAAGCGTTTTGTCCTGGGCACTTTTTTTTTCAACTTTATTTTGCTTATCAACTTTTCTACATACATTTAGTTCCCATATTATTTTTTCTCAAACACCACCATTTATTGTATTTGAATATTTAATGATATTTTTAAATAATCTATAGGATACACATTTAGTAGTTTGTCTTCTTTAACTGTGTTGATGTGTGTTAATGCTGCAAATTTCATGGACTTTCTTAAAATCAACAGTACCAAGTTATGTTTTCTAGAGGTTACACGTTTTTTGGAAGTATATGGTTGTAAATGTACAATTTGTTAAACATATCAATTTGTTAAACATAAGACTGGTTCAACCATCAGAAGTTTACAAAGAGAAAACCTACGCAAAAATTTTAATTTTATTTTATAGAGAAAGCATAGATAATGAAGCCCTTTATTATTATGGATAGCACAGTAAATTCTCTGATGTTTTATTTAAGTATGGAATGACACATAAAGCTCCAAACAGCTGACTAACTTATTAAAAGGACAGTTACTTATTTTATTTTGTGGAATTATCATAAAACTAGCCCTAATAAACTGAGGTCTTTTCTTACAGAATTTATGTTTTCTAAAGAACCAACACTGCTAAAATCTTTTTTCCATCTGTAACATATAAATTAGTTGGAATACAGATGTATTCACAAAGTAATCTAAGATATCGAACAAATAGTACATTGTAACAATTCAGTATGACTACTTACCTACTAAAAAGCTACTTAAAACCTATTTTATTGAGCTAAAAATTCCCTGGTGCCTTTTACCATATACAATGTGAGATACATGGAATGGAGACTTACTTCCCTTTATGCAGTATAGTTATAATTCAATACCTTGCCATGGGAGAGGCCAAAGAAAAAACAGAACCTCTAGGGCACATTCAGAGCTTGACACTGTGGTGCGCTGCATTAACACCCAAAAGTATATAAAAACTTGAGCATGCAGCATTTTTGGCAATAGAGGGCAGTGGTGGTGCATTGCCCACTGGTGTCCTCCAACACAAACGTTGGAGCTTAATTGACAGTGGTGGTCCATTTAATGCAGTGGTTCCCAAACTTTCACTGCAGGGCCCCTCTTTTCTAAATAGAAACATTATTGAGCCCCCCCCTCCCTCCAATTCAAACTACAGTTTCAGATGGAGAGCCATATCACACTAGCTGTGTTTGTGTTGCAGTATTGCGTACTAGTGTGAAATGGGCGAAAACTTTATTTAAAATACAACTTTTTTCACATCAATCATGCAGAGACGTGTATCATATATACACACACCAATCAAAGATTATATAGGTGTTGTTGGAGAGAGTAGACAGTCATAGAATGGAGATATATAACAATAGATTGCAGAAGATCTCTGCTATGACAAGCCTTTCACAGGTACATGATTCTGCATTTGTGTTCCCTACATTCTCCTTAGAAAATTACTTGGCACACAATATTTTTATAGAATTATAAAAGATTATAGAAATAAAACCCATAAGAATAACAAAAATAAGTATAAAAATTTTTATCTACTAGAAGGCAACATGCAAGAGTATTTCCTTTAATGGCTTGAGTAAGCACCAAAAAAGCAAGGACTGTCTCTAAAGGGCCAATTGTGTGCGATGTCAAACTACTGGCATACAATGCAAGCAAATGCAAAATTCATACTGCAGTGTCATTTAAAAAGGGCTAAGAACTGGCACAGCAACGCACACAGTGTTTGAGGGCAGAAGGGTGGGCACCAAGTGCCCAAATGCATAGAGTTGGTATTTGAGGAGGGGGGAGGGAGGAACTAACCCTCAGGGGTGGCCAGCCCCGGCGGACTTTTGAAGTGAAATATATTTAAGAGGTTCCACCTCTTAAATATAGGAGGTGGAACCTCTTTAATATATTTCACCTCAAAAGTCCGCCGGGGCTGGCCACCCCTGAGGGTTAGTTCCTCCCTCCCCCTCCTCAAATTCTTGTTAATTGGATGTGGTGAATCTGGCTACCAGGTCCCCCCTCATATATTGTTTTGAGCATAGAGGTGGTACTTCAAATTTTAACATGTTACCAACAAACCCTGAAGAAAGACCTTTGTAGAATAATGTAAATCATTTGTTAAATAAGGGTACTTATGATGCAGAATGTAATTGTATGAAGAGTGAGTATTCTCTCTCTCCCAGAGCCTAAAATTGGTGCCCCCACTGGACAATTTCCTTGAAAACTTTTTTAAGTAGTGACAAAATGATCTTAAAATATCCTTTCTGATAAGTTCAGAAAAGGTAGCAGAGACAGATGAAAGAGCAGCCAGCTGGCAGCTCTCCCATCTACATATGCCTGTGTGTAAGAGCTGGACTGAAGCTTATACATATACAGAGAACCAAGCACTGCGTAAGCAGCCAGTCCAGCTCATAACAGTGTTGCAGTCTGTGAGCTGGGGGGCTTGAGTCAAACTCACACGCAGTGGCAGATGGGAGAGCCGTCTATGGGCAGCTTTTCCATCTGCACTGTATGCAAGTGGGGCTCAAGCTACCCAGCTCACATACAGCTCTGCCCATTGAGGAAGAGACAGCTTCCCCACCTCCTTACCTCCCGCTGTGCTGGTTGGAGCACGAAGCTCATGTCAGCAGAGTGGGAGAAGGCAGAAATATTTTTTGCCCATCGGACGCTCCAATGGGTGCATCCTATACAACGGAGGGTCTTATGTTCCGAAAAACACAGTCAGTTCACTTAATTTTAAAATGCATTTATTCTTCAACTCATGTAGGTAACAAAACAACTAACTGTTTTTTTTTGTTGCTTACTACAGAGCCCTACCTGTCTGTCCCACCAGCTTAGCATTGACACATAGTGATGAAGTTGAAACTAAAACAGGGTACGTAATAAAAAAATAATTAATTTGTTAATAACTGTAAGTTGTCATTACACATTAATGAAGAGACAAGAGGGCAGATAAGGGGACCGAACATATCTTGTGTCTTTATATGTCATCTTCCATTAGATTAATTCACAAAACTATCTAAACCATAAATTATGCTATATGCTTTGTTTTCCAAGTTTCTCAAAGTAACCCAAATACTTTCTTACATTTTTACTATACGCATTAGACTGTCCAAACTAATTAATTAATTAACTTGGAGACCTAACAATAGCAGTAAGTTTTCATAGTCCAGCAGGGAGAGATTGAACTGCACTCCAGCTGAATCTGTGGTATCACAGAACTGATGATGTGGCAGCCTAGAAACAGCTGCTGGAAACACTCCTATATATACACACGCACAGAACTAGACATTTTTTTTCTTCTATTCTGTGTGGTATGAATGTGCTCATATTTAAAAGAAGTTCAATCCAGAAATACATTATTCAAAATAGCATGTGGATTTTATTACCCAAGACACTAAATCAACACATTGTTGTGATGTAGGTCAGGAATTTGCGCAAATAGCTTCAGTGGCACTTCTCTGGTGTTGTTTAGCCCACAGTGATTAAAGAGACATTGTGCGGACATAAAAATAGAATGATGAAAAAAATATTGTGTATAAAATACATATTATATTTAACAACAACAATGTTATTGAATTGAATTTTTGCTCTCATGTGAAGTTAAAGGAATTGCTAGACCATTAAGTATCCCAGACTTGGTGTGCCGAATGTCTGTGTCTCCCCCCTGTGGTTTCTCTCCTCTAACAGCTGCATTGTGTCCATACAAAGCTACAAGAACAATCATTTGATAAAGCAACCATGGCAAGGGGGGCAAAGATATGGATCCATATGGAATGGAGATATGCAGGTACAACATACTTGTGTAGGAGGGCAGGGATTCTGCCAGAGGTCACAGATCTTAATGACAGGGAAGGAGACTTAATTTACAGGAAGAATCTTTATTTTCAAGGAAGAGAGTCTCTTTAACTCATGGAATCCTCTGTTAAGAATTACAGTGCAAAAGTGTACAGCTTGTCAGCGCTGTACCAGCTCAAAGGATTTCTGTGCTGCTCAGCCAGACATACACACAATCTACCCGGCTGGCAAGCTTGCCTGACCGGATGATGTCTCCCCCGGTTGGTGGTGGGTGACTGGTAGCACAGAGCTACCAGACGTCGGCCAATAGTAGGGTGAGAATTAGCAGGAAGACCCATCTGTAGGCAGATCTTCCTTTCCAGAGCTTCCTAGCCTCTGAATGGTAGAATAGAAGTCTTTCATCAGACGCAGGTGGTCGCACTTTTGCCATATAAGACACTTCCCTCTCTAATTTGGGGTGGAGGTGTGCCTTATGAGGCAAAAAATAGACCAAATAAAACATATGATGAGCAGATATAAAATATATCCCCAATCACTACTGTTTTAAAGGTTCCTTGACTTGTTCTTTAGCCAGGGGTGACACTAAGTATGTGAAAGATTTGAATAACTCCTGAGCCTATCATGCCAAGTGGTTGGTACATACCGGGGCACTGTGCTGCTCATCTACAGAATATTGTACACCTCAACAAGCGATAATATGCTATGCTTTGGTCTGTTTGCGATGATAGATTCGATCAGGATGTTCGATATTTTCATAGCTTTAAAATTATTCGATCGAACAAACATTATCAAATTTAACGAAGGTACATTTAATTTACATTAATTTTTTACAAGATAATTTACCACATGTCCGATCAGCTTTCGAAAGATTTTTTGTTCAATATCGTTCACTTTTGTTCAATTTCGGTTAAACAATATCTTTGTTGTATCGGACAAAAAATACGCATGTGTATTCTCACCTTTAGTGCTTATCTTGCATTTCCATGTCATTTGTTTCTACGTTGTAGAGTGAAAGTGATTGAACAACTAGACATAGCTTACCGTATATACTCCAGTATAAGCCGAGTTTTTTAAGCCCCAAAAAATGAGCAGAAAGTGCTCCCCTCTGCTTATACTTGAGTCAGCTGAGGGGGTCCACTCACCTCACCTGAATTTTCATGCTGAATGCTTCAGACAGGCAGCTTCCCTCTTCAGTGCATCTTCTCTCTGAGTTCCTGTGAGCTCCGGCTTTCCAACAGCCAGCTGATCGATATAAACAAACTCCACACTGCCACCTGGTGGCCTGGTTACTAGTACAGATACAACACTCCATAGCCTATGATTAACCTCCCTAGCGGTTGAGACGAACCCTGTTTGTTCGCCGTTCAGGGTCGTCTCAACCGCAGGGGAAGCCTCCCTGGAAAGCTGCAGTGATTGTTTTAATCGCAAAACCCATCCTGTAATAATAATAATCCTGTGTTCTCTTAAATGTATTGATGATGTGACACTAAAGGCCCCCATACACGGGTCAGATTCCTGTCTGATTCCGGGCCGATCGATTCCGGGCGCGTGCACGCCAAACGATCGTGCCGGAATCGCGTGCAGCCCACCTTGTCCGATCGATCAGGTCCGTCCGTTCCGGGGCTCAGAATCGGATCCGACAGAGAACCAACATGTTGGTTCCATCAGATTGATTCTGCACAAATCAGGGGGAGTTGCCATTTGTGAGGTGGACAATCGGACACGGATCCGTCCCGGAATCAGCTGGACAAGGTGGTATGCAGCGATCGGATCACTTAATTGGCCGCTCGATCGGAGCTCCGAGTCCCGCTGAGATCGCCGGAATCGATCGGATGGGTGATCGAGCGGACATGGAATCCGACACGTGTATGGCTAGCTTAAGATTAATCCTGTTTGATACATTCCTAGGGGCAATGGTGCTTTCTCTACATTTTCTCATTTAAAAAACTCCACCATCTGACTGCATTTCCCACCCTGGCTTATACTCGAATCAATACGTTTTCCCAGTTTTTGTAGATAAAATTAGGTACATCGGCTTATACTCGGGTCGGCTTATACTCGAGTATATACTGTACTTCACTTCTGTAAACAATGAGAACTAGAGGGAATTCATTCCACCAACATTAACCTCCTGGGCGCTATCGCTGATCAAACTGTGCCCATGCCAGGATCGGGCATAAACGGCGCCTCCCCGTGTGTCTGCACCTCTGTAGAAGAGCCGCAGACACACAGAGCCTTTCCGGCCCCGTGTCTTCGGCGTCATCTGTGACGCCAAAGGGGGCCGGCGCCATAGACCTCCATGTTAATAGAAGGGGCGCTGCTCTCCTCCCCACACACCGCCGGCGTCTATTTGACACCGGCGGTGTGTAGAGGGCTGGGCAGAGAGCTCAGGGTGGAGTACATTGTACTCCGCCGTGATTGTGGGAGAAACACCTTTTTTTCTTGCCATAAAAAATGGCGTGAAAAGCCTGTAACGCCCAGAGGGTTAATGTAAGATAACAAAGGAAGGGAACAGAGCGTTCTCCTGTATGACTCCGTGAAATGTAGGTGTTTCCAAGTCATTTTCCAGTACAGAACAGGTGAATGAGAGTTTCTAAAAGTATGGGGGGAAAAAACAAACCAGAAATGGTGCTCAAAGCCTTGATATGTGAGGACCAAGTATTAATATGCATGTCAATGGCACACCCCACCTCCTCGGTGTCATCACGTGGCTATGTATCATACAGAGCGCAGGGACGGGGATATGTATCATACAGTGCGCAGGGACGGGGA
>CM070032.1:50268240-50281108 GCA_036250615.1 Ptychadena robeensis | reverse complement strand
CGTATAAGACGACTTTTCAGTACTTTAAAATCCTCCCCAAAGTCAGGAGTCGTCTTATACACCGGGTGCTGCAGGCTGGGGGGTGCAGGGTACCATCTCTGGAAGCCGTTACTGTCTGTACGATTCCGTGCTGCCTGAATCTGCCACGCTGACTAATGATACATTGTATCAGAGCAGAGCAAGGGAAGAACAGGGCAGTGTTGCCATGGATACATGATGCTATGCAATGATTACTGAGAACACAGGCTGTAGCTCTGTTTTAACTTTTTTACATTCATAGCAGGAAAACCATTTGTAGTATAATGATGAAACTTTCAGGGTCAGTAATTCTCACCTACTACTACTTACACCCCGGGTAGTCTTATACGGCGAGTATATAACAAACTCTATATTTTAACTGTAAAAGTTGGGGGGTCGTCTTATACGCCCAGTCGTCTTATACGCCGGCATATACGGTACATGGTTTTGGTAGAAGAAAAGTTGGTTGTACAGAAGTTGCATGGTAATTGTATGTGGTGTATGGGGGGCTTTAGTGCCATCCAAAGTAAGAACTTACTATAAATTTAAGCTTCTTTCTCATAAAAAATCTAAATCTATAAGGTTTATTTAGTACCTGGGCTGCCATTAACTTATGTCATAAAATTCCAACCTTTGCCAATAAATGTCCTTAAATGGGTGTCGTTTTTGTGCTGAATGCTTTCGGAAGCCCAATTTAGCTGCAAGTTTGATGTGTGTGTATGTGCAGACAGAAACAGGCATTGCAGAATTGATAACAGGCTTTGGCTGCTATCCTCTTGGCAGCAATATATATGTTGATGCACAGATGTCTAGGATTAGGACAAAAAACAACTAAGCCGAGTGTGTAAAATATGAAGTTAGTTTAGAGCTTGATATTGGGTTTAGTATATTTAAGTTTATGGTTAACAAGTAAGGGAAGGATCAAAGGCAAAGGATTAATAAGCCCTCATATTAAAATATAAAATCATGTACGGTACAAACACCTACATTCGTACGGCTTTCATGGGTTTCAGGTTCCAGACACCACCTATGTTCTGGCTCTAGGTACATATAGTCCAGGGAAGGAGACTGTCATGGTAGGTGACACCAGAGCAGCGGTAACACTGCATACTGGACCAACTTGCACAGTTAGCAGGGGTGCAATCTGGGGCGCAGAGTCTATAGGACACCTGGTATTCACCAGAGCTCCCCGCAAAGGGAGTTGGATTTGGCTGCAGGTAATCCCTAGGTTGGGGTTCCTAGAAAGCACCCGTGCAAGATGGCGGCTGAAGGGACAACCAATATGTAGTGCCAAGTGTTAGGAGTAAGAGAAGTCCAATGAACAAGCCAAGAGTCAGAAGCCGGGGTGTCAGGAGAGGTACCAGGATGAAGTGCAGAGAATCAAGAAGTAAGAGTTGTCCGAGGAACAAGCAGAGGGTCAGGAACCGGGATGTCAGGCAGGTTACAAGTGAGACTGGAAGCAAACACATTTAAGACCCAAAGATCAGGCGACATACTGTCACCAGAAGCTCCCTTATAAAGGGCAGGAGGGTGGAGCAGCTGATAGCATCCAGCAGAGGGAGCTCCAGGGCTGGAAACTTTACACCTGGTGTCAAAGACAGTTCTTAGAGCTGGAAGCAGCTACAGCAGACACAGATCTTCTAGTCCTGTTGGGATCTGTGACAGAGACCTTGTACAGACAGGTGTAGGAAGTTTGAGGTAGAACTGCCATAGGAAGACAACAAAGCCGTAAATCTGTCTATTAAGTTTTGCTTATAGGTTGGAATAGATATTTTTATATGAGGTTTTAATAACTTTTAGTTAAACACATATCTAATTTCTTGAACGTTTGTTCAAGTTTTTATTGTGGCTTGTTTGTCTTTTTCTATCTGCCTATTTGAAATGGTCATAACTGTCACCAGACTAGGAATAGAGAAGATATCTTTTAACCCCCCTGGTGGTATTCCTGAGGGTAGCTTAGGGTAGATTTTCACTTTAAATAGTGGTAACCCTGAGCTACCTTCTGGAGCTGAGCCCATGTTGTCTGAGCAGGGCTCGTCGGTGAAGCCATCTCCTTGACATTAGTGATGATTCTGGGTAGGTGGAGGTGTCCACACCATTTATCTGCATTGTAATGCAGGAATAGGTGACCCAGGTGACCCCCTCACATTACATCATCAGAATTTGAAGAAGGCAAGGGGAGTTGTGGTATATACATTGTAATATGTTTGTATTCTTTGTACCAATTTTAGGAGCAGTTTCCCAAAACAATTGGACTGTCAAGGAAGTTATTAAGGAGATCTCTTTTCCTCTCTTCTTCCTTCACTTTTTGTTGTACTTTTGGCTCTTCATTGTGAGCGTTCATATCAAATCCCAGGGTAGTTTATAGAGGAGGCAGTGGGGGGCCAGTGTAAAGCCCTGTACATATTCAATTTTGATCATTTTGATTGTTCCCAATGACAATGACCAGAATATGACAGTTTTTGGTGTCACCTGGTTTCAGAAACCCATGGTTTGTTACATGGAGAGGGGAGGGGGGAGCCCACTGCATCCCCCCATATAGAAGACTACAAGTCTTGGGCAGAATTGTCATTGATAGAGCTGTCCTGGCTTATAAATCAATGACCTTATTGTTCAAATGTACATGTGTTAGATATTTGTCCTAGGCAATCAAGATAGATCGCCTTGCCAAGACAAGGGCAAACTACAGCTTGTGGACAATACGTGACCTGTTTAGTTATTTGGTCCGGCCCTTTGTCACCTTGGTGGCAAGACACTCTGGCTCCCCTCTGCTCATTCACTGCAATGGGAGGAGATAATGGCTAGAGGCATTAGAACATTGGAATGGGATTGATGCAGAGGCATTATCATGTGATCACAGCCGGTAAGCATTTTTTAAGTGTTTCTTTTTCTAATTGCAAATCAGGTCCATAAAGCAGAGGAAGGACCTAGGTCAAGTTGTTAAGACCTCTCCCATACCACATATGTTAAAGTCCGTGCCACACCCGAATTAGCTATTCAGTAAAAAAGTAGAGTAACAACGTGGGCTTTAAAGGCACGTATAGTGATTGAACTGAGTAAACATCTGATCAATTGCAAATCTTTATTCATGTGAGCTATCCATAAAAGCTGGCTTCACCATTCACAATGGAGCCGTTACAATCAAAATACATAGTAGTAAGCAATAGTACAGGCAGTTCACAGAAGAATGTAGAGACATTTACAAGCTGTGGATTGGTATGTTCCAACGCGTTTCGCCTATATCAGGCTTCATCAGGGACAATCGAAAGCGACATTCTAAACAAAAAGATTTGCAAATCAGGTCTTCGGTAATCTGGTCATTAATGACACCAGGGATTTGAGGATTTGGGATACATATGCTGGGCGGCGCTTAAAGGCTCTAGGTCAGTGATGGTAAAACCTTTTAGAGACTCAGTGCCCAAACTGAAACCCACTTATTTATCTCAAAGTGCCGGCATGGCAATTAAACCTGAATTACACATACACAACTCAAACACACACAAAACATGTAAACACACACTCTACTTTCTTAAAGGATAGAATAGGAGAGGGTATGGGGCACTCTGTGCGTTCGTAAGAGAGGGGAAGTTAATTGACAGTTACAGTTATTTCCTCTGTGCTTGCTTATAGCTTGTGTGCCCACAGAAAGGTGCCATAGGTTCGCCACCACTGCTCTAAGTCCAACCCCTCTGAACCTATTGTAGCACATGAATCAAAAAGTATTTGATTGACTATTATCTTGTATGTGTACATACAGAGGAGGAGTCTTCAAAAGTGAAGAAGTAAAGGAAATAAAAGTTCTGCATATTTTGCACACAGAGCATTCAAATTGGCAACTGAGAAAACAGATCGATGTTAATCTTACTTTAGGAATAAACACTAAGGTTGTCTTGTTTAATACTGTAATTCCAAATAATAGGAGTCTACACCATATTAAAATGTACCCAGAGCAATGAGCCCATGTAGAAGTGATTATTTAAACTGAGACTACATGGAAACCAGTTAGTCACCTCGATGTTCTATTATTAGGTAATAAACCTCAAGGTTAAGATTTCCATAAAATAGAGTTTACATCATCTTCTGTGTTATGTGGTGTCAGTGGCCACAATTACTTCTCTCCAATGTTGCTGCATTGTTTATAGGAGGGGAGATGTGCAGGGAATTATGAGAGCAAGAAGCTGAAGGAGGAAATAATACTTTGTATTTCTATGATTAAAAACAGCCTATAAATGATGTAACAGCACCTATTAAACTGTCTGTTGGTAATCTTTTTTTTAGTTCAGCTGCGTTGAGTGTTTGGGCAGAGGGAGGGGTTGTTTTCAGTTTTAGGGACACTTGGGGGAGTTGCAGGATTTACTGGGTTCTTGTGTTCAGTGCCAAGAGCTCTGTGATGAAAAATACCAACACAGAGCAATAACATTCCATTACACAAGTATTCATGGTTATAAAACATTTACTTTATTTTCTTCTTCAGATTGAAAGAAAAAAAAACAGTTTGAACAAAACAAAACATGGAGTGTGCAAGAATATTCTCTGAAGATCTATGACCTAGATTGTGGATGGTATTGTCCTACAGCCAGTGAGCAATTTGGCTTGTCCCTGAATAGCTAACATGGGACAAAGCTGTCCACCAAAGCCAACAATTTGTGAAAATATACTGCAGGGGTTCTTTGCATGCACACTTGAACATTTTATAGTAAACCTTTTATTACAGATGTATGGGTGGACAATGCTAGTGACCTGGCAGTTGTGCTAACCTTTGGCTTCAATCATCTCAAAGATCCCTGGGTCAGTACTTATGCAAACCAGTCAGCCATCTACAGGCAACTAGCATTTTCACAAGCAGAGCTCAGCAAACACAACCTCTATGATTGATTGTCTATTGACATCTTTCTTTAAATAGTTGAAGTTGATAGATGATAATACTTTGGTTTGATGGAACCAGTGATTATTGGCTGCAGCCTGTAGATCATATAAACTTGTATTTTATTATTCACTTAGCATCTTTAAAAATCACATACCATCTGGATTAAATCCGCTGAAAAGATAGCAAGATACAACTGTTTCTTTTTATAGAAAGCTTTTTAGGAAGCCAATGTAGTTTGCTGTTGAAATGGCTGATTTTTGTAAACAAATTGTCTTATTCAAACATTACTTGAAGGTTACACAATTAGTATTTATACAGTGCTCTAAACATTTCTTTTATTCCGCACTTCTGTAATGTATAACTGGAGAAAATATTTTAAACAACAGAAAAAGAATCATTTGTAAAAGCATTGTTTGCATTCCAGTTAAATATATGATATGATGTATCAAGAATGTATCTTAGTCATTTGTTTTTTTACTGCTTTATATCAGAACGAAAAATGTACTGGGCTGTAAACAATGGAAAGTGTGAGCCTATTGTGGCTGATCAGATAATTAATATCCAGTTGGGTGCTGAGTTCAGGGTACTAGGTGACAGATGCTGCTGGCCTTTGTCCTGGGTGCTGGGTGACAAATGCTGCTGGTCTGTGTTCTGTGCACTGGGTGACAGATCTGCTGGTCTGTGTACTGGGTGACAGATGCTGCTGGTCTGTGTTCTGGGTGACATATGTTATTGGTCTGTGCTCTGTGTACTGGGTGACAGATGCTGCTGGTCTGTGTACTGGGTGACAGATGCTGCTGGTCTTTGTTCTGAGTACTGAGTGACAGATGCTGCTAGCCTGTGTATTGGGTGACAGATGCTGCTGGCCTATGTTCTGGGTACTGGGTGACAGATGCTGCTGACCTGTGTTCTTGGTGACAGATGCTGCTTGTCTGTGTTCTGGGTATTGGGTGACAGATGATGCTGGCCTGTATTCTGGATACTGGTGACAGATGCTGCTGGCCTGTGTTCTGGGTACCAGATGACAACTGCTGCTGTCCTGTTTTTTTGGGTGCTGGGTGGCAGATCCTGCTGGTCTGTCTGCTGTGTACTGTGTGACAGATGCTGCTGGTCAGTGTGTCTGGGTGCTGGGTGAAAAAATTCTGCTAGTCTGTGCTCTGGTTGACAAATGCTGCTGATCTGAGTTCTGGTTACCGGGTGACAGATGATGCTGAGATGTGTTTCTGGGTGACAGTTGCTACTGGTCTGTTTTCTATGTACTGGGTGACAGAGGCTGCTGGTTTGTGTTCTGTGTACTGGGTGACAGTTGATACTGGCCTGTGTTCTGGGTGACAAATTCTGCTGATCAGTGTTCTGTGTGACAGATGCTACTGGCCTGTGGTCTGTGAAGTGGGTGACAAATGCTGCAGGCCAAAGAAGTATAATAGGTATTTATGTGAGAGTGGGCTACCCTTGATTAAATCTTATAGCTATATCATATCAGTACTATAACAATTATTGGTACCTATCTTAACATACCTGCCACTACCACCACCACCGGTTGCAAACACCAATTTCTTCTGCATCACTCTATACCAAACCCCACCCCCAGTGTCAGCCCAGCACCCATACCTATTCATAACTTGAATAATGAAGCAGTGGTCGCCATCCTTTCAGATATCAGGACCCTAGTAACCTTGACAGTACAATACTGCTTTGAACCCCCAGATCTCATAGGCCATTTGAAGTACAACCGTAAAGTTTTCTTACACCCCTGCATGATGATTGAGCCGGTGCGATTTTTTTATTTGACTTGCTGCACTCCCCTCTACTGGTTCATTTCAATAGCATGTGTGCTTTTATTTACAATTATTATGTTTAACCAGGAATCGGTTATGATTAAAAGCACAACATTTTACTACAACCAGCTTTGTTCAGCACTGACATATTTCTGTTTTAATAACTTCTTTATGTTATGCCTTCTATAAGAGTGCATGTTTATTATTTTAGGTTTTCCACAACCCCAGAACACAAACTAAATAGAGAACTGCAGCTGTGTCTACTTTTATATGCCATGTCATTTGTCATTGACTAGGCAGATTGTACTTTGCAGTCATAGTAGCATATCATGTAGAAAATATTGTTTTACAAGCTAAAGTGGACCATTACTTTCATTATTTAAAAGGCTTCTTTATCAGGGAAGTAATATGTAGTTATGAGGTCTGCTTGCTGTAAACTCTGTAGCCCACAATTGCATTACATGTAATGACAAGTTAAGAGTTTCTCTGGGGTTATGATTCAGTGTTTTTCTGGCTGTAACTGTTATTTTTCAGCGTGTATGTTTTCTTGAGTTATCCAATATTATTTTATCATTTAAGTAGGCAGAAAAACTGTCTTGCTGTTGTCTTCCAGTTTTGTTTGTACTAGAAGAATATGAAAATGCTATGACATGACAGCTTGTTAAAAGTAAGAAAATTTTTTATTATATTTTATTACCCCTGAGCTGTCACAATGATTCAAAGTCACTCCAAAATCCTAATATACTATATACTTAATATACTATATATACTGTATACTTACCTGCTATTCTCTTGTCTGTGACAGTTACCATGTTCAACCTATACATGGCAGTCTTCATGAACTATACTAAAGCCTGCCATACACCCACCGAGTGGGTGCCGACAGAGCTGCTTAGATCAGCTCTGTAAAGCAGCCTGATGACTTCATCACGCTGCTCTCCAGAGATGACAGAATCGGCGGGCACACTTTGAGTGCCGGCCGTTACCTTCAATGAAGACGCCGGTAACGGCATCGGCTGGCATCGGCCAGAGAATATCGGACATGTCCGTTCTCTGGCCGGCCGAGCTGTGGGGCGACAGGGATCCGTCGCCCCATGTGGGCACCCCCGAGCAGCCGATTTTGCCGCCGACCGACAATAGTAAGAAATAGTATATCTTACACTGAATGATTGAGTTCAATTTGTTCCCCTTGACCCTGTCGTAAATGGAAATTTATAGCAACTCCAATCCTGATGTAACGTATTCTACCCCATTTGTTTTACCTATATACTCAAATATAAGCCAAATTTTTCAGTACCTGAAATGTGCTAAAAAAAATTATTTGGCTTATATTCGGGTCAAAAAATGAACTTTATGAGTGAATTGCAAAGCCCCCAAACATGCTATCATCACCAAATTTGCTAGAGATGTAAAGAAGGGAAGAAGGGTTGTGGGAACATTTGAAAAAAAAATTATTGCTCTAGCATATAAGTTCAAAATCAAGTAAAATTTTTACTTTTTTGTACAAAAACTTGATATGCTAGAGCAATACTTCTCTACCCTTCTCTACATCTCCAGGACTTCTAGTGATGATATCATGTTCAGGGGCTTTGTAATTAACTGAATTAAAAAATATAATCTCCTAACAAAAGCACATTTGCTGTATCTTTAGCTGCATCCCCCCCCCCCCCCCCCCCCCCCCCCCCCCCCCCCCCCGGCTCATACACGATTCATTCAGTTTTTCTAGATATTCTTTCTAAAATTGGGTACCTCGGCTTATATTCGGGTCAGCTTATATTCAAAGATATATGTGGTATATTGAAATGGCAGGACATTGTTTTGCTGATTCTGTAATGTAAATGCCATTTTTTTCACAGTGCTCCAGTAGTAAGGTGCTCCAGTAGTAAAGTGAAGGGTCAAACATACCACTCTAACAGACAATATTCAGGTTCTGCAGTCAACAGCCAAAGTGAATTAACGAAGAGCCAACAGCTGAAGCGTATAAGAACAATGTGGTCACTTTCCTAACGGACAGTTTTTAGATTTTCACTTTCAGTCAGGTACAAAAGATTTACTGCTGGAACTGACAGCGGGTGGTCCAGGTGGTAGGCAGTCATCATCACATCCCCGTAGGCAGATGGGCTGGCTGGCCAAGAAAAAACAAGCCAAATGATGCACAGACTTGCATGCGCTGCTTAAGACTATAAACCTTAGACAGAAAAAGATGACTAATTTATGATAATCTGTGTCTAACTCTGACAGTGAGTAAATAATGCACAGAAAACTATTGAATTATCTTGTTGGAAAAAAAGAATTATCATTCTGATTTGGCAGCTGTGTTTATTGATTTAATATATGGTCATGACAGCTTTAATCCCCATAAATTCCTTTCTCATTCAACACACAGATCATCCATCAGAGCCACTTACACATGTACAATTCAATGAAACAACATTGCAACTGTAAAATACTGTTAAGTACCACAGCAATCTTAACCGCTGACAGTTTAGTTTTAAGGATGGAGGATGAAGGATAGATATGAACAAGGACACAAGGCGCATGACCTATAGAGATGGGCGAACACCGGCCTGGAGTGTCCGCGAACAGGGCGGGTCGAACTTTTAAAGAAGTCCGCCGTCCGCCCTGTTCACGGACACACTCAAATTCCTCGCCTCTAGGCGTCACATCCGGTCCCTGGAACGCATCCTGGAACGCATAGTTCCTGGTTGCGGGAGCCGGCTGTGACGTCACTGACGTCACTTCCTGTTCTGAGCCGGTATTTTCACTACAAGACCGGCTTCATGCCGGTCTTGTAGTGAAAATATTCTTCCTCCGGCACGATCTCGCAGGTTCTGATCCTGCCGGAGGAAGAATTTAGATCTTCTTCTGGCCGGCGAACGGGGCGGGTCAAACACCCGTACTGTCCGCCGGCAAGAGGATCGGCGAACATGCAGAGTTCGCGGCCGAACTGTTCTCCGGCGAACAGTTTGGTCCATCCCTAATGACCTAGTGCAACAAAGTTAAGTTCTCTTAATGGTAAAGCAAAACATACAATAACGCACTCAGGGAGGTACAATGCAGGCTTAGCAAGAAGTAATGATCCCCTGTATCCATGCAGCTGGAGAGACATGCAACACCAACACTCTGTAGGAGATCAGTATTACTTGCTAAGCCTGCATTGTACCTTCATCATAATGAGTGCATTGTATTATCTTTTTTTCCTTACCATAAATGCTGGGCATACACCTGTAGATCCCCATGTGACCGATGCCCAGCCAAGTGCAACATCATCATCATCATCGAGCTTCATCTAAATCGAGGCACAGCACTGCTGCATCATCTATATCGGCCACTACCACGGTCACCACCCATAGTAATGGAAACCAAACAATGTTTTCCAACAGGTTTCCAACCCCTGGTCTAAGTCATGTGTAACAAACATAGGAGAATCTATTTTGGGGGAAGCCAATTCATCTATCAGCATGTCTATGGAGTTTGGGAGGAAACCAGAGCACATACACGGGAGAACATGCAAACTCCTTGCAAATAGTGCCCAGCCCAGGATTTGAACCTAGGACCCTAGAGGTAGGAATACTTGTATAGATTTTTGCACAATCGGCAAAAGATTCGATCAGGATATTTTAATCGGAAATCGATTGTGCCTATATTGAATGTATACACTGTATTTACGTTCAACCAAATGGAATTTCGATTGACTGTTTTCGTTAGATTTTTGAACAAGAAATATCTTCATTCAAATTTATTAGATCAAACAAAAAGTATCGACTGAAACCATGGTACGTTTGATTTACCGTATATACTTGTGTATAAGCCGAGTTTTTCAGCCCAAAAAATGGGCAGAAAATGCTCCAGTCTGCTTATACTCTAGTCAGCCGAGGGTCCACTCACCTCAGCTGAATTTCCATGCTGAATGCTTCAGGCAGGCAGCTTCCCTCTTCAGCACATCTTCTCTCTGAGCTCCTGTGAGCTCCATGCTTCCGACAGATAGCTGATCGATGTAAACAAACTCCACACTGCCACCTGGTGGCCTGGTTACTAGTACACATACAACACTCCATAGCCTATGATTAAAAAATAAGAATTGCCTTGCAAAACCCATCCTGTAATAATAATAATCCTGTGTTCTCTTAAATTTATTGAGGTTGTGGCACTAAGATTAATCCTGTTTGAATTTCTAGGGGCAATGGTGCTTTCTCTATATTTTTCTCATTTAGAAAACTCCACTATCTGACTTTGCATTTCCCACCCTTGGCTTATACTCGAGTCAATACGTTTTTCCTGTTTCTGTAGATACAATTAGGTACCTCGGCTTATACTCGGGTCGGTTTATACTCAAGTATAAACGGTACATTAGTTTTTTACAAGATAGATGAAAATTGACCAACATGTCTGATCAGCTTTCAAAAGATTTTTTGTTCGATATCGTTCACTTTTGTTTGATGTTGGTCGAACAAAATCTTTGTTCGGTTTTAAGCCCCCCATATACCACATACAATTACCATGCAATTTCTGTACAACCAACTTTTTTTTCTACCTTCATAGTTGTTGGTAGGTCTCATGGAAGTTGTATGGAGGAATCTAAAGGTGTATGGGGGGCTTTAGAATTTATCTATCGAACATGAATAATAGACATGTGTATTCCCAACTTTACACTGCATGGCAAGAGTGCTAATCACCTGAGCCACTATGCTGCCCTACTTCATCAAAGTCACAGCCCTTCAAATGCCAAAACTGCCCACCCTTAGATTAATATTGTTGACTATTTTAACATGAGAAGTTAAATGTACCAAAATACAGTATTCCATCCCGGTTTGATCATGTTTGTATGTGGCTTATCAATTCCAATTTTTTTTTTTTTTTTGGAACCAGAAAACTAAAACACGTTTATGATCTATAAATCATAGAAGTCTCAATCCAAAAATCAGTCCTTAGATCCTCAACTTCAGAAACAAGTGTTCTGACTATTTATAACTCTGGTACCTATGTTATGTATAGAGCATTGCTTTAATTTGTTTATCATTAAAAATAGATGCTAACCTTTTACTATTACATAAGGGAGTATTATTTACCTACACCAATCTATTCCAGCAGCCATGTCTGGTAACTTATAGTGGAGTGACCTGTTGAGATTTTTACTTACATTTTCTTTTGGTTAAATTTGCCATTTTGCTCATTAAAATGGTGTCTTTAAATTCCGCTTTAAAAAAAACCTTCTCATAACTTTCTGATGTAATCAGCAGTGAATGTCCTAATTATTTATGGCTATCATGTTCAGCATTATTGCAATTATTTGCCTTGTCTGAGACATTCTTTAGCTCTGTATTGAATTCACCTGCTTGCTGCAAGCAGGGCATGTTCTTTATTTGTCAAGATGATGTTCTAATTATCCTGTCAGTGCTGCTATTAATCCCGACATTTTATTACCAATTCTTCTGCTATGTGAATATTGGAAGTTTTATAGTGCTTGCTACATTTGTCCTTTTATACTACTTCTTTACTGGTAACTTGTCTTCCTCACTTAACTATTTTGTTGTCATCTTTTATTTCCATTTTTCATTTTAATAGTGTTATGGCCATTTTTAAATTTGTCTCCCTTCCCATCTATCTGTACATTCCGACTTAAGGTACAAAGAAACATCTGCACAATAACAAATCTTCCACAGTAAATGCACTATGCAGCTAAATCTACACACTTACAGTACAGGAGAGAACATACAGGGAGTGCAGAATTATTAGGCAAATGAGTATTTTAACCACATCATCCTCTTTATGCATGTTGTCTTACTCCAAGCTGTATAGGCTCGAATGCCTACTACCAATTAAGCATATTAGGTGATGTGCATCTCTGTAATGAGAAGGGGTGTGGTCTAATGACATCAACACCCTATATTAGGTGTGCATAATTATTAGGCAACTTCCTTTCCTTTGGCAAAATGGGTCAAAAGAAGGACTTGACAGGCTTAGAAAAGTCAAAAATAGTGAGATATCTTGCAGAGGGATGCAGCACTCTTAAAATTGCAAAGCTTCTGAAACGTGATCATCGAACAATCAAGCGTTTCATTCAAAATAGTCAACAGGGTCGCAAGAAGCTTGTGGAACAACAAAGGCGCAAAATAACTGCCCATGAACTGCGAAAAGTCAAGCATGCAGCTGCCAAGATGCGACTTGCCACCAGTTTGGCCATATTTCAGAGCTGCAACATCAC
>CM070032.1:50241905-50254832 GCA_036250615.1 Ptychadena robeensis | reverse complement strand
GTGGAACCGTCACCAGGACAAGCAGGAGGCACAGGTGAGGGGGTTGCCAGCGTGGGTAGGGCCGACCCAGCAGGACGGGATGGGCCCGGATGCTGACAATGCCGCAGTACAGGCAATCGTGGCAGTGTACAAAAGCAATTCCCGCATGCCCCTGTCCACACAGCCTGGGCTGCAAAGCCAATGCCCCTCCATTAACATGTAGGTCTATGGTACACCTGATGCCCGCTGACCTAGCGGTTGGGGCGAACGTGTTCATCTCAACCGCTAGGGAGGTTAAATCGCAGCAGTAACCTGTAGTATTTGCAACCCCTATCAGTCCCACACTCACTAACAGTTTCACTCATTGTTTCTGCTCAATTACAGTTTCTAGCTTTATTAACTTAAATGACTGCTGGAACGGTCTTTATGTGACCTGTTAAAATCTCACCAATGAGCCTTCCATCACTGAGCTTTTTGTGTTTAGGTCAGCAAGCAAATATGGAGATATTATATCTTAGATGACACCACAGAAAGCAATAAAAAAATTTTTTTTGTATAAATATGTTGTTATGTGTTGGGGTTTTTGCTATTAATTCAGCAGCAGTATAACATCCTTATATGTATTATAAGCATCCTCCTTAGTATTATTTTTCCAAGGTTAGAAATACTTTCAATTAAAACTCTGATAAGTGTTCTTGAGCTTCTCTCCTAACATATTAAATGATTTATAAGCCATTTTTTACCGCACGGAAGAATTAATTCTTGCAGTGTTACTGCCATAAGATACAACAGCTATTTTTTTTGTAAATTGTCATCTTTATTGCAGTTTCTTAATACACTAAATCATGATTTCTAGATGTGCTTCGTAAAAACGTTTATTACTTCATAAAGGCAAAGAATAAAACTCACTTACATTTACTATCAAATTCTGGTTCTGATACAAACTATCACTGAGACAGCCACAATGATAATCTTCTACCTGAGCAGAGAGCTTTCCATGAGAGCATTAAGTGCCATTGATCCCCCTTTGGCATGATACTATCCAGGTGGTTGCACTCTTTTGACACTTTTTTTACAGGTATTGTATTGTCGTGGCTACAATTATGACCTGAAGGTTTTTGAATTTCGCCTGTTATTAAAGTCAATGCAGTTTGTTGCTGCTGCCACGAACCATCAGGTGTGAACCCACCATGCCATTCCCTGAACGATTTAGATGGGGACTCCAAAGTAATGGACCTCGACCGCTATTTACGGTCATGTCCAATTACCCTGTTTTCGAGCGGGATCAATCAATTTCACTAGAAAACAGGGATGGCCGCATTATATATGCACCAGTTAGATGGCCGTGAGTGCGCACGGCGCTCGAAGCAGACTTTCTTCTAGCCCATATCTATGCGTGTATGGGCACCTTTATGCTTGTTTTATGCTACTGTTGATGTTTTCTGATCCTGCCTGCGCCTGTAATGCTGTTCCAGCTACTGGACTCCAAGCCTGTTCCAAGATCATTACAAACATAATCATGTTTTCCATACAAACCTACGGAGATACCTTTTCACTAGTGAAATCAATACCTAGAGCTGTTTAGTGGCTAATCACAAACCTACAATTACACAACCCCACAATGCTAGCAGTGCTAAAGAAAGCAAATCCCAGATTTTAAGGGAAAAGCAGGTAAGTATATATTTCTTTTAGGATCATCATATAAGTTTTAGTTTATAGCCTGCTGTTTAAAGAGCTTAGATTACCACCACTGGTAAATAAATCAAATGACTCTCTCATTATTGCAATACAACCCTAGTGTTATAATTGTACCTTATGTTCCATATTTGTTTATAAAATAAACATTTGATATACCAATATAAATTTACACTTTTGCAAAACCAATAATAGAAATTCAGATTGACCCAAAATTGACCCTAAGCTGTTATAGTTTATTATTTTAATAACTAATAATTCTTCTGCAAGGTGTTGCACATATGATGTCAATAAGAGGCTATACGATCAATTGAAGAATGACTGCAAGAGACAGATAACCATACTTAAAACAAGACAAGCTACTTACCGAATGATAGATGGAAGTGAATTGTGTCTGAATCTTTATACAGAACAACACTGAGTCTTTATGAAAATTTAGCACTGTCATAACGGGATTTCAGTCTTCCATCAATGTAACAATCAACATTTCTATACATAGGCAGTCCTGTAGAAATTAGTATTGCCAAAAGTACTATTTGCAGTCATTATAGTTTGAGGAAGTAATTGAAGATTTATTATGCAAATCTAATTTTTTATTTTACAATCCATAACATTTTCATATTTTCCATATGGCCTTCCTTGAAACTGTACTTCTGAATTATACAGATTCGGTACCATCTGTTCATGTTACACGCCTGAGGGGCACACAGTAATTTATTGTGCTGAATTTCCATGAATACTAATATCGACAGCACTACACTTAGATAAGGTAAAGGTTTTGTCACTTGGATTAAGTAATATAATTTAAATCAATCTGCAATGTTGTGTTATTTTCATACAATGGTCACAACGGTGACATTGGTCATGCTCCAAAATAAAAAAAATAATAAAATATATATCTTTATTTTATATTTACAGGTTGATTTTCAAGAGTGTTAAATTGGATGAAAAAATAAATGTTTTGTCACAATGCTTGAACCCTACGGCAGTTCATGACCAAATAAATTCTATATATGTAAACAGAAATTGTAGCCATCTAGTGACATTTGAGTTGCTGCCTGCTTTACAGCACAAATGTTTAAGTATACAAAGCTGATATATTCATCTGCTACATTGCAAAATTATTTATTCTTTTATGTGGCATGCAATTTCATTTCACATAGGTTGTCTCTGCAGTTGAGTTACTTCAGACTTTTCCAAAATGGGAATGCTTTTACAGTGCCTACACCAGGATGGACCAATAAGTCCAGTATATGACTGTGTTGGAGTTCAGTGTATGAGTGCTCTGCGTTATGTTACATTTACAGTGGGACAGTATAATAACAAGAAGTGACCAATAAGGATGGGACAAGGAAAAAAACTACCTCTGTTCTGTGTAAAGAATAGTAGTAGGTATAGGTTGTGGGCCCTACACTCCATCCAAGGGAGTTTATTTAAGTATGATAAAGGAAGACAAGGCATCTCTGGGTGCCCTTTGAATGTGCTTTGGAATATTCTATTGCAAAATGTATCATTAGCATAATTAAAATATGGATCAAAGGACAAAAAACTGGGAAACCTACGATGGGGAAATACAGAACAGACATCTTTAATGAACCATTAATGAATTAGAGATGAATTAACTCTGGAAGCTGTTTGCACATACCAGTCAATCTGCTAATGATGGTCTAAGTCAGTGGTTCCCAAACTTTACTTGCAGCCCCCCCCCCTTTTTTATTTAGGAACATTATTAAGCCCCCCCTACCTATTCAAACACAGGTTATAAATGAGTTTGGGAACCACTGGTCTAAGTAAATCTACCTATTTAGATTCTTCCACACATACATTAAAAAATAACATGGTATTTAGTTGGAAGTTCCTTCAAGCATATCTGATGTGTTTACAGACAATCACCAGTCTGTTCAATAGATAGGCATTGGTTAAACCCATGTAACATTGAGAAGTTGCAGGTGCTCCTCAAATCATGGTCTGGCTAATCCTATAATGCTAACAATGGCTCATGTATATATGGTAGATGGTTTGCAACATTTACTGTTTTGCTGCTACATGTTAGTTCCAAATCAATAGCGTCTCTTTAGGGGCAGGTGTAACGGCCTGCATAGCATAAATATGACACTCACACAACACTATCCATTATACATTAATCACTTGATGATCAATATTATTGTCATATTTTAAATTAATTATGATTTTCATTTTCGCCAGCAAGGCCTTGTGTTAATAAAGACAAGCAAAAAAATAAATAAAATAAAACAACTCCCAGTGCCTTTACCATAAACCAGTAGATCACAATTAACACCTTGGGCACCCCTGGTACTACCTACATAAAAATTCTAAATAAGGGTATATTTATGAGGTTGCATACACTTTACTATAACTGTAAAAAAATTTAATATATTGCTAAACTTGTAATTGCATCTTACTAACTTTCATCTATGCAGAATTTGTTCTGGGGTACATGCTAGTTTTCCTGTCAACTTTAAATAAGGCTATGGGTTTGAAACTGTCAGCCTTGTTGGAAAGTTTAATACTTGGTTGCAATATTTCTGCCATAAATTTTTGTAGTTTCAGAAAATCTTATTTTAATAATCAACATTTCTCTTGCTCTGCTAACGCTGCCCTTGAAGGTTGCAGGTTATATGAGCCCTGAATGTGCAGATCATCAGAAGAAATGTTGCCATTAATTCTGACATAGAAATGCCAAATTATGAATTCATTTCAGCTAAGCTCATATAAGCTAAAACTTTACTGGCCAGTCCTTTAAAGGTTCCCAGATACAGTATTTAAAATACTTGTATGGAAAATGAAACTGTTGCGTTTGTGGCAGGAGGACTTAATGGCAGAAGACTGGTATTATCTTCAAATCTGAGGACCAGTACGACAATCTGAAAAGTATTGCATGTAATCATTTAGGTATAAAAAAAAACTTTGCTTTGCATTAAACATTAAAACGGACCCATACTCACTTGATGCTCCTCGCAGTCACATCCCACACAATCTGAGAAAATACATTTAATTTAAAGCAGAGTCTATCAATTAACAGTGTGACCACAATCTTACCTAACTGCAAATATATAAGGCACAAATTAATGCAGCTCTCTAATCATTGTAAGATTGTTAAATGTATATTTTAAAGTAGTGTCAGTACATGAATTTGATCTGAGCTGACATATGACATATCAGTTGAAGCACAGAGCAAGAAGCATAAAGATGAAATAAGAAAATAGATTGACAGAAGGACACATCACCGCTGTGCTGCCTCTATTTTTACAGCCCAAAACAGTTTTGCTTCAGAGGTAGGCTGAGCAGAGCTGACGCAGCTCTGTACTAATAAGGGATGAGCATGTGACATAATTCATGATTACAAATTAAGAAATAAAGAAAACTGCAACACCTGCAACAAGCTACAACCACTCCTGCCATACCAGGGACTAGGCCCATTAGGTAACTTACCAACCTGCTAGTCAAAGTACTCAAAATAGTAACCCTTAGGTAAATTCTCAGTGAGCTTAGTTTACAGCCATTCAGAGGGCCCAAGAATTGATCTTCAGGTCTTATCTGCTACCAAAGGGACCCGTAAATTCTTTGACATCTAGGTACTGGTGGACAATAAAACCCCACACTTTGGTGCAGCAAATTGCGCTAAAGGAGTTGTACCATCGAATCCCTCTGTGAAAAGTCAAGTTACCCAAACACATGAGTTATATGTCTTTGTTATCTCATTGCAATGAACTTAATGACTGAACTGCATTGGTGAAACTATTATCTGTCATAAAGTCTAAATAATAGAGCAACACAAAACAGTGCTCTGGTGAGCAAAAATAGCAAAATTCAGTAACCACTTAACCTCCTGGGTGGTTAGCCCGAGTTAACTCGGGGTTAGTTTGTTTACCAACTATACTCAGCCTGAGCTAACCCTGGGCATACTCACCTGTCTGGAGGGAGGCCAAAGAGTTTGACCTGTGATTGCAACCAGCCTCTGACAAGTGATTCACCCCTGGTCCAAAGGCTAAGCCATGAGAGTGTCTAGATCTAAATCAAAATGTAACTGTCCTCCTAAAGTTGAATGCCTCAAATGCAACAGGGAAGGTTATGAAAGCCGACCAGTTGTCCTCAGACTGAAAAATTCCTTGCTCCATCTACAAAGAGACCCTATTCCACTCCGCCTGTTAGCACCTACACTCCAAACAAGTAATATCTATGCTCTCATACCCCTGGCATGTTACACCTCACACTCTTTGTTGTCAAAAAACCCTTTATAACACCAACAACAGGGCCGTCTGTACCCTGCTTAAGATGTGAAAGGTGTCAGGGGCCAACCATTTTGCCTGAAATTAACATTAAATGCAAATTAACTATACCATGGGGCAGATCTCTCCCATTACACACACGTGGAATTATTTTCATAAAGCATGAGCCATTCATTACCATAACACTGATAAAAGTTACCTTAGGTATGCTGGGACTTTCAGCTGTCAGATTTCACCTTACCCCAGAAGTCTGTACAATCACCCTATCTATGCAATATGGATAATCGGTGTGAAGATTTACCAGCAGTCGTCATCTAAAGCCTGGCATACACACGCTGATTAGCGGCGGATTTTGCCGATGACCGACGGGCGTGTGCGCTCGCGCCGTCGGTCGGCAGCAAAATCGGCCGATAATCGGCATGTGCCCACATAGGGTGACATCCCTGTCACCCCACAGCTCGGCCGGCCAGAGAATGGCTGATGCCAGCCGATGCCATTAACTTCAATGAAGACCGGCATCTTCATTGAAGGTGATGGCCGGCACACAAAAGGTGCCTGGCCAATTAAAGCAGCCCCAGAATGCAATGTGGTGACGTCATCACGCTGCATTCCAGAGCTCATCGGAGCTCGTCTGTCTGAACCTGTCTGTGGGTGTATGGCAGGCATATATGCTACATCCTGATAGTAAGGATAAACCTGCAGGGTGTAAACCTCTGACTATACTATTCATGGTGGGGGGTTAAAGCCAAAGCCCCTGCAAGAATTTTCAAACTGTCATTGCAGTGTGGTTCTTGAAGCAAAGACCTTAGGCCATGTGACCACAAGTGATTAAAATTTAACATAAAATCGGTCGAATAGTGATTAGACATGTTGGTAAATTTAGGTAGATCGTACAAGTATCTAATCCTAATATAAATGCTAATACTGTATTTGGTTAATTGTCAAAAGAAACTTTCCTATTGTTAACTGTGAAATAAACAATCATAGTGGCAAAACTGATTCCCATTATGTAAATTAGCTTTAAATTTGAATCTATAATCATAACTGGAGAGCGTGTAGTTTAAAAAAGGAATTTGCGTAAAATAATGTGTGTTTATATAAAAACGGCATAGCTCAGGTGAACACGTAGAATAGTTGTTAAATGAACTATATAGTAAACGCTATTTGAGAACAGTTGGAGTCATTCAAAAGTAGGAAAAATGTGAGGAGAAAATAATTGCTCTGTATAATATACCTGCTCATGTTTCATAAAAACCAAGTCAATTAAGCGGCAAATGAGGTATACAATATGCGCTTGTTTATAAATGCAAATTCTTGTGAGTCATGTTATTTGTACTGGCGTTAATGGAATAATGGAATTGTAAATGTAAAATGTATGTTGTACATTAGCTGACCTTGTGGATTTGTATGCTTACATTTATCTTGTTTTTTTATTACAAGCGCCAATGGATAATCTTTAAATTGAAAGCTAAAATAGCAAACCAAGAATTTTCCTGGATTGTAACTTTTGGGAACACTTGTGTCACACATTGTTTTGGATCATTGATGTTAGATTTAAGCAAAGATACAGAGTCATGGGCACTCACCAGCAAGTAGGTAGGGAATTTGAAACATTCTGTGTGAACCACAAAAGCATAGCATTTTGGAAGGAACTAATATAACTTTTAAACATACTTTAATACTTAATAAAAATGTAGTTCATTTCGGAATTTGGCAAAATAGATTGTTAGAGAACAAATATAAAAATATATGTAATGTGGTATGGCAACACATAGCTATTGCTATATTAATGGGGATAGCTCTGTAGTTTGTTTTATTTCTTTAGAATATTCCTTTATTATTACATATTTATAGATGCCAACAATTGCATCAATCTGGTTCTTTCTTCTTATCATCAGATAATTATTTGCTCTTCTGTGTGATATACAGTACACAGGAAACCCAAAATAAAGTCTCCATTTTTGATGGTTGGGATTATTAATTAATGCTTTTTTTAATCCTATAATTATATATATCTGTATTAACCTCCCTAGTGGTTGAGACGAACCCTGTTCGTTCGGTAAACAGGGTCCTCTCAACCGCACGGGAAGCCGGCGGCAGGGAGACCCTATGCCTCCCCGGATTGGCGGCACCGCCCCGATCGCGTCACGGTGATGCGGAAGGGGGCGGGGGGGCCGGCGCCATAGACCTCCATGTTAATGGAGGAGCGCCGGCTTTCTCTCTCACGCAGCTGTTGTCAGTAATGACAACAGCTGCATGTAGAGCTCTGGCGACATGCCGGAAACGTACTCTGTACACTGCCTTGATCGCCTGTATCGCGTCGTTGTAGGGAGGTTAGCAAACATTTGCCAAGTGCCAAAAAACAATGGTAACATTTTTGCTGGAGATGTAGAGAAGGGTTGTGGGAAATTTTTTTTTTTATTATTGCTCTAGCTCTTGCATAAATAAAAGTTCAAAGTCAACTTTTGACATTTCAACTTGACTTTGAACTTAATTTATGCAAAATGATTTATGTTAGAGCAATAGTTTTTGTTGTAGTATACCCTGGACCCTTTTCTATATCCTAAGTTTAAAGATGATACAATGCTCACCAGCTTTGCAATGGACTGGTCAAATAATGTTAACCTTCTCTAATGTATATATTGAAAGTAATGGCTAAACAATGTGAAAGCTAAATACAGAAAGAAACTGGAAGAATTAAATCCTCATTTAGGGGGGCCATAAGAAAATCTTTACTTAACTTAAGCCTCACTTCCCTATCCCTGGTGACCATTGAGCTCCTCTTGCATCAAACCACATGGCTACAAACATTCGCCACATGACTCATCTGAAAGCCAAATTTTTTGTGAATTTTGTGAGTTAGCTCTAATCCCATAAAGTGACAAGAAGCATCACTGTGTAACTCACTGGTAAGTCTAATGGACAAAGCCATTATTCGTTTTTTTTCTAGGTTCTTACCAACCACAAGCTGCTTTAGATGAGTTGCATTTTTTATTCTATAATTTCCAGTAGAAATTTTCTATGAAATCAAGTTTAAGGAACTTCATTACTCACTAAAAAAGTGAAGCAGAAAATAGAAAATCACAGCAAAGATTGCATCATTGACAGCAATAGTACACCCCATATTTCTGATTGCTTTAATGGAACATACAGTAATAACGTGCTTTATCCAGCAAGGGGAACTGTTGAATATGTTGTCATGCAAAACCCAGCCCAATAAATGTTTTTCATTTCAGATAAAACTATTTTAATTATATTATATTTAGAGTGTTTGCCCCAAAGGTAGCTCAAGGTAAGTTTGCTGACCTCGCAAAATCCCCCAGAGCTATGTTCGGGGATACTCACTTATTCTTGGTGAACCTGCGACGAAACTCAGATTTCTTTCAGGTCCACCTCTTTGGCGGAGATGGCGCCAGATTTTTTTCAAGACACACCCAGCGTCACTGATGATGCTCGGGATGTGTAGGGCGCACCATGGGTGTAATGCTCAGGAGATTTATACTTCTGTACGTATCCAAATGACTTACAATTGTCTGAACATTAGTTTTAGCCCACTTATTATGTGTCTCTCACAATTCAAAGATATGTCTTATTTAATCTAGCAAAGCATTTATTTGATCATAATTATGCCTTTTCAGCAACTGATTTAAGATACATAATACTGGCTATGAGGGATAACCTTAGGGATATTTTATGCCAGCATATATCTGCTTCTCCGAGACAGATGTTTGAAAATATCAGCTATAGCTGACTCCAGCATGATCTAAGTTATGCAGATAGTCACTGCAGCAAATACTTTTTCCAATGCCATGCAAATTGTCCCATAAATTATACTGACTGCACATTAATGCTTCCAAAACGAAGATGTATTTGTCAGATTGTCCAAATCTTATTTTAGATGTATTGAGATAGCTGTTGAAAAGCAATTACTATAGATTAGAGTTTTGTTTAATAACCCCGAAAAAATTATGGCTTTTTTAATTTCATACTTCATATTATGCAAAGGCATTAGAGGGGATTGTCTTGTTTTTGGTTGGAATACACTGTATACATTTATTATAGTCTCAGAAAACACAAACAGATTCACTTTGAAGGATTATATTAGGTATTAGGCCTATACGTTTTCTTTAAGGGGTCTGCATGCTGAAGGATTGTACCATAAGATGTCAGAGTTGGGGCAGATACCCAATTATAACTTGCTTTTGGTCAAATAAAAGAAAAACAGGAGTACATTATTTTCTCCTTAAGGCCCTGAAATATCTTATGGACGCCTTGTGTGTAGTAAAAAAATTTTTTTTGGGCAATAATAAAAAACGTTTTGTTACTCAACATCTATGATGTACAAAGTTCCTAACTTGCCATTTTTTTTTTTTTTTTATAATGAATGTTTAATTAGTTTTTTTTCCAATGTTTCAACATACATACATTTTCCCCCAACAACATCTATCCATCCCAAAAATTTTTATGAAAAAATAAATAATACTAGTAGGCTTAGTCTGGAGTGGCATAAATCACACTTCACTTCAACAACTCATCTACCGATTTCCAGATTTTCTTGGAATTTCTGCTCCGAACCTCTCACCTTTGCTGTCAAGTTCTCCATATAGCGCACCTCTTGTAATCGAGACACTAATTCTTGTATTTGTGGGGGATGTACTAACTTCCATTTACTCGTTATAAGACGAGTAAGTGTGTGACCGAAATGGCGCAAAATCATACAAAAATCAGGCATTGATTAGACAATTGGAGACCTTAAGATCTGCCCTTTTGATCGATTTATGCAGGCCTGATCCCACTTCCATTATTTATGATCAGCAGTTTTTTGTGTAGCCCATCTATAGTTAAGTCACTGATCGATTAGGTTCATAAATCATATCTCAAACATGGTGAAGTGATTTTTGCGGGTGGATCTTCCTTCTTCCAGCTTCCCCTCCTCTACTTAAGCCTCCACCAGCCAAGCTCTGTGCTTGACTACCCACCATGTGGATTGCGGCATAGTTTGGGGAAAAAGTGTGTTTTATAGACCGAAAATATAGTAATTGCAAAGGCCCTCAACATGTTATCGTCCCCCAGACTACTGGAGATGTAGGGAAGGTTCGTAGAAACATTTTACAACTATCTAATTATGGGATGTTGGTGCATTGTAGGGATTAAATGACAAATAGTCATATATTTAAGTTATTTTGGGTGGAAGACACCCTATTTCTGGTAAAGTCATTTTCTCCATATTTTGATTAGAATGTATATTTTGAGTAGAATATATATAGTAACAATTTTTTCATATTGACTACTTTGACTGAAAAAAGTTTTTGCATTATAGCACAGTCTTTTTACACTAATGACAATGCAGATGGGATGGGATACTTAGGTACATATCTATGACATTTATTGTGACTAAGAAAAACTAATTGCTATGAATAGAATGGACTCATTTTAATAAAATTTGAATTTTAATAAAAAAAATTCGGAAATCAACTTTTATATGTAATATTTTTTTTTAATTATTGGCTATTTTCAGGTCCGGGTTAACCTTTTGGCATTTAGTAAGGGGTCAATACAGCCACTATACCCATTCAAATTTTTATGTAATCATTTCTTACATTTTATATTATAAATAAATTATAATATAAATATTATACATGTGTATAATACACATTTATATCTAATAATGGGGAGGATTCGTGCATCGGATTTTTGACAGTAAAACTCTGACTAAAATTTAATTCCAAGGACAAAGCAAAGTTTGTGGGCTTCTACAATCTTTTGCCCATTAAAAATGGCAGCCACCTTGTAAATGTAAAAGCTCCATTCCTGGTTAGGAGTAATGAGATGCAGGACATGTGATATAAAAACTGCAGTTTAGAAATTCAGAATCTGAAGATGCTGTGCTTGGATGGCTCGGCCTCAGTCTGTATGCAATACGCATGCTAGATGTACAAGTCACTGTAAACCATATAACAGTGCTATATACACACTGTATCACTAAAATCCATATGACTAGAGGCACAATAGCAGTGCGAATATATAGACAGCATGGCTTGGCAAGTTTAAAATTATTTTTTTGTACAGGTTACAACATGGTTGCTTGAGATTTTGTTGTTTGATGTATATTTAGTCACCCCGGTAGAAAATAATTGGTTGTATGCAGGTTGGATTTACATCAAACTGAAATCAAAATTTCCCCTTGAATAGACAAGGGGCGAGGGGACTTTAAGGGCCACTCAATATGTAAAAGCAAAACATTTATTATACACCGTGCAAAGAATGAAGAAATTATCATCATATCAATCAAAAACAATGCCCAATGTTGCGTATGTCATGTCTCTCCGTTCCCCGTTGGTGTTGGTGGTGCAGTAGGGAAACCATCTTGAGAAATCATGTCTTTCCACCCTTTAATGATCTATGGACAACCAGAGTAGCCCCTGAGGGTCTGTGTCCACCTTTATGTCAATTTGGTTAATCAATATGACTGATACCCTTGTGTTGGCTGTTTGTTTTATGTAGAAGAAGTCTTCAACGAAACAATGAAATTTGCACCATTTGGACTATTTTAATTGTCTAACAGCACGTGTACAGATGAGTACATCCGCAACATTGTGTGTTGAGTATACATAAGTAATTTTTGTAAGGATGATACAATAAATAACACAAAGAATTTTCACACGTTAGTCAGATCAGGTAGAGGGTTTGTCACTACACAATACCTTTATAACCTTTATTAGCCAGAGAAGAATCTTTGTTGCACCTTTCTGATTTAGATTCTCTAGGTTTCAATTCTAAGCCCTGACCAATTGTCATCTCCCTTTACCATGAGGACATGGCAGTGGTCAGGAAGGACAATGATAAAGGGTACTAGCACGGGGGGTTCACCAAAATGAGATGCGTTGTGCCTATGTTTTTTGCATTCAAACGTTTTATTGAGAATTTTTGCAGTACAACAGCATTACACATCAGGGAAGAAAACAAACTTTGCACACAGAAAAATAGAGGGTAGGATACATAA
>CM070032.1:50211737-50241805 GCA_036250615.1 Ptychadena robeensis | reverse complement strand
TAATAAAATTATTCCTCAAAAATACCACTTGCCTAATAATTCTGCACTCCCTGTAAAAGCATTTAAAAAGTGGGGATTGAGAATGTCTTGCAGCTCTTTGTAGTAACGCAAGGTGAAGCCGTCAGGGCCGGGGGCCTTCCCAGGAGGAAGAGATGGCCTGCTGGAGTTCAAGGTCAGTGATGGGCTCCTCCAGGGATCTTCCAATTTCTGAATAAACCTGCCTAAACTTTCCCCAAAGCGATCCTTTATTTGCTTTATTTATTTCTTCACATACTCAAAATGGTTCTGTCTGTAAAGTAAATGAACAGATCTAATTTAACTACCTATTACCAGGACTGTAGGGGGCTGTGTTTGTGCACTTTTGGAATGCATGAGTTTGAAATATCAGTTTGAAATATCAGTTTGAAATGCTTTCCGAGTCATTAAGGATTCATTGCCATTAATATCTGACCTGCAGATGACCTGCTTCTGACATGCTACGAATTTTGCATTCCCATAGATGTGTATGGAAAGTAAGGCACCCCCGAAGATGCAGTACTGTAACTCTGGACAGCAGGATCAGAAGGGGTTTCTAAAATGGTAATTTCCCCCTCTGAGTATCCTGCGCCATTTTGACCCCTCCCCATGTGATCCCCCCACCCTGATACCCCAGTGCCCAAATGTGCAAACACCCACACCCTTTTGGGCGCCGGTGATCGCAACTTGGCTCCCCGCCAGCTCTCCTGGCAGATAGGAGATCAGCTGTGTAGATCTTCCATCTGCTGGGAGTGCTGTGGGGAGCTTAACTGTATTGGCTATATTTGCCTGCATATACTGTATAGTCAATGCAGAGTGTGTGTGGGGAAAGGCATCTTCCTCACACATGCAGCAGAGAGGAGACAGGTAGATAAGTGTGCTGATTCCCCCGTGGAGGCCCCCCCCCCCTTTCTTCCCTATCTGAGGAAGAAGAAGAGATGCCAAAGTGTGCTCTCTGGTTTTTTTTTGTGGCTTTCATTTAAACACATGAAATATTTTTTTTTCTGATCTACTGCTCTAAAAACTGGGTGCATCTTATGGTCAGGTGCGTCTTATAGTCCAAAATATGGTAAGTGCAATTTCTGAATTTAAAAATCTGATAACTTCTGATAACTGGTTACTCCGGTACTTCCAATAAACATTTTATGTAATTCTTTTTAGCACAGGAACATCAGGGGACCCTTTGTTTTTTTCCTTGTTATCATCTAGGGGAGCCCCATCATTACAGGAGCAAAGTGTCATTCCCCAATGCTATGAGCTGTTGGCAGACAGCCCTTGATCAGTAAATGTTCTTCTGATTTTGATTTACTTATATTCTTTCTTTTTATATTGGAAAGTATGTATGAAGGATTTTACCATACCCCCCGCCCCCCATTAGTTTTTCACAGCAGAGGTAACACTAGTAAATCTACACACAATTTAGTTGTCTTCCTTTTGGTTGTTGATTGTATTTATAATTCTTGGGTTTTAGTGTCTTTTCGCAGTATACACACAGTGTTGTGTTCACCTTAGGAGCCCTGTGTACCATTCACATTGAGATTTTGCCTTAATTTGCGAAGTACGTTCTTTTAAAAGCACTGCGGCCCGCATTTTCGTTTCGCAGGTGTCTCACATACACTCAGAACAGTATATATGTTAGTTGATAAAATCATACACTGTATTTTACAAATCAAATTCACAAATACTAGTCAAAATAAGTTATTTTGACTACTATTTGTGAATTTGATTTGTTTTGAATCCATTTTGATTTTTTTAGGACTCCTTCTTTACTACATTATGGACTTTATTGTTTAAATCCTCTCGCCAAAGGGAGGTAATGTATGTAAAACATTAAATTGGTGGCCTCAAAGTCCCTAGATCCTAGCCTTGTGCTTGGAGAAAAAAAACCCTAGTGGCGGGATACCCAAGGAATTCTTTTGGCGATCCAACCACTTAACTTCTTTTATATTATCTCCATATGAATGGTAAGGTACCTGGAGGTAATGCCAGGATGGTTCTGATTCTTCAGCCCCTGGAGCATGGTCTTTCCAGAATAATCCTCCAGAAACGCAAACAAAATATTTGGTGAAGGTGCATTGTAAGGGAATTCATAAAATGAACTGTCCTGCAAATGTTTGTTCTGGGCTTCACTAAACATTTCATGTACATGAAACAGATATTGATTTAGAAGGAGCTGTAAGATGTTAATGAATGGCACTTATTTTTATATCAGCCCTATTTGGATTTTCATATGTAATATCTAAAAGAAACCTTTAAATATAATAAATAGTATATATTTATTATATTAATGTTCTTGATTTTAGTATTTTTTACAGATTCAATTTGTTATTTATGGTCTATAATAAGTACATCAACATAGAAATCCTATGCCACACATGTCTTTTATATGTTTACAACAGTAGTGATGCGCTTCCTATGTGTGCTCATTGCCTTTCCACCATCAGTCTGGTTTTTTTAGGGAGAAATACACAAAGCATGAAATAAGAAGAGATAGGAGGTCCCATTGTAAGGGGAGAGAGAGAGATCTAGGGAATATATATATATGAGGGATTAGCAGGAGAGCGGTGGGGGAAGGGACACCCAGAATAAATGCACAGCAGGTGAAGGAGGTACAGCAGACCACAGTTTATGGTGGAAACACACGTGGAGTTTATTGTCAAAGTCTATTTATAATATTACATACCCCACAGCAGGTAATGCAGAGTCATCAAAGCTAAAGGAAAAAACAGTCCTTGTAAAACAGAGGTTATTTACCTCAACACAGAGAGTCCTAGTGTACCACACAGGTATGTTCTGCTCCCCAGTCTTCCACACACAGTAACTGGTTCCAGAATGGAGCATCTCACTGAGCAGACTGGGAGATGATATAGCACTTCTAATGATCACCCTGACCCTGCCCCAGCAATTCCAGCTCACCCTGCTGGCCAACAGAGGAATACTTTGCATACTGGTGGTATCTGGGACACACCTTCCATACTGGATACAGAGGGTTTATTGGGCCTCCTGTCACATTATATACACACACCATTTGAAACAAATCCCAAAATGTCTTTCCTTTCTCATAGACGTTGGAGATATATACCTTATTTTCCGGCGTATACGACGACTTTTGAACACAGGAAAAGGTGTGCAAAAGTCAGGGGTCGTCTTATACGCGGGATGCTGGTGGCAAGACGGCAAGGGCTCACTAGCGATAGTGTGTCTGGAATTGGTATTGAGATTAAAGCTATTTTATTATTAAATTATACAATTTATGTCCCATGGATAACCGCAGGGAAACATTAATAACTGTGAAAGGTTGCAGATAGGGGTGTCCAATTGGGAATGTAAATTACTAATCCAAAAATAAGATTCGATTTGTAAGGGTTTCGAAAATCTGGAGGTTGAAAGTCAGAGTAGACATTTTTATTTTGTGTGCGTTGCAAGAAGGGTAGTCTTATACGGCGAGAATATCCCAAACTCTATATTTTAAAGATATATATATATATATATGGAAGAGATGGGGGGCGCCTTAAACGCCCAGTCATCTTATACGCCGGAAAATACGGTAATAATAATGATTTCTTTGCTAAAGAATTGAGATCACATTAGTTACATTGCTTGGTATGAATTGTCAAAAATTTAATGCATCTTAAATGATGGGGTACTTAATATTTAGCGACCAGCTGATTAAGGATTTTCCCTATACTGAATTGCCACAGTCTCTCATGTACATATGTGATCTGGATGGTGGGAGTGATCAGGGCAACCTGGGGGGTCACCCCTGTCCTCCCACCTAGTGGAGAGGAGGAGATGCCATGCATGATTGGTTATCCTGTAATTGGGGTAAATCAGGCATAATGCTCGGTCCCCCGGGTGATGGGGGGAGTTTCCGTGTTGGAGGTCCAGGGAGAGAGCAGCTTGGGGAGGTGTATGCGCCGGATGAATCGGTTCTATGGTGGTCATCTGTCCCCACGTTGTGGTGTGTTAGGCGTCTGCGCGCCACCGTGGGATCAGGGCGGATATATCACGTAGTGGGCGTGCCTGGGCGATCCTGTGGTGGCGGCAGGGGAAAAAAGGGCGTTGACATTACGTCAGATGCTAAGTTTTGTTTGGACACACCATGAAGGCAGCGATACAGGTAGGAACTTTGGGCCAACTCCTCATTGAAACTTTAAAATATTGCTAATAATAGCTGAAATATATCCAATCAATTGCTTTGATCCCTAATAAGCATTATGTCTTGGGGATATTGTTATGAGTTTGGTGCAAATATCTGGATGTAATAACTTTCCCTACTAATATTCAGATACAGCACCTTTTGTTAGATTCAGCTATATTAGGATCTAACTATTTATTAATTTAAAATCAATATCAACACTTTGATTCATTTCATTGTAATGCCAATCTATTGCAGATAGATGTGCATAATTGTCATTCTGATCTGACACGATTCCCCCATTATTCCTTCCACCCTTCTTGGTGGGCAGTGTATAGGCGGGACCTGTCGGGGTTTCCCATTTGGTCCCACCACAATTTTGATGGGTGTTTTCCGGGCGTCTCCACACTATCTGTGTCATATGTCTTATGATGTGAGTATATAGAGAAATCTAAGTATGTTAAGTTGTGGGTTTGACAAAAATCGATATAGAGTATTCTAATAGATTCTGTTATTTGTTGTTTTCTGATTTATACCAGTTAAGATACACGTGATGTATCTCCTGAGGAAGCTTAATTGCGAAACGCATCAAGATCAATCGTCAGTAGAGATGGGCCGAACTGTTCGCCGGAGAACAGTTCGGCCGCGAACACGGCATGTTCGCCGTTCGCCTCGCCGGCGGACAGTACGGGTGTTCGACCCGTACTGTTCGCCGGCCAGAAGAAGGTCTAAATTCTTCCTCCGGCAGGATCACAACCTGTGTAATCCTGCCGGAGGAAGAATCTTTTCACTACAGAAGCCGGTCTTGTAGTGAGAAGACCGGCGGAAAAACCGGATGTGACGTCAGTGACGTCACATCCTGCGGCCGTAACCAGGAACTATGCGTTCCAGGTTGCGGTCCACGGACCGGATGTGACATCACTGACGTCACATCCGGTTTCTCCGTTTCAAATTCCCCGCCTAGAGGCGGGGAATTTGAATATGTCCGCGAACAGAGCGGACGGCGAACATCTTTGAAGTTCGACCCGCCCTGTTCGCGGACACCCCAGGGAGGGTTCGCGCCATCACTAATCGTCAGCATGTTTTTATTTATATGTACATGTTCATACAACCGAATGTACCTGTTTCATCTCTGTATGTGATTAACTGATATTATACTGTCATCATGTGAAGTATTCTCTGATTCCATCATGGATGCCACTCTTATTTAATTGAAATTAAAATCAATATTTTTTTATGAAATCATTGTGTTCAAATAGTGCTTTAAAATTCCTGTAGTGTCAGGCTCCAATCTGGGATGCAGAATGGGCTGACACCCTTCCCTCCCTGCCCTTTTCTGGGATGTTGGCACATTGTAGGGAGTAAATGACAACTAATGACAACATATTTACTCCCTTGTTGTCATAAAATTTGAAATAACAATATTCCGTATTTTTCAGACTATAAGACCAGACCATAAGACGCACCGGACCATAAGACGCACCCAGTTTTTAAAGCAGGAAAACCAGGAAAATAATATTTAATATATAAGTGTTCACATCAATTGGGTTAATGCAATTGATTAAATTAATGCAATATCAAATTCAACCAGTAAATGTTACTAGCAGCAGTACACACACACAGCACATCATGTCACCTCTTCACTGATCAGTAGGAGGAGGGGGAAGGCTTCCCAGAGGAAGGCTCTTCCTTTTTTTTTTGGCAGCCTGTGTCTGTGGAAGCTGTAGTCATTGCAGTTCCCACAGACACGGAGAGAGGGATTGATGGCAGTTTATCTATCCCTCTCTTCATTGCTTATACCAACAGGGCTCTGGGCTTTGTTGGCATAAGCAATTATACAGTTCAGATGGGAGATCCATACGTGGGCGGATTTCACATCTAATAGCTCCCCGGCTGCGGGGTCTCGCGTTCGGACCATAACACGCAGGCAATCAAAGTGCGTCTTATAGTCCAAAAAAGGTAGATGTTGTAAAAAAAATTAACTTTTTGCCAAATAGAGTCAATCATCATACGGACCAAATAGCACATATTTACAGAATTGTTTAACTGACCATTTTCAGGAAAAGTCATAACTGCTGTAAGCTCTGGTGCCATACCCATGTATTACACAAGGCTATACCTCCCTGGGGGTTGAAGTCTACATTTATGAGCAATTAAAAAACCCAGAAAAATAAAGCTTTCTAACCCATTTATTTGGTTGTCTCTTATTAAACTAAATGAGTGTTTCTACTAAGTACATTCTCATTAATCCACCTCTAAATACAGTAATTAGAAAGGAAAATATGTGTAAATATAATACATCTTTGCTTGGTAATATTTTTCATCTGCATTTTCCCTGAAAACTGATATTATATTTCTGTCAAACACAGCGTTTGATTAATGTGGTATTATGGTGTTCTTTTATTATTCGCCCAGAGCTGACTGGTTTCTCATCTATTTAATTTTGGAAGAAAATTAATAAACTGCAAACCTGTTCACATGATTGAATGTGAAGCCTGAGACCTAACAACAGAATGCTCAGGTGACGGTGACAAAGATCTAGGGAAATGCACATTTGCAAAAAAAGTAATTGGTTTATATCTTTGTAAAATCATTTTTCAGAAAAAAATTTTTTTAGCAAAAATAAAAAAAATGCTGGAAAAGCTGTGAACTGTTTTATGATTTCTGTCATTACGCATTAATATGTTCTGCATGGCGCATGAAGGAAATTCGTTTACAAAGGTATCATCTTGTGTCTTGCTTAACAAATTAAAGGAAATGTTGACTCAAGATGTCTCCATCGCTTAAGTAATAAACGCAGTATTTTGTCTTTGACAGTACAGCTTAATATTTGTCTGTTTTCCTATTAGGCTGTTAGGGCTCTTTTACACTGTACACCAGGCATATGATCAAGTGCTACAAAGTCCAGTGCTGTTGGTGATAAAAGAAATGGATAAATAAATGCACTGACTAAACTGGAGATCCAATGCAGGCTAGGAAGGAGATGTGATATTTGTCTGACACCTGCATAGGACCTTCATTATTGTGAGTGCAGTAATTTATCTATTTCTTTTACCACCAACAACTAGGTCATGTGCACTGTACCTATATGTCTTTTACAAGGGGCCACTACCCCTCCATTTCGGGAACGGCACACCACCATGCAACTTTATCACCCACCCTTATAATCACCCATTTACCATTTCAATTCCTCTATTGTACCCTGCGAGGTTCACCGGGTTCTACAAACCAGCTAATGGTCAATAGTGTTGAGCGGCATATGGTATATTCAAATTCGCGTAATTTCGCGAATATACAAAGAAATATTCTAAATTATAAAATTTAATTTGTGTGTGTTCTATTGCCTAACATTGCGCATGCCCGTGCGCAATGATTCGCAAAGATTGTAATGCAGCTTTACAGCTTCTCTTCCTCATTCTGTGATCTTAGCCAGTACGGGCGAAGTGTGTATTGCGCATATCCATTCGCAATGCACACACATATGCGCGATGTATGCCGGTAAACAATGTTGAAACATAATATGACGAATATCCGCCATTGCGAATATCTGCGCGCACATTCACAAAATATTGTGAATTCTCGAATGACGGATATTCGTCGAATATATTCGAATTTTGAACATTCTCGCTCAACACTAATGGTCACTCCTACTGTGTGATCACTGCTGACTGTTGTGTGTAACTATCTAACTGTGTTGTATATATATATCCTTCTACCGTGCAGTAATGCAAAGTGTGCTGCATTGCCCTTTAGTGTGAAAGAGTGCTTAGACTTAAACCTTTCTCTACCATACCATACATCCTAAATCAGGGGTGGGCAGAGTACAGTCTGCAGGCCATTAATGGCCCATTGAGCTCTTCAGTCAGGATCAGATAGAATATCCGCAGACAGCCTGCTGTAGACTGGCTGTATTCTTCAATGCAGAACACCGACTTCCAATACATCTTTTACGCTTGCAGCATCTACTGGCAGGCACTGGTAGTACATGTTCACATTCCAGACACCTGAACTGATATAACCATTTTCAATCCTTGCAGTTGTAAAATTTTTACAAATGTGCCACGTATTTATTGAGGTTCAAAAATAATGAATCCTCAGCTGGTCATCTATTATGGCTGTGTGTTGGATAATATCTAAAGGGCCCTTTCACAATAGCAGTACCACATGCAGCCCTGTGTTTGCATGAATGATAATGCACAATACCACTCATTACCACAAATGCCCTGCAGTGTGGATTTTGTGAGTATGGGATACGCAAGTACAGCACACTGCAAAACTCGAATTTCTCACTTGTAATGGACACCAAATATCATGCTGAAACCACGTTGGCTACAATGTAAGAGGCCTATAATCAGTACCAAAGAGCATCAGGCCACTGCATCGTCTCATGGTGATGTACAGATGCCATTGAAGTAAAGAAGTAGAGGAGGACAGTGTAGCACAGGCAGTGCACCAAAGGGAAGTCAAGGTGGCCACATGGGTCAGAGGTTTGGCACCGGAAGAAGACTTGTAATTTTTCTGCTCGTCTTTATTAATGCCTTTAGCCTTTTTTTGCTCATTATTCTTTGTCATTTGCTGTGAAGAGTAGACATAATGTAAAAGTCGAAAAACAGCTTTACACCTTAAAGAGAGTAACCGTATATACTTGTGTATAAGCCAAGTTTTTCAGCCCCAAAAATGGGCTGAAAAAGCCCCCCTCAGCTTATATTTAAGTCAGGGTCAGTCAGGGTGCACTGACCTGTCTCCTCTTGGGATTGCAGAGCTGACCGCCTCTGAATTCTTCTGATTTTGGATTATGAAATGTAAACAGCACTCCACTGTCATCTGGTAGCCTCTTTGTTAATTGTTAATGGAGAATGTGGAATTAGAAAACTCCACTACTTATGATTCAGACATGAAAATAATTTTCCATTTCCTTCCATGTATTGGTCCCAATAATAATAATAAATACTTTTAAATGTAAAACTTATTTTCATGTTTGAATCATACGAAGTGCCTTGAAAACCCATCATGTAATAACAAATTTTATTGATAGTGTAACACCTGTTTGTTTGATTCATTCTTAGGGGCAATGGCTCTTTCTCTATATTTTCTCATTTCGAAAACTTTACTATCGGACTTTACATTTCCCAGCCTCAGCTTATACTTGAGTGAATAAGTTTTCCCCGGTTTTGTAGATAAAATTATGTACCTCTGCTTATATTCAGGTCGGCTTTTTTGACAGTACTTCTTTAAACATCTGTGAAGAATGCAGGGAAACAATTAAAAACTCATTTCAAAAGCTTCTCTTTTTAGATTTCTAGATATATCTTTTGCATTCTATGGAGATCTTCTAGCTTAGGTATACATTAATAAAAGCAATGGCTACTGTAGTAAACACTAACAAAACTCAAATGAAACTCAAATTTGAACATGAGTGCCTTGTAAGACTCTTTTAACAATATACATATAGTATATAAAACCAAATGTCTACCATGTTTGTATAAAGGAATTAGTGAAAGCCCTTTGTTTCTCAAATGCAGCTGAGCAAATTCAAGTGCTACCTAAATATAAGTGAATGCTAACGGAGCAGAGCATGTATTTGTAATAAATTGATTTATCAAAATAGCTTGATATTTTGATTACTGTTTATTTTAGGAGCCATGATGTGCCCCTTCTGAGGCACAATGGTTATCTTGTGCAATTAGTTTGTATAGGCTTATATAAAATGCTAAATGTAGAATCCAAAAATTATTCCAGCCTGATTTACCATCTAGAATTCAAAAGCAAGAATATATGAAAGAGATTTGAAAAAACCTTACAGAATGCTGACCCAATTGTTTCTAAGATTATGTCTATTACACCCTTTATGGGATATGGCCTGTGATTAAAACAGATCATTAGCAGTGTAATTGTGTTCTTGTTAAAGTGAATCTATCCTTTGTACTGTGAAGATCAAATAAAACATGAACACATACAATCTGCTTCTGAAGTGCTTAAACAATATTGTATATAGTTGAAAGCCACATCATCCTGAATTAAAGTCAAGCCAAGCATTAACCTGCTGCCGATGGTGCTACCCAAAAGTTATGAAAGTGCTGTACTGTATACCTAGGTTTTCAATCCTTAGCTTGTATTCTTGTATTGTTTTTGTTGCTTTTACCCTGTGTGTTCATTTGAATGGTCATGGTACAGATTTGATCAGCCTGCAATGAAGACAAGCAGTGAAAATAAGGCAACAAAGCAAACTCTTGCAATGTTCTTTGTTCATCAAATATATTTACTATTATCTGTATATATATTTTTCAGCTTGAATTCTCATGTATTACAGAATTAAATAAGCCTTTAAGGAAAGAGGAGGGCCCTTGTTACTAAGACGTGCAAGTATGAAGAATGAAATCACCATGAAATTATTTGTAGACACCTATGTTTGTACATGTGTGTATATAGATCTGTATGTTGATATCAGACCTCATCTTTATAAATAAGCTTGGATAAGAGTGAAACGCATCAGAAGGGTAACCCTTGGAAAAGAGGGGGACACATTGTCTGCTGTACTATTGTTGCAGATGTAATAAAGCCAGTGATATGGATTTCAAATATCCCGGTATGCATCTCATCTTTCCTTGTTCACTATATCTGTGGCAGCTATCTACAGAGTAAATTTTTTTGTAAGTTCACTATCTAGCACACTTACCCAATTGTTCATTCTTCATAGAACATAGATGTGATATAGGGGTGTCACCATGAATTACACATCGCTGTGGGTTCCAGTCACTCTCTGTCACAGCACTTCCCTTTTTTGACATGCTATATATATACTATAGTTTACTAGTGTTTCTGTGGCTATATTTGTGTCTGAGGGTCTTGCTAGTGTTGAGCGGCATAGGCAATATTAGAATTCACAAAATTCTACTAATATTTGATATTCGTAAACATCCACGACATATTCAAGATATTCGTGGATTCTCGAATTGCTGATATTTGTGAAAAATATTCAACATTTGAATATTTGAGCTCAACACTAGGTCTTGCCAGTAATACAATTCCTTCCTTATCACAGGGTGACAGCACGCAGGTACTTAATTTTAAGAGAACCAGCCTTGTCCCTCAATGACACCACTATCCTTGCTTTTTCCTTTTCCTAATTACAGTAGAGTACAGTAGAGATGTTATTTTGTCTGTGAAGATAGCAACGAATATAATGTTAACAGCACCACAACAAACCAAATATATATGTTTTTCCACATAATGACAAAGATCTAGGAGCATATGGGAAAATTAGAGTATCCAGGCACACTTAAGCTGGGGATACACGCGTAAATTTTTCCCAGATTTATGCACAACCGAGCCCTGTGCGCGTTCACGTCACTGAGCTGTGCAGAAATCTGGAAAAAAATCTATATGTTGGTAAACCTTGTTTGATACTCTTATCCTATACCCGTGGTTCCCCATTCAAAGTATAGGACGGGCTGACAGCTGGCTCCCCATATCGGGGAAGTGGGACAGTAGCGTGATGAAGTCATTGCGCTACTGGCCAGATCTTTCTCTTGGCTCAAATATCAAGCCGTTTATTCCAGCCTAAAGGGTCCCTATACACTTTAGATTTCTCTGTCAGATTTCCTTTCGATCTCCTTTTGTTTTACCAAAACCATGTAATATGAGGACTTTCTAAAACATCAAATCTACCTGTGTTCAATCACAGAGGGCCCTATGCTACATAGTTGTTGGTAAATCTAAAGGATATCTGACAGAGAGATCTAAAGGTGTATGGCCAGCTTACAGCTGTCTTTCAACCACCCTGGCAGTCAGATTCAGTCTGGTTTTCTGTGCAAAAAGTGATGTGAAATATGTAACCACCCTGCAGGTCCACTGAAATCTATATTTCGATCTAACCCTCTGGCCCCACTTTTGATTTCAGGATATGAGAGCAAAAGCTAATGCCTGGCATACACACGCCGATTGGCCGCCGATTTTTCCGCTGACCGACGGGCGTGCGCGCTCGCGCCGTCGGTCAGATGCAAAATCGGCCACTAATCGGCGTGTGCCTACATGGGGTGACAGATCCCTGTCGCCCCACTACTCGGCCGGCCAGAGAACATCTGACATGTCCGTTCTCTGGTCGGCCGATGCAAGCCGATGCCATTAACTTCAATGAAGACCGGTGTCTTCATTGAAGCTAATGGCCGGCACACAAAGGGTGCCCGGCTGACTAAAGCAACCCCAGAATGCACTAGAATGCAACGTATGACGTCATCACGTTTGCATTCCAGAGCTCATCTGAGCTCGTCTGTCTGTACCCGTCGGGGTGTGTATGGCAGGCATTAATCTACCTGTCCAACTAAGAAAGATAATAAATAGTTGCGTACAACCTTCAGCAGTGATTACACAGCTACAGTGATATCAGTGGCCAGAAGGGCCCTTAGTGGGTGTATGGGGCCTGAGCAAGGATTGCAGAGTAAAATAGGGTCAGTATGAGGGATAGGTATTTAAGTTGTGTGTAGGTGTGCAGCTCTCAAAATGGAGGAGTGTGGCCCCCTGTAACAGACAATAAAAACAAGGACAGAGGCGCACAACCTAGTACAACAAAGTAAGGTGCTGAAAATGGTAAATAATATGGAGGGGAAAGGAACAAAACAAAACAACAGACAATATACTCACATTCAGAGAGGTTTACAAGGATTGATCTCTCAGGGCCATGTGCTTTCCAGGAAGACCTTACTTCCTGGTTGGGGACGAGGTCACTTCCTGCTTACAGATGATGGGGGGGCTCTTTTATCAAGGAGCTGGCAGCCTTGATAAAAACATTAGTAGTTTCAACCTTGATAACATTATCAGTATAACAGATACAGTCCTGATCAAAAGTTTAAGACTACTTGAAAAATGGCAAAGAATCATAATTTACATTGTTGGATCTTAACAAGGTTCCAAGTAGAGATTCAACATACAACAAGAAGAAATGGGAGTGAGACAAAACTTTTTTCGAGCATTAAATTTAATGAAAACAATGAATGGACTTAAACAGGCTGTTTTACAGCTGATCAAAAGTTTAGGACCATACCTCCCAAAAAACGCAAACCCCCCCAAAACAGAATTTAAACTTCCAAACATGAACTCAGTACTGAGTAGCTCCGCCGTTATTGTTGATCACTTAAAAAATTTGTTTCGGCACGCTTGATGCAAACGTTTCCATGAGGTGAGTGGGAACATTTCTCCAAGTGGTGAAGACGGCCGCATGAAGGCCATCTACTGTCTGGAACTGTTGTCCATTTTTGTAAACTTCCCTTGCCATCCATCCCCAGAGGTTCTCATTTGGATTTAGATCAGGGTAACACGCAGGATGGACCAAAAAAGTGATGTCATTCTCCCGGAATAAGTCCCTTGTCCTGCGGGCATTGTGTACAGTAGTGTTGTCCTGTTAAAAAAACCTAGTCGTTACCACACAGATGAGGGCCCATAGTCATGAGGAATGCTCTCTGAATGCTCTCATGTCCTAAAGCTCCATTGTTCCACTGTAGGAAAAAGCCTCCCAGACCATTATGGTGCCCCCTTCACTGTGGGGAAAAAGAAAGCATCTCAGGTGGGATCTGCTTGTCTTGCCAGTAATGTTGGAAACCATCAAGGTTACATTCTTTCTCATCAGAGAATAAAACTTTCTTCCACCTGTCTGTGTTGAATGTCCCATGTTTGGTGCTCTCTTGCAAAGTCCAGATGAGCAGTTCTGTAGGAGACAAGGTCTTTGAAGATCTTTTTTGTTTTTGAAGCCCTTCACTCTCAGATTCCGTCTGATGGTTATGGGGCTGCAGTCAGCACCAGTAATTGGATCCTCCGGCTCAGTGCTGGTGAAAGTTTTTGGGGGTCTCCCACTTTACTTTTTTGTTCCATAACCCTCAGGATTATCTTACTGTGCCCCACCACAGCAGTGAGGGAGCGCTGTGAGAGACCCTGCTTATGCAGTTCAACAACCCTACCACGTTCTAAAGGAAGAGTTTTTTTGCCTTTGCCATTACAATGTGTGGCTACCTCACCGAAAATGACAATGAATCCACATCTTTGCAAAGATTTGGCCTTTTAAAGGCATGTGGTCCTAAACTTTTGATCAGCTGTAAAACAGCCTGTTTAAGTTTATTCATTGTTTTCATTAAATTGAATACTCAAAAAATGTTTTGTCTCACTCCCATTTCTTCTTCTTGTTAAGATCCAACAATGTAAAATATGATTCTTTGCCATTTTTCAAGTGGTCTTTTGATCAGGACTGTATCGTAGAAAAACACAAAAGACTAATTTAACAGACCAAAAGTGAGTAAATAAGTGAAGAACCTTTCTCCATAAAGGAAGGGTATATTACATTTGGTAGAAAGTATTTTGCCACTCATATGTAATAGTCTCTGAAAACCTTAACCGGGGGATTGAAGGAGCATTGATTAATGCAGATGGATAATCTCTTGATATTACTTCTTGTCTCTAGCTACCAGCCTCGGAAAAAGGAAGACTAGAGTTAGAATGAATGGAGGACACAGCTGATGCCACTCTGTTGCCTGTTCAGCAACCATCAAGACAGGCACTTCTCTCTTCTGTGTGTCTGTGATATAGACATACATAATGAAGAACAGCAGGCAAATGAAACATCAAGCAGACTATAATGATTATTACTGTGCTTAAACTTACCATCATGAGCCCCACCGGGAGCAAACTTCTTCATAAATATCTTTATCATGTAGATGGAGTGTCAAATTTATTGTGGAGCTAGAGGAAAAGGTTGTTTATAATACAGATTGGTAAGCAGGTGCATAAACTGAATGATAAGCTCTGGATTTCAATGTTGTATTTTCATGGAGTACATGATTATCTGAAAGCAGGTTTAGGATGTAATATCAACATGTTTTTGATGTTCTCTGCAAACATTGCTCTTGTTTTTTTTTTATCTTGTTTTTTTTTAAGGCTGTAACTCTTATACCTTTTAGTACATGTTTTTTGGACCAATTAGCATGGGCAATGATATTATGTAATATAAATATAAAATAAATCATGCATTGTTGTATAAAGTTGTCTTTTAAATGTTTTTTTTTTATGTAGCAATTTGAATTTTTAACCTGGAGATCCAACCAGTAACAACCCTTGCTGACAACACTTAAGCTGGCCATAGACGCTTAAATTTTTTGTACAACTTCTGAACGATCATACTTTCACAAATTGATGTATGTTTAAAGTGCGCAATTGACCAAAATTATGTAAAATTGTACGAATAATCGATCAGTGGGCCTCATCGCACTTCCATTATTTCCGATCTTATCTTTATGTGTAGCCAATCTTGTTGCCACAGTTCCCTATGTTAACACTGGTGGGCTATGTCGCCACAGCATTTTGTGATCTGTCATGTCCCCTACTTTAAGCGCAGTGCTTGGCAGGGGTCCCGACGGATCACATACACTGTAACTGCTCAGGGGTTAACACTGCACTACATACTCCTGCATTGACGGATCAGCTCAGCGCCGTGAGAACAGAGCATTCACCAAGCAGCCAAGCAGGTAATGTGTATGTGATCCGTTGAGACCCCCCGCCAAGCATGTGGATCACACAACGCAGTGGAGACATAGCCTTAAATTAGCACTAAATGTAATAAACTTAGAAAGGATGTTAAAGGATGTGGGAAACTTAGAAAGAATGTTAATGGGAGTGATTTATTGTACTCTAACTACATCTTCTATATGGTTGGTTACATAAGCACAAATTACCTTAACCTGGTGTGTTAAGCTATTAGTATCTATGCAGGCTCAGCTTTAGCAGACAGAAGCACAGAGTGCACATATTAAGTGGTAGTTCAAAATTCTTAGCAATATGGAAGTAAGAATGAAAGGAAAGAAAGAGAGACCGAAAGAAAGATTCAATTGTGTCTGACAAGTGCTGTCACTTATCCTTCATTCTGACCTTCCAGTTCTTTATTATTATCTTTTTCCATATAACCGCATCTTCTTCTCTAAATCAGGCCATTTCAGTGGATGCTAAATACAAGTTTACTGTTTAACTTACAAAAGTAACAGTTTTTTATGTGGTCTCATACAAAGATCCAACCATACGGGCTGTGTGGTTTTGAAAGCTTAATTTTTTTTACTATTATGAGTAAAAATTCCATAACACATAAAAATTTTCTTAAGCACACATACTTTCATAAGCATACATAATTATGTACAAATTCTTCTTTTAGTTGTGATGAGTGATTTTACCACTTAGCACTCATAGTAAGTATATGTATGGTGTTGGAATTTACACTGCACTGTGTGAAAGACGTACTAGCAGAATCAGATTTAGAATTAGCTATGGCCGTAATCATACCTGCTACTTTCTTGAAATAAATTTTACAAACATAACACAATCCAAATAGATTTACACTGCAGGTAAGAACATTGGGTGGAAAATATCTTGCCTGCTGCCAAGCCAACTATTTTGTATTTCGGCAAAAAGCACAATTATGAGTGTCTGTAATACCTGATAACAAATGTTATTGTAACATTACATTACATTACATTCAGTGACTTCTCAGATGAAGAATAGATCACAGCAATCAAAAAATGGGTAGACAGAAGGCAACAATGGTTGGCATTGTTGGATAAATTATCTAGAATTTAGAACAGTATGCCAAAATGGTAAGGCATGTATTCATCAGATTGGAATAATAAAGGGCTGATGGAGCATCTAAGACGAGAGAGCAAGGAAGTAGCAGATACTGAAGGCAGAAACAACTGACGTAAAAAAAAACTGGAGTTATTAGGGCTTATGTGAAAGGTGAAAGTGGCTGTAGCAGAAATTACATAAATGCACTTAGTTTATTGTATTTTCGCAAGACCTATGTGGATCATGCATTCTTTTGCAATACTATAAGAATTTATTTATGGGCCTTTAGAGAGGTTGTGTGGAAAATGTGGGTGACGGCTTAAAAAAAAGCATTGACTTAAAAGGAAATCTCTGCAGACACTACTCAGGACTTTGCAGAGTTGTTTGTTTTGCCCTATCACATAACCCTACCTTGCCAGACCTCTAAGCATCTTAGCTTTAAACTGACTTGTCTTTGATCAAGCTTCTGCCATTTTTTATGAACTAGTTGAATTTAGAACAGTTTAGAAGCATGGTAAATGCTCAATTAACACTTACAGCCACTGGAGGGCGCCTAGAGAGTAATAAAGACATGTTTATCAAAACGTTCATGTGAATTAGCCCTAAAACGTTTCTTATATATTTCTTAACACCAAAATATTTATTTTCATATTTTAGTATCCTTGGTAAACAAATATTAGAAGTACGGACTTTCCTGGCCATTTGTTTGAGGTTGTTCTCCATAATATTTTCTTAATATAATAGTCTCCACCCATTATGGTTTTAGTTTATCATAACCCACAAAACTATGTTTCATGCTATACTGTAATTATAGCAATTTGCATAGTTTCAGGGCTTTTAATTTACGTTAATATATGGTAATAAAAGTTTGCAATATAACAGAGTCATTTTAATATGGTAATAATCTTTATAGATTTCTGCTTAAAATGACCCCGAAGTCAGTGTTTCAATCCTTCAAGGATTATTAAGCTGTGTATAATTTTACAATTCCTATATAGGAAATAATTATTCAAGCAGTCAGTTAGCTAGCGTTAAACTAGGCAATTTTGGTTGATTTTTATTTCTTGTCCATTAAGTGATTCATTAGAGGAATATCCCTAGAGTAACCGTAAAAGGTTTATAATGCCATGATCATCATCCAACACTTTAGAAGTAAACACATTAATTAGCTAATGAATATTAACATGCTGTAAGCAATAACAGTGTAAATTGATTAAAGTAAAATAATAAAGAAGAAAAATGAAAAAAATTTATATATTTCATAAATGTTTCGTGATTAAGCAATGCTATGTAAACAAAACGTTAATTGTAGGTTTTTAATTTGAATATACTTTTTAGATTATATACTTTTTAGATTATCCTACAAAATATTTGGAATTTTAAGTTATAGTAACTTGTAAAAACTTTGGGGTGCAGAACAATCTGGTTGATAGAAACAAATAAAGGCATGAGAATTGCAAAAGAGTAGGGTGGCAAGTTTTTCTTGGAAAAATGCCCCTACAAAACAACTCATTGAGATACACATGATCAACTGTTTAGGTTGATCTGCCTTGATTCGCTGGTCAGGATTATTTAATTATGTCTTAGGGTCCCCATACACCTTTAGATTTCTCTGTCAGATTTCCTTTAGCTCTCCAAAACCATGTAATATGAGGGACTTTCTAAACCATCAAGTCTACCTGTGTTTAATCGCAGAGGACCCAGCACTACATAGTTGTTGGTAGATCTAAAGGGTATCTGACAGAGTGATCTGAAGGTGTATGGCCAGCTTTATAACCTTTTCCTGTGTAGGCTAGGACAGGTTAAAACAATGATTAGTACCATTTATGGTGACAACGAACAATAAAGGGTTGAATCTCAACAGCAGGTACACAGACAGCAGGAAAACGTATATCACAAGTGAGGATAGATGGTAGCATACGAGGAGGCTGTCACATAAAAAGTGAAAATGAAGAGTTGAAGGAACTGGTGGTGAAAACAATCAGAGGAAGCCATTGGAAATGTTGACCCATCGAAAAACAAATATGGAGCCTTATCAAAGGAAAACCTACATGTATAGTTATCTGGTGCTCCAGTTGGGGGCTTCCAACTCTTGGCTCTGGGCTCTGTATCTGCGTGGACCATTATTCCTTGAACTGTATGCCTTTTCTTTTGTTAATGATAAAGAGAACTATATTTCATATTTACAAAGCCTTATCCTGACAAAGCTGCATATGGGTGAAGCGTGTAGATATCATGGGTGCCCAAAAATGAGAGGATTGGGATTTTTTTTATTAATTATTTTTTAATTTAGTAAAGGGGTTTGTTTACCAATGTATACAACTCTGATTTGTTCTCTTTGTCTATTTATTTTTCTTTGGCTGCTCTTTATTTTGTATGCTTTTGGTAATTGCTTTCTCTGTTTAATAAAAGCACAAGTTTGGTGTCATTATATGTGATTTATTTCTTTATGTACAAATTGGACTCTGTTGAGTTTTCCTTGACACACTGTACACTGTACATTCTGTATAAATTTAGTTTTTCAAAGTGTAATGGTATCATTTAAAGTTAAGTTGTTTGTCAGCAGGAAAAATTTAAAAGCTTAGCCCTTTGTTTTTCAAATGCCTTCCAGGTGGGTTCGGGGGTTGTTTTATTATTATTATTATGATCATCATCATTTATTTATATAGCGCCAAGATATTATACAGCGCTGTACAATAAATAAGAGTTGAGATGGCACATAAGATAATGCACAGGTACAGGTTATGACACAAGAAGAGAAGGGGACCTTGCCCGATTGGGCTTACAATCTAAAAGGTTAGAGAACAGAGTAAACAATAGGTGGGAGGGAGGGGACTGGAATGGTGGGGATGTTAGGAATGAGAACATGTAGAGGTTCTACACCTGTAATGGCTACTGGCATTTAAGTAAGGGCAGTACTTATCTGCCTTGTGATTGGCTGTCTCCAACGTGCAGGGCGGAGACTCGAACATGGCGCATGACTCATGTGGTGCTCATTCGAGTAGCGCCATGCTACAAGCATAACGATGCTCGAGCCGAACACATGCTTGTTCATCACTAGTGAATATGTCTTATTCAACAATATGCTTTCATCTTTTAAATGGATTGGTTATTTAATCTAAAGGGCTTAATGAAAAGAAGCTGATGCGTTTGTAATGATATGTTTGATCTGTCTACCTATAATGGGTTTGTCATGCTTTTAATGTTCTTTTCTTGTATGTTAAATGCTCTCAAGATTGCAAAAATTGTTACATACAAAATCTAATAAATACTGTGAATTATTCTTAAATTTTTTTTGACTGTCTGATCATTGGATAAGAAGCAGAAGACATGTATCTGCTGCCATTGCATGTGATGTCATCGTCTAACTTTATATTAATTTTCTTTTAGTATGATTAACTGCTAATTCACTTTTAAAGGCCGTGATATAAATAACAAGTTCAACCTGAGATGACAATAGCATATCTAGCCTGCAAAAAGATGCAATCGTTCAGATTCTATCAAAGGAGTTCTCGAACCTTTCTTGTATTTCCCTATTTAGAAGTAGTAGCTATTCTTGCATTAACTCTTGCGTTCATTCATACACACTTTTACCTCTTGTTCAACATGGTTGTAAGTCTACAAAGTTGTCTACTTTCTAAAAGTCTAGTTTAGATCAAGAACCACTTAAATGTTTAACACTGTCAGTCATTTGGTCAAGTCAAACTTTTACTTACATCTGCTAAATTATGAAAAGGTGTTAGATGTAGATATACAGTGGATATAAAAAGTCGGGTAAAATGTCAGGTTCCTGTGCTGTACAAAAATGAGACAAAGATAAATCATTTATTAACTTTCCACCATTAATGTGACCTATAAGCTGTACCACTTGTATGGAAAAAATAAAATAAAATATTGTGATTGCATTAGAGTGCACCCCCTTAAACTAATACTTTGTTGAAGCATCTTTTGATTTTATTACAGCTTTAACAGATTTGCCCACTCTTCTTTGCAGAAACACTCCAAATCTGCCAGATTGTGAGGGCATCTCCTGTGCACAGTCCTCTTCAGATCACCCCAAAGATTTTCAATCGCATTCAGGTCTGGGCTCTGGCTGGGCCACTCCAAAACTTTCATCTTCTTCTGGTGAAGCCATTCCTTTGTTGATTTTGATGTATGCATTGGGCCGTTGTTGAAAGATGAAGTTCCTCTTGTTCAGGTTTCTAGCAGAAGCCTGAAGGTTTTGTGCCAATATTACTATAAGAAAAACAGCCCCAAAGCATGATGCTGTCACCACCATGCTTCACTGTTGGTATTGTGTTCTTTTGGTGATGTGTAGTATTCTTTTTGCACCAAATATATCTTTTGAATTCATGGTCAAAAAGTTTCATCAGTCCATAACACCTTTTCCCACATTCTTTTGGGAGACATCAGGTGTGTTTTTGCAAAATGTAGCCTGTCTTGGAAGTTTTTCTTCATTAGTAAAGGCTTTTGTCTTGCCACTATACTATACAATACTATACAATACTGCACATCACCAAAAGAACACCAGAAACCACAGCAAAATCTATCAGCATAATTGACACCACCAACAACAATAGACGTAAGTAATTCTTCTCCGACACAACTAGAGAAAAGTCCCTGAAAACAGTCAATGCAGTACTGATACTATTTAGAAGACACAATTGGTATTGACAAAAAAGCTGAATTTGTATTGCATTAAATAATTAAAATGTACTAAATACAGTTAGTGAAAGTTTAATTATAGTATTTGGCGAACAATCTTAGTGAGTGATTTTGCCAACATCTCACATATATATATAGATTAAAGAAAAAAGGGGTTGGTAGACCACATCAACAAAATTGACTGTGGCTAAGTGGCTAACTTAAAAAACTTTAAAGGCAAGTTAATAATTATTAGTGGCATTATTCTGAGCCAATTATTAAAATGCAATACATTATCCAGTGTTATACAAGTAAAGGATCACATCGGCTGCTATGCAGTTCTGGCCTGTGAATAGGTCTATGGTCCATGATTGGCTCTCAATGCGTTTCACCCATACAAGGACTTCCGCAGGAGAGTTTAGTCCATGTCAAAGTTTTTGCAATTATGCCAAGAAAGTGCATTGTGGTTGCTGTTAAAAGTCCCTACATGTCAAAATAATATTATCTGTAAATCAATCAAAATCTCCATTAATATCCCGATTATTCACCTTCTTATTCATATATTTCAGTCTTAGGCTCATCTGCCTCACTAACTCTCACACCTTTTCCTTTGTTTTTCACTGGTGGTTGTTTGTTCTAAATCGGTAATGTTGGTGGATGGTTTGGATATTCCAGAATGGGGAGTTCTGTGCTTCCTGCAAGGTGACACAAATGTAAGATTATCCATCAGATTCACATCTAGCAAATAAAATATAGGAAACTAATACCATTAGAAAGGCATTTGGTCCCTGATGAGCACTTGGAAAATAATTTTCTTTGGTACTTGAGGAGTAGGGGATTTTTGTTAGGAGCTCCGACAAAGTGGAGGTCAAGAAAAAGGAAACAAAATATATAAAAATGAAGAACTGACTTAAGAGCAGTCAGAAACTCTAACGGGTGAATGATACATTCATCTCCATCCTAAGACTGGGATGTAGATGAATGTTTACTTACTTTTTAGCTATGTGCTAAATGACATGGATTAGTCTATTTTGACAGCAACCTTTAATGAGAGAGAGGTAGAGCCTATGGAGAATTGACACTCAGTCAATGGGTCTGGTTGCACTGATGTAGCCTGTAGGTAACCAGGGTGTCTTGTAGCTTGAACCATCCCTCATGGTAGGAATTAATTTATTTTTGATTTTTAAACATAGAATAGACAAATAGACAAACAATCTACTTTCGAAAAATTACAGGTGCCTCTCCAAAAGCCTTTTTTTTTAAATCTGAACTGAACTGAAAGTAATTTATGATATCCATGATGTATCACTTTCTTAGTGTTATACAAAGATGATTGAGTGCCCCCCACCCTTTCTGGTTTTTAATTTAGAATATTTTTGGAACTTAAGGAAGGTAAAACATTATTTTAAAATTCAAAGCTGGAGTGACAAAGCTTCATTATTTGGTCAAATCATTATAACATTTTTAAGACTACATGGACATTAAGTTAATAAGAAGATGAGAAAAAAGTTGACTTCATGAACTAGATGTTAAAAATAATTTTGGTCCTACCTACATCACTATCAATTTGCTTCAGTTAAAGTGTATACCAGATTTGAATCAAGGTCACTTTAAATCTTTTGAACACATTTCAATGCTATAAATTTGTATGTATTTATCGTAGACTTGCAACAGCGTTTATGATAATTACTCTGCTTTAAAACTGGTAAAATATTGTAATAATAAAATTCAATATCTCAGAGAATGTCTGCCCTGTGGCTCAAATAATTTGAATGGAATTGTACAGCAATCAAATAAATGTACATTAAGAGACTTCAAATCTAATTTAAACACTAATTAATTTAATTAATCAGATGTCTGTTCGTTTATGTGAATCTCTATCAATTTATAGAAGTCCATTCAGTTGCTATAAAATGACTCTTTGATAAAGATTATATGCATAGTCATGAATAGGATTCAGAGGCAATATTTCTGTGTTTAATTAGGCTGCATTTTCATTTGACCAGAAATTCCAGAACGCTTGTCATACTGTAAATTTTAAAAATCGCTTTTATTTTGGAACAGTAAAAGGATTATTTTTGTACTTTTCTGGCCACAATAAGACATTAAACAAGCTACAGACTGACTACATGCTGAAAAGGAAAAACATACAATGGCTCTTAAATCTTTAGTGTATATATATATATATAGTATAGTGATGGCCGAACTGTCCATGAACTTGGATGTTTGCAATCCTTATAGCAAGGAGAACCGTATGTATTTGCGCTCGAGTCTTCGCCCTGCACGTTTCACATGTCGGATACAGCCAATCAAGGAGCAGGTAAGTACTGCCCTTGCTGAAATGCCAGTAGCCATTTTAGGTGCTGGCATTACAGTGATTGGCTGACCGGAACACATGATCGGGTGCTATATAGCACTTTGCTGCCCCTGTTCAGCAGGGACAGGCGTGGATAGGCAGGGAGAGATTGCTGTGCTCAGATTTCCAGCTCTCATCAACGATCCAAAAGTCAGTCTCTAGTCTGTGTTTGGCAGTCAAGATTAATCAAAACAATTATCTGTGGCAAATTGACTGGAAAAATTCTGGTAACTTTTTTGCCACCAAAAGTGTTTAAAAAATAAAAAGTTGCTGCATTGCGTATCCATTGACATGGGCCAAGCTACTGTTTTTTTTTTGGGGGGGGGGGGGCTTTTGTGTGTCAGTCAGACACCACAAAAATTCTGGACTGCCTAAAAAAACCTGACCGTGGCAAATTGACTTTAAAAAAATCTGGTAACCCGTGCCTTGACCAACTCAGTAACTGGGAAGCACCCCCTCATCATGGACACAAAGTGCTGGTGCCCTGGGATGCTACATTTCCATGACCGCACACTAGTTGAATGTTGTGGAGGCCGCGAGTGAGTTGCACCCTGAGATGGCACAGGTGCTACCCACACCCAGGATTGCGGGCCCTACGTCCATCAGAGTCTCCGCCAGCAGCTTTGCTACTGGCTCCAACTTCCACTTCTTCTCCACCACCTACTCCTCTTCCACCTCCAACAGCATTCAGCCATCACTCAATAGCTGGAAGCAGTGTAACACTGCTGTGGGGAAGCACCAACAGGCCGTGCTGAAGCTGATCTGATTGGGGCATATAAGGGACCAGACCGAGCTGTGGCTCTCGCCACTCAACCTACAACCAGGAATGGTTGTGGCTGACAAAGGCGTGTCTTTGTGATGGCTTTGGAGCTTGGCAACCTGACCCACATTTCATGCTTTGCCCATGTTTTAAACTTAGTTGTTCAGCTGTTTCTCAAAACCTACCCCAATTTGAAAGAGCTACAAGTGAAGCGCACCACTTCTCTATTTCAGAAAGTCAGCCACAGCTTCAGCCGGTCTGTCAACCCTGCAGCAGCGCTTGTGGCTTCTGGCTCACTGACTGATGTGCGACCTGAGCCAGACCTATGTGAAATTTTAAAAAACTTTGATGAATCCACAAAGATGGTTAGTGGTGATAATGCTTTAATCAGTGTAACCATTTCACTGCTGTGTCTACTTAAACAATCACTGCTCACAATTAAAGAGGACGCTCTGAATGTGGCAGACGAGGAAAGGGGCGAGGAGATGATGCAGGGTGATAGCGAGATTACCCACAGTTTGGCTTAACAGCATGACTTGGAGGTGGAGCTGCTGGAGATTAAGAGGGTAGCAGTACCCATGCCACTTTAGTTACATCTGTTCAGCGAGAACAAAGAGGAGGAGGAGTTGGAGAACCATCCAGATGTCAACATCGACACAACTTGCCTGTTGGTACTCTGGCACACATGCCTGACTTAATGTTAGGGTGCCTTTTCTTTGACCCTTGCATTGTACCTATTTTACATAACACGAATTACTGAGTTTTTACCCTTCTCAACCCCCGCTTCAAAGAGAACTTCTCATCTCTCATTCCTGTGGTGGATAGGGCAATTAAAAAGTTGAAATACCAGAAGGTACTTGTGGAGAAATTGCTCCAAAGTTTTCCATCTGACAACACGGCCGGCACAGTCAACTGTTAAAGGGAGACAAGGTGAACACACAGCAGTTCCAACAAAGGCAGAGCAACACTATCAAAGGCATGGGACAGTTTCTTGACAACCTGCAAGCTACCTCACCCTGAAGCGCAGCCTAGTTGCACAAGAAGGGAAAAGTTTTGGAAGATGGTGAAGGAATACATTACAGACTGTATCAGCATCTTAAATGATTCCTCTGTGCCATACAACTACTGAGTCTCCAAGCTGGATAAGTGGCATGAACTTGCAATCTATGCCTTGGAGGTGCTGGCCTGCCCAGCCATCAGTGCTTTATCTGAGCGTGTATTTAGTGCTTCTGACATTATACAACAGATAAGTGTTGTCCACTGGCAGTGCTGACAGGTTGATTCAGATAAAAATTGAACAAGGCCTGGATTGCTCCTTATTTCTCAACTCCAAAAAAGGAGAGCTGAGCTGATAAAGGCAATTTCAAAATATGTTTTTTAATGGACTTTATACAAGGTATGTGGTTGACTCCTCATTCAAAATGAATATAATGGTATATAATGTTTTAGAGTATCAGCCCACCAGGAGGCACTCGCATCTAATGTTTTAGAGTATCAGCTCACCTGCAGGCACTTCAATATCATGTTTTAGAGCATCAGCTCACCTTAAGGCACTGCCATATCATGTTCTAGAGCATCAGCTCATCTGCAGGCACTGTCATATAATGTCTTAGAGTGTACATTTTGGACAAACTGGTTCCCAGCAGCGACTTGGGAGTCCAAGATGCATCCAGACATCGTTCCCATGCTGTTCTTGAGCCAGTTGGGTGGTGTTTCTGTCACTTTCTGAACTTTTCTAATGAACCAGGCACCCTCCACTCTTCCGAGCAAGGGGTGCCTGGTCATCTCCCATTGACTTCCATTATACTCGGGTGCTCTGTAGAACACACGGATATCACACGAATATCGTGATGTGTTCGAACACTTGAAAAATTTGGAGCTCGTTCATCAGCAGTATACATAATAAAGTCAAGTTGTTGAGGCAGCTATTTGAAATGTTCATGCTTAATGTCAATTGGAGAAAAAAAATTCCATACAATATTATCTTTTGCCACATTTTTTTCAGTGTACACTTGCTTTCTATAAAGTCGACTTTCTGACAGATTGGACACAACGTTCAGGGCCTTTGCAACTAACTCAAAAAACCTGCTGAAAAAATGCTGCTAGTTTAATTTCCTGACTGTGGTATAGCAAAATTCAGTTCATACTCAAGTATATACATTCTATTTAACATGGAAATCCTCTTTTATTCACTGAATCAATTCACAAATCCATGATTTATATTTATTGTGCACATTTTCAGCATGTGGTAAAAACCACAATGCTTTCAAAACATATAGTATATCCAACAAGACAACACACATTATTTGTGGCTGTAATAGATATCATTAGAGTTTATTAGAAATAAACAATAAAAATGTGTCTCCAGATCACTTAATCTTCACATTTAGAGTATATATTGGAAATAGTTTTGTTAATGTTTGGAGTATTATTTATTTAAAGCTTTATATTAAGCTTTGTTGCATACACATTGTTTTAATATGTGTACAGATGTAATTAAGACATATAAAATGTTGTTTAAAATACACTTGAGAGAATGTTGCGTAAATGTGCAAGGAAGGCATTTTTATACAGGGTGAATGTCAAATTAAAGATAATATTATGCAGTTAAATCCACATAATAGATCATTTGTGATAGACTGTGACTACCAGTAAATGCAGGGTCTCATCGGGGTCTGTTTAATCTATTTAAATCACCAACATGCATAAGCTGAGCAATAACTGAATGTTCTTGTTTGTTTTTGAAATGAATATAACTGAGTATAAACTTAAATTAAACTTCATTCTTTTTCTTTCTTTTTTTTACTTGGGATAAGTCATAGAAGACCCTAAACACCAGCAATAGAAAACACATTGAAGGGAAATTGTAGGCTGATGGTTTGTGTCATGCTTCATAAACCATAATGTTTCTTAAAAGGACAAAAAAAAATTCTTGAAAGATTAATGCAAATTTTATATTGGCAAAAGTCATGCAATGTAAGTTTCAGGTACATAGGTACATTTTTGGCAAATATGGATCAAATTGTATTTTGTTTATTTGGGTTTGATTTTCAACCGAATTTAGTACACTGGAAACATACCGTATTTTTGCGTCTTATGGTCTGAATGCGTGACCACCCTCCCAACCAGCTATTCCGGCAAGAAGATTAGCCAGGGAGGTGGAGGAGCTGTCAGATGGGAGATCCGGTCGTATTGTTTATATCAGAAGAGCCCTTCTAATATAAGCAATGAAAGAGATGAACTCCCATCTATCTCTGCCTGTGTGTTAAAGCTGCACTCACACTGCAGCTTCCACAGACACAGCCATAGAGGAGAGACCTTTGCAGCTGTTCCCCTGCGGCCCCCCTCTTCCTCCGATGTGTGAGGAAGATGACGTGATGTGCCTTGATGCTAGTGCTACTAGTGATATCTTGTTGCTGAAATTTGGTATTGCATTGATTCGATCCATCTTGAATACTCATTGATCCAATTTGAACACTTCAAATATTTTTTTTCTGGTTTTCCTGCTGTAAAAACTGGGTGCGTCATATGGTCAGGTGCATCGTATGGTCTGAAAAATACAGTGTACTGTAAGCAGACATACTATGGCTTCCAACCTCCTTGATTTTGAGGGGCCTTCTAAAACACTATTGATAGCATGTATAGGAACAAAAAAAATCTGTCCCCATTTCCTCATTCTGATCATATAAATATGGATCTTTTAATTTTCTGTAAAGCAATACTTAGACTGGAAGAGGGAAAACCACAAGAAAATCTTTATAGGTGTAGGGATTGACTATGGTTTACAGAATTTACTTTAAAGGGAACTTTTGCTGTAACCTGTTTATAATTTAGGGGAACTATTGGGGGACAATCAGGGTGCCATGTTAATTAACAAAAGCCTTAATTAATGTAAATTCAAACTTAAGTCAGGAATTTTCACATTGCTATTATATTGTGAATTATAAAGCCCCTAAAAATTGTATTACCAAAAATTGTTGAGGTGAGCATGTGTTGTGTGAGCATGTCGCAATTCACTTCATAACTTTACTTAAAAAATTTCATAATCAGTTAAAATGATCCCTGAAATTAAACATACCATAAATATTTGAATCAAATAAAGACACAATACATATACTTACAGTTGGTTCCCCTCTTTATTAAATGTCCCAGCGTGTAAATGCACATCAAAGTCCTTTGAGCTGTTTGTCCATCACTATTCAAGTATTGTGCAAGAAACATATAGAGCAGAACAAGAAAAATAAACTCATAAGTAGACTATTACTATAAAATTACAGCCTTGAGATCAAGAGTTTTTTGACCATTTGTAAAACTCTATTAACTAACTTATATTGATTCTCATTTTGTGCATTGTACAAAATTACATTTTTAAACTGACTTCTATTAACCCTCTGGGCGGTTTGAGGTTTTCGCGCCATTTTTTATGGCACGAAAACCTCATGTCACCGGCAATCGCGGCGGAGTACACTGTAGTCCGCCGGACTTGCCAGCTCTCTGCCCAGCCCAGCTCTCTGCCCAGCTCGGCGGCGTGTGGAGAGGAGAGCGGTGCCCCCTCCATTAACATAGAGGTCTATGGCGCCGATGTCACAGATGACGCCGAAGACACGGGGCCGGAAGGGCTCCGTGTGTCGGCGGCTCTTCTACAGAGCCGCCGGCACACAGGGAGACGGCGGTTTTGCCTGATCCCGGTACAGCACTGACAATGGGATGTGGAAGCGTGTTGTTACGTGCACTACTGGGCACGCTATATAACTTAGGGACTTAGTTTACACCAGCTAATATGGACAATCTTTGCCCTCTTCTTTCTCCCTGTTCTCCTGGTGTCAGAAGTCTACCTGTCTCTACAGTGTTGTAGAATCAATAAAGATTGATATGACCCTAGATATAATTCACCCTGACTAGAGACTCTACTTTACACAACATAAAACCCCCCTGAAAAACGGTAATCCACGAAACGCAGAGGGATGGTGCAATGCTTTATGTTTGAGATGTTAATATTTGTGCATTAACTGTTATGTATATGGATGACTGTACTGTAATATACTTGGTGAATAACATCTTCATGTGTAATTATATAGTTATATGTCAATAAAACTGTATAACATTTGCAACTTTTTTGCTGTGAAAGTCCCCTTGGCCCTATCTAGGGAAAACTTAGTTTTTTCCTTACTTTTGTCTTATTAAATACTGAATCACATGTGACTATGACAGTTGACTAATTGCCTTCATAGAAATTAGATGAATGAATTAATTGCCATGCAAAATCCAGCTAGAAATAGATGTAATACCTATTTTGGAGCTTTATACGTTGCCCATAACTTTATGCATATTAAACAAATTAAATTTGTCATGTACAGTTGCTATAATTGCCTGTCTATTTCAAATGAACTATCATCTAACAGGACCTGCATCTACACTACAACAAGTTGCAAATTATTTTTCAAGAAGAACATACTCCTTTGGCAAATCAATCCGGATAAGATGGTTCAAACCTTACCATAATATTTATATTATTATTATTATTATTATTATTAACATTTATTTATATAGCGCCAGCATATTAC
>CM070032.1:50184256-50201887 GCA_036250615.1 Ptychadena robeensis | reverse complement strand
TGTTGGTCTTTCTGATCCGATTCAGCACACATAAGGGGGAGTTGCCATTTGTGAAGTAAGCGATCGGACACGGAATCGTCATGGGATCCGTGGGCCAAGGTGGTATGGCGCGATCGGACGGACTTAATTGGCCGATCGATCGGACCTCCGATTCCCGCTGACATCGCCGGAATCGATCGGATAGGTGATCGATCGGCCATGGAATCGGACAATGTATGGCTAGCTTTAGTCTACTGAGATGGGAGGCTTGGTTATATCTGTGGAGATCTGGGAGAGCAGCACCGCCTTTGTCTTTAGAGGAGCATAAAAGGGACCTACTAAGCTACTGCCCCAATGAATAGGAAAATTTCTGGTTTAAAGATTTAAAAAAGGTAAGGGGCAGGGCAATAGGGATAGCAGCCGAGGGAGGAGGTTCATTTTGACGATAGCCATACGGTCCATCATAGAAAAAAAACCTCTTTCCAACATAGTCTACATAGCAGAGGTAGCAGAGGACCCTATACTACATAGTTGTTGGTAGATCTAAAGTATATCTGAAGGTGTATGGCCAGCTTAAGTCATGGGGAAAGAAAGGAATTGCCAGCCATAGGTTGTTGGACTCTATAAAACAGGAAAGGATTATAAGAAAATATCAAAGGAATTGGGAATGCCAGTCAGCAGTGTTCAAGCTCTAAATGAGAAGTGGAAAATTAGGGGTTCTGTTGAAATCAAACCAACTAAAATGTCAGCCACAACTGACAGAAATTTGTTCAAAAAAAACCCACAAATAACTTTAGGTCAAATACAGGACTCACTGAGAAAATGTGGCATGGCTGTTTCAAGATGTACACTAAGAGGGAAAGATGGGCTGCATGGTTGAGTTGCCAGAAGACAGCCATTACTAAGTAAATAGCACAAAGTATTATTGGTTACAATTGTCAAACAGCACAGAGACAAGCCTCTAACTTTGTAATTTTGAGTATTTAGTAATCAAAAAATTTTTTTTTTCAGTAATCAAAAACTACTGGAACAAAGCTACGTCTGGAAGTATTTGGACATTCCAACATGACAATGTTCCAAAACACAAGGCAAAGTTGACCTTTCAGCTTGAGTTGAGGTTTCAGCAAAATAAAGTGGAGGTTTTGCAGTGGCCATTTCAGTCTCCCTACCGCAATATCAATATCTGCAGGACAGCTGTAGGCTTTTTACCAGGAAGAATGGGTGGCTTTCCTGTGCTGATCCCGTGCTGCCAAAAAGAAAAGTTGTAAGCTTCATCATTCATACCCATTACTACAGGATTAAAAAAAATCAAGCACATGGCCATGCAGTCACATTTCTGGACAAATTGGCCATTTGTGACATGTTACCCTACTTGATAGGCAATTGACTACTGGAGAGATATTACTGCAAAGAAGGAGAATTTAGGAACAACAGGAGCTAAGTAACAAAGAGGCAGACCACGAAATGTTACAGTGCTGGGCTATCAAGTGCTGAGATGTATGGTGAATTTAAATTTTCATCATTCTGTTTACCCAAGAATTGCAGACTTTTTCTCTGGCGTTGACTTTAACAACAAAAACCTATGCCAGGAGCTAACCGCTATATACAATTTGTCATATTTAACCTATTACAAGACTATACTATGTATAGGGCAGTGTAAAGCACGTTGCAACGGGACTGCAACTCCAAGTGCGATTGAGAAGGGATAATAGGATGCTTTCCCATTATTATGGGGCTGTGCTAGGCCCCTTCGTTCTAGTATAGGGACTACTTAATGCACTTAAACACTAAAGGCCCCCATACACGTGTCGGATTCCCACCGGATTCCGGCACGATCGATTCCGGGCGCGTGCACGCAAAACGATCGTGCCGGAATCGCATGCAGCCCACCTTGTCCGGTCGATCAGGTCCGATCGTTCAGGGGCCCAGAATCGGATCCGACAGAGAACCAACATGTTGGTCTTTCTGATCCGATTCTGCACAGATCAGGGGGAGTTGCCATTTGTGAGGTGGACAATCGGACACGGAATCGTCCCGGAATCCGTTGGACAAGGTGGTATGCAGCGATGGATACTCTTAATTGGCCGATTGATCACACCTGCGATTCCCGGCAGAATCGCCGGAATCGATCGGATGGGTGATCGACTGGCCATGGAATCCGACATGTGTATGGCTAGCTTAAGAACGATTACTGAACATATGCAGAGGCCCCAGTAAACATTCTTGGGATCAACTGATTTAAGATTAAGAACCAGACCTTCAGAAGAGAGGTTCTCTTTTGGATTGATAGGAAACTAGTACATTACAACCATTACAGTATTATTGTAATGTTAGTTAATAAATCTAATGATAACTTCTTTTTTTTTTATAAAAAAAACCATATAATGCTATTCTAAATAGTTTAGTACAGCAGAGTTTAAAAAAATATTTAGGCTCTAGAAATGAAAGTGGTCATTTGTTGAATTTGCAGCATCAGAAGGTCATGTTTACTCAAATCATAAGCTATTTCAATCAAAAACATCTTAACAGGTCAAGTTACATATTAACATAGGAGCCTTTATTTGAGAGCAGGTTCACAATTCTTGCATCCATTGGACTTGTCAGTTTTTGATCCTAATAGATCATTTGCTTGAAGATGCTCCAAAGCTTCTCAATAGGACTGAGGTCAGGGGAGCATCACCATGTGTTTCTCTCCTTAGTCCTGAGCCACAATACCATCCATGAGTTTAATGAATAAAACAACAGATATACCCTTTATGACACTTAAATACATACTTAAATTGCATAACAATTTGGAATGTGGTGTATTATTCCTATTTTAAATTTCCTTTTTTTCGAAAAATATCCCTCAGTGGAAACTGAAAAAACCTTAACTATATAAAGAACATATATATGCCTTTAATCATTTAATTTATAATGTACATCATGTTATCAAGAAGACTATTAATCATCTTCTTTTTTTAGATGATTGTAATTAAATATTTCTAATGCTTCTATGATTTTACTATATGCTTCAAGTGAACTGCAATGTCATAGCCTCAGCATTTCACATCAGGAAAAAAATATTTTATGCATTAGCCAAGATTTCTTGTAATCCTCAAAAAGCACAATATGGTGCCAAATTATTTTAAGAAATGCAACATTTGTGAAAGTAAGATTATTAAATGAGCTTGGGAACCACTGAGAAGAAATATGTAAAAAAATATTTTAAAGCAAATTACATCACTTTCCAAATTTACTTGTGATACTGCAATTTCTGTGAGTTCGCATCGCTGAGCTTGTAATTAAAAGAAGTTCATTCTGTACTGGCAGGTACCATAATGGTGTCATTAAGTTCTTATTAAGAATTTTCCCTACTGTCTTACTGGCATAAGGGGCTTGTTTTTAGAGTCATTCAGAGTTCATATTGTTTTGCTAGATTGCAATGTTATTTTGGTGGTAGAGTAGCAAATACAGATAGAAAGTAATATCTTAAGGCAGCTCATATAGGATATATCTGTAAACATATAATGTTGTTCTATTGAAAACAAAGTAATTTTCTTTTTTTTTTTGAAAACAAAGTAATTTTCAATCAAATTTTGATAGAAATATTAACTAAACATTTATCGATGGCTAACACGGTACAACATAAGCTCTACTATAACTAAGCATTTAGTAATTGTTCAGGCCCCCATGCACCTCACAATCTTTCCATACAATTTCTGTACAATAAAAACATTTTCTACCAAAACCATGTAATATGAGGACCTTTCTACACCTTCCAATCACTATGTATTCTATCAGGGAGGCCACTATACTACACAGTTGTTGGTTGATCTAATGGAGATTGAATGGATCGATCTTAAGGTGTATTGGGGGCTTTCTGCTTTGTTGTTATAATATATAAAAAAATTTAAGTGTTTAAAGTGGCTGACGGTTGTGGAAGCACTAGCCAGCACTGGACAAATACGTGATATTTAAGAAATATGGGCTGGTTCCTTGGTTGTGCAGCCATCGACCATTGTATGGACAATCTTTCCTATGCACAAGTGGCAGATAAACCAGTAAAGAATGAACATTATGGTGTGAAACAGTATTATTGAACAGTATTACTTTAATGTATGTGTCATATAATATGATTGTTTCCATACTTCAACCAACAGGGAGTAGAGATGTTTATGAAAAGTTATCTTGCAAGAGAACTCATAAGAAGCACATGATTACTTTGAACCTAAAGCTAGCCATACATGTTCCGATTCCATGGCCGATCGATCACCCATCCGATCGATTCCGCGATGCCAGAGGGAATCGGATGTCCGATCGATCGCCCAATTAAGCCTGTCCCTACCACCTTGGGCCACCGATTCCTGGACGATTCCCTGCCCGATCGATCACTTCACACATGGCAACTCCCCCTGATGTGTGCTGAATTGGATCAGAAAGACCAACATGTTGGTTCTCTGGCAGATCCGATTCTGGGCCCCCGATCGATTGGACGTGATCGATCGGGCAAGGTGGGCTTCACGCGATTCGGGGACGATCGTTTAGCGTGCACGCGCCCGGAATCGATCATCCCGGAATCCGTTCGGAATCGGACCCGTGTATGGGGACCTTAATTGTCTGGTCAGAAATATTTGATAATATCTCATTTTGCTTCTACATATGAGAATTTTTTTTGATTAACTCCAGAAGTTTTGTACATTTTTAAAATAAAAAAATGATTTGCTCTGTGCATGTATGCTCAGTAAACAACTCTAGGGACAACTCTATGGATTTCTTACTTGTTTCAGGTGAGTTGTGGCATCCTCCAGTCTTCTTCCTGGATCCATGTCACCAATGTAATTGAACCACCAGGGAGTTTAATAAACTAAAGGTTACAATGTAACTTCCTTTATGTCCATGGGACTTCTAAGCATAAACAGTCAGGAACAATAATTTTTAAGCTAAGATTATAGGTGTGCATTTATATCTGTGGATCAACATGTGGGGCACACAATAAGGCTCTTTGGTGTTGAAGTGCCTCAATCCCTGAGGACCAGTGCTATATGCAGTGGACTCTTTACAAAGTTAATTCATTGGTTGGTTGTTAGTCAAGTTGGTTGTAAGTCAAACTATTTTTCCCATAGGATAAAATGGAAATGACAATAATCCGTTCTGGACCTCCCAAATTACCACATTCCTAACATACAAAAAACACCAATAAACTGCCATCTGCCTTTCATGTATTCATATAAATGTAGATTAATATATATCGAATGATATGGACTTGTGTAATGGAATGTCATAATGGAATGTATTTTGATTATTGTAGACTGAATGCCTGGGGTAGTTGGGTGGAGGAATCTATTTAGCTGCCCTGAAACTTCCTCCCTGTAGAATCAGTTGAAACAGTTAATTACCCACCTTTAAAGGCATCAGGATCACTGGCAACCCTTTTGAAGTCTTAGCTGGATGTGAAGATTCCTAATTTAGGTTTTCACATATCTATGCAAATAGAATCCTTGTTAGGGAAGGGATTTTTAAAGGGAATTGGTGGTATAAAAAGTGGGAGCTGGGGCAAGATGGGAGGACTGAGCAGGCCAGCCTGTCAGAGGGAAGTCTAGAGGGCCGACCAGAAGTTTAGAGAGAGCAGCAAGAAGTCTTGATGCCAGCTAGGACACAGAAAGACCAGGCTGACTTAGGGAACAGCCAGACTTTGACGTATGATGATATAGTGGTTAGATTTTGGTAAATGTATATGGGGTGTGCTAATGTTGTGTTACTGTTTTTTTAGTGTTTTTGATAACATATGACTTTCTGCTTTTGGTGTAATCATGTGTTGTGTTATTTGAGTGTACAATATATCCTTTTTGGTTTACCTTCAACAGTGTGTTTTATTTCACCAATATATCGCCTAAAAGAACCTAGGTGGGAAATAGAGCTGCTGGGGGATATTTTCATAATTTTATAAATTATCATTCCCAGGAGGTATTATTCTTACACAAATTATAGCTTTTCTACTTCTTCTAGAGCTGTTGAATGGGCTTTACTGAAAGTTGTCACTACTTTAGCAACAGAAGCTTCACTATACAAATCTTTTCTTTGTAAAATTGTTGAGATCGTGGATTTTACCATACTGTACATTTTGGAAAGATCTGTCACACGCATACCAATCTTCAATTTCATCACAATCTCTTTCTTCTGATTAATTGTTATTGCCCTTTTATCTTTCTTTACATTTGTCCTTCCTTTTTTGGGACCATGACGCACTGAAAGAGCACTGACCATCCTCAGCACAGAGACATATTCCAAGACATATGGTGTCCTTTCTTACACCCATGTGAATAATTATATACCGTATTTTTCAGACCATAAGACCCCAAAATTGGGGACAAAAAGTGTCTGCGTCTTATGGTCCAAATGCGCGGCCATTTAGCTGCCGGTGGTCGCACCTTGGCTTGCCGCTAGCTCTCCCGGCACAGAGTTTAGCCGGGGAGCTGGAGGAGTTGTCAGATGTGAGATGCCGGCCGATGTCCAGCTTTCCCATCTGAACTGTGTAATTGCCTATGCCAGCCCTGAACTGGCATAGGCAAGGAAGAGAGAGTTAGATAGATGAACTTGCATCTATACCTCTCTCCTGTCTGTGGCCCCCACAGACACAGAAACAGTAACATCAGCAGAGGAGAGCAGAACACAGCCCAGCCCCCCCCCTTCCTCCTGCAGATCAGTGTGAAGTATGACGTGTTCAGCTGAGAGTGTACTGCTGCTAGTGACACCTAGCTGAATTGAAGATTGCATCCATTAAATTAATTGTATTAACTAAATTGATGTGAAAACTTTTTAATCTTTTTTTCTGGTTTTCCTGCCCTAGAAACTGGGCGTGTCTTATGGTCCGGTGCGGTTACTGTTTTGTAACAATAGTATCTAAATTAGAAAAAGGGTAAGCCTAAACAAGAAAATTCAAAAAAATATACAGGATTCTAAAAAATAATAAGCGTTGAATAAGAATATTAGAAATTCGAATATATTCAACGAATATCCGCCATTCGAGAATTCGCAATATTTTGCGAATATCTGCGCTCGGATATTCGCAATGGCAGATATTCATCATATTATGCTTCAACACTGTTTACAGGCATACATCGCGCATATTTGTGCGCATTGCGAATGTATACGTGCAATCCACACAATGCTCGTACTGCCTAAGATCAGAGAATGAAGAAGAAAAGATGTAAAGCTGCATTGCGAATCTTTGTGAGTCATTGCGAACAGGCGCGTGCGATGAAAGGCAATAGAATACAGTTGAGTCGAATTCTACAAATGTCGAATGTTCCTTTGTTTATTTGCAAAATTACACTAATTCGAATATACCATATGCTGCTCAACACTACAAATACCACATAAATTAAACAAAGTGTACAATAACTACTCCAATGTATGATCTATTTTACATTTGTTAGTGTTGAAAGATGGTAACATTCAGCTGAATAAATTGCCCTCTAGTAAGCAAGAGCAATAAGGCCATGGAACAAATTGTTAACAAAATGCTAAACAATACTTGGTTTTATAGCACTATAGAACCCCCACCCTTCACCAAGCTGCAGGGCAATCTATTCTGCCTGATAAACGAGCTGAATATTATGAGCCTTGGAGCTCCAACAATATAATGGCTATTATGGAGCACAAAATCCAATTTACTCAACGTAGTAATAATTTTAACAGGAAATCACAAACTTTAGTCATTAACTGGAAAGCTAAAAACCTTGACAATGAGGACGAACAATGAAAAGGGGGTATGTTGTACTTGTGAATAAGAATTACTTTTTAGACAAGGAAAATAGAATATCCCTAAAGCCCCCCATACACCTTTAGATCACGCCATACAATTTCCTTTAGATCTAACAACAACTATCTAGTATAGAATACAAAGTAATTGGAAGATGTAGAAAGATCCTCATATTACATGGTTTTGGTAGAAGAAAAGTTGATTGTACAGAAATTATATGTATATCTTGTACAGAAGGTTTGCTTTTGTCAACATCCCAGAAACCTATATCAAAACCTTAGAACCCATTGTCCCTTGTTGGTTGACCACACATAATGGTACAAAGGGACTTTTAAGGCAAATAATCATCATAAAATAAATTTATTACAAAAATAACAAGTGTTTCATATAGTCTTGCAAAATAGTCTTGCAAAATAGTGAACCATATAAAACATATGGTGTGTACATTACATATTAATGGTTATAATTTCAAGAGAGCCATGCATAAATAGGTAAGCCCACAGCTATTTTGGGGAACAGGGAATCGCATAGGCATCTTTGACATTTCCAGGTACATACTCCTTGGTATCCTGACAGTTGGTCTCCTTGATGGTTGTTGTAAATAATTATTAGGTGATGTGAAGATTGAAAAAATGTATACCTTCAGGGAAACATTACATGATCTATGATCTATGAGATTCCACACATGCTGATAGAACCAGCTGCAGAACTCAATTGAAATTCTCAAGTTCTTGTTTCTACACTGTTCTTACTGACATTGCATATGCTGTTTATCATTTGACAGATGCTTAGGATCTCAGCACACTGTGTAATTTAGCTTTGCTTTCATGTAGGCTGTGTTTTCCTCCAGAATGATTATGCAGTAATCTGGCAAACCATTTGCTGTCCACCTTCTGTCCCGCTTTTCTCATTGCACCTTCCAAAATGTTTTGCAGAGGGTGGGGTAAGCAGTGTTTTGACACAAAGCTGCAGTGAAAGTTCTGTCAATGAAGTTTTAAGTAACATCTGCATCAACTCCACCAGAAACCTCTACTTAATATCTTTTTTTATCAGTTATAGTTTTAAGCTCACCATATTTATATTTTGTCACATGCAACCGTTCATTTGTGTTATCGTTTTCTGGTTACACACTCCTGCCTTACCTGATTTTCCTTTCAAGAACTATTTTGCTGAATAAATTGTACTGAGACTTTCAATTGTGTTTGAAATAACTCCAGCTGAAACCAATTACTTCTGTCATACACAGCAGTCACTTGGTAATGCCTATCCCTGAATCTTACTTATTGCTAGAGATATCTGAATTAGTTGCATTGCTGCAGAAAATAGTATAGTTCCTTGTATCACTGCGATAGTTGGGTACATGTCAAGGATTGATGACCTTGGCTACCATATTTCATCTTAAGCAACCACCTTTCAAGAATGCTTTATATATATGTTCTAAGTGGATAAGATTAAAGTTCCCTAGTTCCATAGAACCCTAGAAAAAACACTGGTTTAAAAAAAAGTTTGTTAAGGTTCGTCCCTTGCTTAAACTCCCTACATATTTGAAAATGTTCTGCACCCTAATCCTCTACCTACCAATTTTGCCAATGTGCACATGCCAAGTTTGAATGGTGCCCATGGCCTACAAAAGTCAACTGAAACACATTGGTGCTGGTTCCTATGTTCACTCCACATGTTAGTATACATGTTTTATCTTAAGTGACCAAGTGAACTTATATATGGGTCTGGTGTTAATAATGACATGTACAGTGAGCATGGGAACCTGCGCTGATAAACTGATTGACATCTCCAGAGGGACCTAGTCATAGGTACATTGACCATATCGGGTATGTTTTTTTTATGAGGGACTTTTATCTCACCCCCATCAGAATGGATAAGAGGTCCCATGACCTTTTACCAGGGACCACTGTACTCATTCCATGGGGTACAGACTTCTCCGGATCCTCAATGAGCACCCCTCCTACAGACACCTATAACACTGCATCATGTTGTGGGGATGAAGCCCCCTACCTTAACAGGGGCCATATTGAAATATGGCATAGCAGGGGATCTGTTAATAAAATGAGGGAGGGGACTTCAAAGTTCAAAGCTCTCAAAGTTCAACAGAGGAAGGCAGAATGTAATTTTACTTACTGCATTGCTCACTTCTGACATTTCCCTCCTTCTCCATGCTTTGTCAGTTATTAAGTTAAAGTTTACAAATTCCAATAATACATATTTTTTGACAAATTGTGCTTATTGTCTTGTTAGTTTTAGCGTATGTATCCTTACCAGCCATGTTGAGTTGACACATGAAATGAACAATGATACTAAAAACTGTCTATGAGTGATGACTCAAACAGGTGGATCGGACTTTTAAAAAAGTCTGATGTCTGCCTGTTCGCAGCAAGATTAGAATAACCCGCCTGTTTGCGGGGAATTTGAATAAAAAAAAAACGCCACTTGAATTTACTACAACAGACAGATAAGGCTGGGCTTAAAGTGGTCATAAATGAAGAAAAATCACAGGCAATGCATGGGTTGGATGGCATGGGCACAATATGTTGGCATGTGTATGATGCTTAGTGAAGACAGAGATATTTATATATATATATTTAAGCCCCTGAGCGGGCACACCCAGCTATGTACTTGATTGCCATTAGTTATGACTTTACAAGTTCATGTGAGTATGGAAGCTACAAATGTTTTAAAATCTCTAAGTATTACATTTTTTTCCAAATAAAGTATTTTATAGTTATATGTTTTTAAATGACTAAATGAACTTTGACTTCTCACAGATTGTGAATATTTAGGACAGAGAAGCAATCATGTGTAGTAAAAAGGACTGCAGATTACATGTCCCTGTATCTTTTGTTCTAAAAGTCTTGTAAAGTTCTGAGGGAAACTTGAATCCAGAAATTAATTTTTACCTCAACTTTCTTCCTGTCTGCGCCCAGAACTTGCAACAGATGCCTCAGGTCATCTACTTTTAAGTTCAACTATATTAATTTCTCTCAAACTTGTCTGTGAACTCTGTAATAAGGAAGGCTGACAGCTTAAGTGTAAGTCATTTCCTCTAGACCGACCTTAATTATTTTATAAAATCAGATTGGTGCATATTGTATAATCTAATCAGAGAACTACTTTCCTCTTATTCTTTAAAGAAAAAAATATTATTATTAACATTATTAACATTTATTTATATAGCAGAGTGCCATGATTTTTCTGTAGTAGAAATTTTGTAATATCCATTTCTCCATTTGATAGTTCATTGAAGTATTTGATTTGTTTAAAAAAATTGATTAATTGCTAAATGCAAAGTCCTTGATGTCCATGACATAAAAGTAAGCAGATACAACTTATGCTATCTAAGTAGCATCAATTTACTTGGCTATTACAGGGCTATTTAAAAATTGCAGCTCACATAATATATGATGTGTAAGTAACCATGTAATAGGCTATGTATATAGAATAAGTTGCAGAACTTTCCATTTACATTCAGCATTGCAGTAAATATATTATGTGACAAAGAATTTTCCCACCTCCCATATGTAAATAGGTGGTCATAGGTAATTTGCCACCTTGCAAAATGAATCTCTTGATAAGGTTGTCTATGGATTCAAAGGGAGTATCTACGACTAGTGTAAAGACATATATTTTTGTTCCTTGCACCCTGGCACTGGCCTTATAGTGTGGCTGAAGTGAGTGGAACAAAGCCCTGCCTTCTTAGATGCTAACCTTTTGGCTGCAGAAATATACGGTAATACTGCATGGTCCAGCCCTCCACATTTTGCTAGAACATGCTGTTCTTAACAACTTTATATGTGAATGGTAAAGAAGGTGTTTACATGAGACAAAATGCTAAGGTATGATTTTGAACTTTTTCTTCAGAGGTAAAATTTAAGTTTATTTCGTTATTTAAAAATTTCTACTTTCATTCTTATATTTAATTATTAAATATAAAATTTATATTATTCCCCTTATTGGCTAGGCCCTAACACCAGATTAAGGTCCTGGAAGACCAGCTACTAAAGTAAGGTTTTAAGGCAGAGGAGGAAATCAGAAAGTCTATAAAATGGTCTTTATTAAATAATGGACCTATATTAGTTATACAAATCAGTAAAAAACCAACAACATTAGTATCAAAACGACATATAATCGAAAATTTATCACATTGAATCAGTATACAGACACCGTATACTATCATATTTCCACATTGGATCAATGGTGTTTAAAAAAGGCATTTTATACATACATAAACATGTTATGAAAATAACGAGATACTAGGATAGTATATGTCTACTGTAGATTAGACAAATCATGAAAGATACTGCATCTAACATAGAATACTATATAATCCTACGTTTTTAAATTCGCTGATTTTTGACAAAGTACACAAACGTAATCTGAGATCTGAGATAGCCGATACTAGGGGTGGATCAAAAAGTAAACACCATTGATCCAATATGGAAATATGATAGTTAACAACTTATGTATGATGTCTTTACACCTAAGCCCCCAAAAATGACCATGTATAACACTCATTAATTGAACGAACTGTCGTAATCTGTATAAAAATAAAAAAAAAATTAAAAAAAATGTATAAGTATATTGATTTTGGTCTGTTTAGCTTCTAGTGATGCATTCTCCCTGATGAGTCCTAAGTATGGGACGAAACGCGTCGGAGCATCTGTGAAATCACTAGACCGACCTTTGACGTCAAATAACTATCGATGTGTCTGTATAAACCCTGTAAGGTAGATTGGTGTCTGTATACTGATTCAATATAATATAACTAATATAACTAATATAGGTCCATTATTTAATAAAACCTTACCTTAGTAGCTGGTCTTCCAGGACCTTAATCTGGTGTTAGGGCCTAGCCAATAATTGTTTTCAATAAGGATGGCACATTTTTGCAAACAACCAACACTCCAGGTACCAATACCAATTAGTTTGTTTACATCGTATATTATTCCTCATCCTATAGAACAGTGGTGGGCAATTGATTTGATGTGGCAAATGCAGCCCTCTGCATCACCAAAGCGCAGCACATAACATTTTCAATCTATTCTGACTTGTATAAACATTTGGTAATGAAAACATGGCAGGTATAGTGTCCTGTCCACACTACCATGTGTACCCCTGGGGCGTATATGGAGCTTAGCAGGCAGATAAACACCCTCCTACCACTCAATAAATTGAGACCAGGTAATGATATGTAGCTTTAATGAGCTGAAGTAAGTTGGTGAAACTATGAACAAATAACAGAAAGATGCAATAAGTACATGAACTGTAAATATACATATCAAATATCAGCATACAATAGATAGTCTGATATATACAACAACATGACTGCATGGTTAGCTGACTAAGCTTACTATACAGGAGAACAACTGACTAGCTGTCTACACAGAAGTAACACAATACATGGCTACAGCTAGTACTAATGGTGCAGATTCATAGACAACAGTTAGAAAGAATGTCTTACCGGCTATGCAGCCTTTAGTGGAAGCACAGATTGGATTCTTCAGCATGTCAAAGATGGCTGCTTCTAACAAGTCTTCTTCCTTCTAGTCTGATACATGAGGTCACAGGGAAGGAGGAGTAACAGGGAGGCTGTGGCTTAACTGAGAACAGTGTAATACAGTGGTCAATAGGGGGCACTGTTCTACCTGATTCTAACACAGTAAGAATGGCACACATTTACTAAGAATAAGTCTGGAAGACATGACAAATAGCTTAAAGACTTGGCGGTTTGATTCAGTCTAGAAGCCATATGAAAAATGTCACCACCCTGGCGGTCCACTGAGATCTAGGTTTCTGTACCAAAAGCGGTACATTAAATTAAAATTTTATGTTGTAGTGTGTAAGCTATGTCTACTAGGTAGGCACCCGCATTTCTAAACCACCACCACTAGATGGCAGCACAGTGTTAAAGCCTGAATGACACAGCCCTGCAAGCAGGAAGGAACTGAAATCACAGATCTTAGTTCCTGGGGGAACAGGATATCATTGCACTTCCTGTTTTTCCATACTGAAGGTCGTGTGTTTGTTCATTGCAGGTAAGAGAACACATATTCAGGGCTATAAACAGGTTAAAATGGATTTAAACCACAATCCTGTAATCAGCTAAGGCTGCTAGTGGTGCAGGGGTGTAGCTAAACCCTGCACACATGTTAGTGAACAGTACTACTGTGTCACATGGTACCAGTACATGGAGGATGTGAGTGCTATATGCAACTGATGTCATTGTATGATTATATTGCACTAATGGCTTGTGACTGTGATGCAGATTAGATAAGCATAAAGCAGCTGCACATGTGAGTTGGTTAATATATCTTATTGGAAAGTTATACTTGTTGTCAAGATTGTAGTACTGAATATATAAATGTGTATTAATATGTAGAAAAAGGATTATATCATTGCACTTCCTGCTTTTCCATACTGAAGGTAGTGTATTTGTGCATTGCAGACCATGTTTAAATAAAATCCCTTCTGGTTTCACCCAGCCCGCTCCCTGCGCACATTGGAATTATTGACCATACTTTCAGCATATGTGCAACAAGTGTTATAACTTACTTATATGTGCCCAAACAAGGGTAGTCACCCTGACAGACTAAAACACAATATAAGAAATTATGTAATACATCCTGGCAATCAATTTGTTGATAACCCAGGGCCACTTCTTACTGACCTCCATAGAGTTGCTGTGTTCATTGTTATATTTGATTAGATGGAAATACTCCCACAGACATTTTTCTCAATAAATATCAGTGTCCAAGTCTTATATTTTGGCCCCCTGAGTATTTGATTTTGGCACCTCTGATCTAGAATATTCCATATCACCCATCTCCTAGTTCTACAGAGTTAAACAGAGTAATTTGCAAGCCCCCTAAACATTGTAACACAAAAAAAAAAGAAAGTATTGTTCTAGCATGTGCAGTTTATGCATTCATTAAATTAAATTTTAAGTGAAAAATGCAAGTTAACTTTTCAACTTGATTTTATTAAAAAACTATAAGCACAAAAGCAATAATTCTCCAACCTTTCTGTACATCTTCATCAATTTAGGGGATGATACCATGCAGGGTCTCATGGGTTTTGTACTTAATCCACAAAGTCAGATGGTAGAATTTTTTTAATTAAATGAAGAAGTCTACTGAGAAATCACTAAAACATCCACAAGATGGCGTTGCAGCTGAAATGTATTTACCAGTCACCAGCCTATTCGTAAATACAGCCCAGGAGTTACAATGTACAGAACAGGAAGAAAAATGAAGATTGAGGTGAATTTCTGTGCCCTATGCGCAGGTGGGGGCCAAGGGGGAGCGCTACTCAAACTTTTTCAAGGGTGGCTGAAATCTTGCAGATGTAAGGAATGTTGGTGAGAGAGGTCAAAACAATGAAAACCAAATTCAATTAACCCTTATTTCCTTCCCTCTGCCTCTTTAGATAATTTGAAAAGGATGTTTAGGGTGCTGGACTGGCCCACTGGATGTGGAGGAACAGGACTCTGACTTGGTTGGGAATGGGGACTTCTTCGATTCCATTTGTTGATGTGAACTATGCTTACTTCTGAACTAGCCTTTTGCAACTTTTATGGATGCAGAATCTGGAACCTATTGGCCAGCCCTGGGATTGGACATTAATTTTAATAAATTTTAATAGCATAGAAAAGTTTTGTTCCATTTGAATGGGATTTCTAACAGTATTGTACCTTAATGTATTTATGTATTTTGTAATTTGCTGTAACACAAGACATTAGGGTGGCATTCAAATTTGTGGTTGGGATTCTGTGAAGAGTCATCGTAACCTATTTTCACACACAGGGAAATTTAAGTTTGGCTTTTTGCTTATTCTTTTCATTTCTTATTGTTATTATAAAATTTATGAATATCTGACTGCTATATATTCCCTCTATTCTACACAATATTTTATGTCATTGCTTCTCATTGCTCACTGCTCAAGAACCAATGCTTTACTAGACGTCAGAAGAATGTAAAAGTTTGAGGGTTGGCCATTGTTCATTAATATCCTTTAGAAGTAAACCTGCATAATTTTGTGCTGTGTTTGTAAAATTCACATATAAGAGTAATAACATGAATCCCAAAGATAGCTGATATCCTGCAGAAATAGTGCACGTGGTGCTTTTTACTGTATAGACTCTGCTTTTCATTTCATGATATTCTTTATAGTTACATAGTAGCTGAAGGTATTTGTCCATCCTCCCTTTGATATTGTCTATTCCATGAACATAAAAGCTCTGCATTCCCATGACAGCTCTTCTGTTCTTTGTTGTGAAATAACTTGTAATCTGGTGAGCTTTATGGTCTTCAAGGCAAGCTTTGTAAATAAGTATGTCTGATAGCCATGTTGCCTTAAGCCATGCTCTAGGCTGTGTGCAGGTCACAAAACAGTATTGTTTTCACTTTGTCTAGATTTTTCTTTAAAATTGTTAGCCTTTTCTAAGTTCTATTTCACTCTGGTTAGAACAAGGCATATTAAATAAAAAATCTATTTTCATTGTTTGGAATTTTTCACCAGTAATATAAAGCTGGGTTTAGTCTTATTTAGTAACAGAAATGGCTGCAAGCAATGCAATCATGTTACTATGATGAATCAAAAGTGATGTCTTAAAGCTAACAAATGGAGAGAGCAGTTTCCACCTGCCAGAATTCACTACATTTGGATTGATGATGCTTGAATTGATATTAACAATGCTATTATATATTTCACTGATCGCCTCTAAAGAATCATTGTACTGTACAATGCCATAGGACAGCATCAAAGAAATCAGAAGGATACATGTGGACAGCGATAATCTCTAAACTAGAACCACAGAGGGAAAACTGAGCCATGAACAGACCTGTCAACCTTCCTGTCAACCTGCCGGGAAAGTCACGTTTTTTTGTGGCTTTCCCGGCCAAACCCCGATTTCAAGAAATTACAGATTTTTCCTGTGTTCTTGAAATTGTGCTGATCTAGCAGGGAAAGGGTGTTATTCTCCCTGCTAATGTCCTACCTCACACATTATCAGCACAAGCAGGGTGGGGCATTAGCAGGGAGAGTAATGCCTTCTCCCATCTAGATCAGCCAAAAAGTCCACCCGGTGACGTCACTTCTGGTACGTGGAACATGGAAGAACCAAGATCCATATACCTGAAGTGACATCGCTGACATCACTTCCTGTACGTCCCCTGTTTTTTTAATTTCCATCTAAACTCACTGGCTAGACCATGTGGTAAGCAGGGAGAGCTCCAGTAGGGTCCTGAGGCTGCTTGAGTTTAGTAGTTCCACACTTTGCTTACTGAATTTCTACCAAGTCAGCGTAGGGAGAGCCCAGAGGGGCGTGACTACACCACAACTCAATGCTCAGTCCAGCTCCACAGCTCCATCCCAATCCCAATTCTGTGTACCTTCTGTACACCCACGCCATGACCAGATTCCGTCCATTCAGTCACTCGCAGGAACCTTTCAATTATAACAGGCACAACATTATTTAGAGTTTAGATTTCAACACGTAGAACCATCTTAGGAATTTTAAGCATACCTCTGCCACATTGTAATGGAGGATCAGTTCTTTTATTGTTAAAAAGGAAATATTTTAGATGAATCTTAAGAGGAGGTGGAACTTCCTGGGAGATGGATGCTATTACTTAACTGGTGAAACATACAGGGAGTGCAGAATTATTAGGCAAGTGGTATTTTTGAGGAATAATTTTATTATTGAACAACAACCATGTTCTCAATGAACCCAAAAAACTCATTAATATTAAAGCTGAATATTTTTGGAAGTAGTTTTTAGTTTGTTTTTAGTTAGGCAACTTAACAAAAAAATATTTATACCCATTTCAACTATTTATTTTTTACCAGTGAAACCAATATAACATCTCAACGTTCACAAATATACATTTCTGACATTC
>CM070032.1:50165574-50184156 GCA_036250615.1 Ptychadena robeensis | reverse complement strand
ATCGTGTGAAATAGGTGACCTTTCCAGATCTGTGGGTCGCCATATAGCTCTAGAGCATCACAAAGACCCGAATAATCTATCTATTGTTGTCCTGGATCGTGTTCATGAACACATAAGGGGTGGTAACCTAGATCAACTTCTATTACAAATAGAGGCCAAATGGATCTACAACCTGAAGGCCACAATACCACCAGGTCTAAATGAACACCAAAATTATAAATGTTTTTTATAATACCGGGTAATTTGATGCAAGTCCCTTGATACCTATTATGACTACATTCCGTAGTAGTCTATGCTTCCTTCTTGCCTCACTGATCTCCCTGAGTAACTCACTCCTCTCCCTTTCGGTTGCCGGGTCTCCCTGCATCACCTTTTATGGCAGAATAACATCATAACGGTTATACCTTAAATTCTGGACTGACGGAGCTATTGCTATATAACGGTTGATGTTCTTACACATCATGATACTTAAAGTACTACTTTCTATCTATTCGGCGTTTGTTTCTTGCTTTCACTACTTAACATTCTATGATATTGAGGTTGTAACTGTACACCGTGATAATGCTTATTCCAACTTATTATTTATCATATACGTCTGCTTAGACTGGTGTATTGGATGGGATACAATTAATATCCCATTCAAAAAATCCCCCATTTTTAATGCTTTTATCACATGTCCTGAATTATACCATTCCTTGTTTCTGACTATGTTGACTGTATATCTTTGTGTATGGGTCATAATCCGGTAGGTGGACAACGGTGATCCATAGGGCAATGTCCAAAAGTTGTCTATACAGTCCCAATGTCACTGGCATCTCCTGATTGATATATATATTTATTAGCAGATCTGGACCTAAATATACAATCTCCCGTTGTTAAACCTTGCCAATCTTCCTTACCCATACAAAGCTTGAACCTCTTGTTATCATGGGCCCTGACCTGGGGACTTTTTTGTCGGCACAATGGGTTGTGGACGGAAAGTTGCCCAAGATTCCTGGGCACTTCAGCATGTGGGGGTGTCCGAGGGTTAAACCTCGGTCTTCTCTTCCCCCATTGCGTGCTGTCAGGTGGATAGTGGATATGCCTGCTCTCTGTCCTACCCACTCTGTCCTTGGCCGTTGGGGTATGACCTGGACGTCATCTGCTGCATGGATGCCGGCTATGGGATCCGTTTGGGTCCCCGTGCGGCTACACTGGCAGATTGAATGTTTGGGATCTCTCCATGTTGCCATGGTTGCAGTGGAAGGGCGCGGATTGGAGGAGATGGCCTCTACTCGCCACCTCTTCGTCCACACGCTGCGCCGGAGGGCGCCGGCTGATGACGTCACCCGCCGCCGGCGTGCGCTCTCCGGCGCAGCGACAGGGGGCCATATAAGCACTAAGTGCTTAGGATGTAGCAGACACGGAGGAAACCTGAGACATATAGCCCACAACCTGTGGACACCCTTCCTGACACTGTACAGGGTAAGCTCGCTTCCAGTAATTGATAGACCACTGTTGACATAATAATCCATCCCTTATGCCCAATTGGAATTGACTCACAACCTGTATGCAATCTCTAATGCTTATACTGCCTGCCTTCCAGCATATCTGTCTTAGAAAATCTATTTTTTACTAGAATAATGCACTATGCACATACCAACTTAGCGGATTTTAGAACCATTAGACCTTTGGAAACTTTTATATATTATACTCTTTACCTTCCAATTAATCATGAATTAATTAAGTATACTTCATTTGCAAGTGCCTTATAAATATAACTTTTGATTACAGGCTCATTTTATTTACTACTCTTAATATATTCGCTGGAGTTTTTAAACATCTATATTATGGGCCATGCATGTTTTTTAAGAATCTGATACAGGCTTTGTCATATCCTATCTTGTGTCTCACATCATCTGGCAACGTGTTTCATAACGATTTTATATATGTTTATTATAGCGATCTTAACCCACCTTGAACACTTGTTCATACCAATCAGGTAGATATTATCACCTTTCATGAGCCTCACGTATATTTACTTTTATATTATAATTGTCCTTAAATTTAGACATGCACTTCCCTTACAGACCCCAGGGAACTTAACACATCACTTGGACTCTCACAATTATGACCTTGTGTCACTTCCTCACCTATTTGAGCACTGTGTTTGTTTGTTCACTCCTCCCTTGGCTTTTGTTAAATATCTACACTAATTTTGCTTTTTTACCTCACACCCCCTTACCTTCAGACCTCACCATGAACGGATACGTGATCCCTTCCTCCACTACCCCCATCACCCCACCCTCACATCCCTGGGACATCTTGTGGTCTTTAATAACACTTCACCACTACAATTTTACCTCTATTACTCATTTCCACTCTAGCACCTCATCTTTCTAGTTATAACTTCTTAACCTCCAAGCTCAATATTTTTTTCAAAAAAATTTTTCTCTTATAAATATGTTTCAAAGGTGGCCCCGTTCTTCTGCGGACATTGGCCCCCTGTTCCTCTTGAAATTGTCGCAAGTCCCTCTAAAATCCTCGGGGTAGCACCCCTCCCTAAAGTTATACAATCTTGAACAAAAAGCAAGAAAACCCTTGCAACCAACCCGTCCTTTTTACATACTCTGACGGTAAGTAAGTGTTTTATAAAGGTACAACCCCATTAATGGGTCCAAAACACAAGGACCTCACTTCTCGCCTCAAAACCCATGTCTTCCTCCCAGTTCCCCTCCCCCACACCCCCCCCCACCGGTGGCCCAACGACGCACCGGCCAAGGCCCCCCCCCCACTCTAGAACTAAGATGCCATTTTTTGTAACCTATAACCCCAACCCCCCTTACCGACGTCCGTAGAATTATACCAACAAACACGTCCTGAAAGAAAAAAAACATGGCCATTGAAACGCGCGTCGCGGGTAGAATGGATCCTTTGTATCAAACCCTATGAGTAATGGTCGAAAAACAAACTAGAATTTGTCTCCGCACATGGAATCAGGCAGTACCATCCGTAGTATACTAAGGATAGACGACCCGAATGTGGAAAACCATTTAAAAGTAAGAAAAGGCAGGCTTCTTTTTTTTTAATTTATAAAAAAAAAAATGCTCAATTGGACAATCTGGTATCTCAATGTAAATAACATGCCAAAAACTCTTTTCAAATAAATGTTAATATCCACAATTTTTGTCAAAATGTTTTAATGTGATGATAATGTGTTGCTATGTCCTGACAACTAAACGTTTTTTTCATTGGTCAAAAAACCCTCAATCGTTAGGTGGCCAAAAATCTGAGGGTTGGGCTGGCCACGATATAAAGATCACCCTAACGTTCTCGGTTGCCCTGCCGCCTGGCGTAAGAGAAAAAACCTTTGGGAAAAATCCAAGTGACACTGGTCCTGAATTGATTATCTGAACTGCGCTTTGGCCAACCTTCCAACCACCCGACCCCCTTATCTATGTAATAAATGTGGGGAAAGTGACAAAAAAATCTAATGAGCTGCAATTGAATCTCCCAATGAGCACAAATGTGCCCTCCACCCTACTAAGGTAAAAGATGGAAATAAGTTTTGAAAACGACCAGTAACTCTGTGCCTCAGAAAAAGTGAGAATGACCTAAGTCCGGGAGTTGACCAAGGTAACCTAATGGTTAATCTGTCCCGGCTTCCCAAGGGTGCCTCTTGTTGAGGGAGAATAAAACCTTCCAGATGGACAAGGTGCAATATCTGCAAGAAATCCGACCATCATGCCTGTATGGGTTAGAGGTGGGGCCTGATAGAAGTCCCCACATGGCAGGGTGCCTTATTGGAAGCCACATGGCCCAGAGTGAGTGGCCTGAAAAGGTTTGTCGAAAAGGGCACCTGTAAGGCCTCTCAGACTCTCTGAACACTATGTTATCTGTTAATGCCAGGTCCAAATGGCGCTAAAAGAAAACCCTAATCCACTACCATCCCTACATTGGGAAGCATGGTGGTGGGTAGCACAATCAATGCGCTGTGGGGATAATGATTTGCATTGGGTCTGAAGTGGAAGACTAAAGAGGAACTCAAGGTAAAGATGACTGCAATGACAATTACAGAGACATCTTGGATGAAAACCGCCTCGCAGAACGCATCCCAGAACCCAGACTGGATCGACGGTTGTATCTTTAGCCAAAGAAACACAAGCCACCCTAAACACACAGCCGACGATAATCAAAAGGATGGCTCGAGGACAAACTCTGTGAATTACTTGATTGGGCCCAGCCCTAGCCTAAATTTAACTCTGAATGAACATCTCTGGAGAGGATTTGTAAAATGAACAGTGGTGCACCACTTTTCTCTCTCGTTTCCTGTTCTCAATCCAACCTAGTGACTGGAACTTGAGTAATAATGGCCTGCAAGATGGAATGTGTAAACTGAAAGCCAAGGATAGGGTGTGAGCCAACTTGTTGGCCTCTTATATCAAAAAGACTTGAGGCTGTACTGCCTGCCCAGGTGCATCAGCAAATTAATTGAGCAAACTATTTAATACTTATGTTAATGTTAATTTCTCACTTTTTTTCTTTTTTTTTTAATTGGCCAAATCCTCAAGGTCAACATTCTATATTCAATGTTTTCGATTAATTTGAAATTCTGAGTGAAAAATGTAAATTACTTTCCCTTATGCTGTCAGTTATTATGTCGCAGATTTGGTATGGGGACAGTTCTTGGAGGGAATGGTCAACCTGCAGTTTTAGTGTGAGAGGAGAATTCACCAAACCTCAGTCGGAGGCATAAGTGTGACATGGGTTTATAAACAATCGTGAAGAAGGGCATCTGCAAACATCCTGTAGGCTATAGCTTCTTCTCGAATTACTAAAAAGAAACGTTTACCTATCCGGCTATCAATTTTTTAGTTTAATAAACGGGCATAATCAATTGAAAAAACCTATCCAAACTTTTATGTAATTTAAAAAGTTAGTGGGTAGAATCCAAGAGACTCCTGGCCATTTAAAACTCCAAAACTCCCCTGTGGAGTCTCATTATTCAGAAAGTTTTTCCTAATGAGGGGCAAGTGGGAATGGTTGTTAAACAAATTCCCAAACAAAAAGGGCAGCTATCTTTTATAACCCTAAGTCCAAGCGCGCATGTCAGATAGAGCCCATACCTACACGATTTGTGTGTAAACACAAGTTTTTAAGCATTTATGCTATATCTATTCTGCCACCAATAAAGAAGGAGGGATTTGGGAGAATTGACAAAGGAAAACCTTGACTGAATGAATGATTCAAGCCTTAAATCCATTTCTTATTACTGACCTCGTCTTTCTAAAAACAGGAATTTTATGCCTGCCTTTATCTCATAATCTCTTGGTTTCAGTAAGTTCCTAAACATCCTTGCCTGTATTTATTTATATTTATACATAGGTCAATATAAGTTCGCAAGATCAGGGAATTCTAAACATTCCTCCCCTTTTTGACCTCAAAAAGCTTTTTATCTGCCATATAACCAACTTTCAACTTCCACTCTATTTGGCTTAAGTCTACACTGAAATCATTATAGTGAACTAAACTAATTTGTATCTGTTTCTGCTGAAGACATAATTTATCGAGATGAATCAACAAATCCCCATTTAGCACCTCCATCCACAAGATATTCCTCTGTAAACTATCAAAGAACCGGTAAATTAAGTCAAAACGTATCACGGTTAAACTTGATTTGGACCATCTAAACAAGCCACAATCTGCCCTGTTTCTACCAATTTTGCATTTGTTAGGTGTAATTACAATCGTTATTACAGGTTTGTTAATGGTTACTAATCTGACGACAGCAAGGTGACACTCAGTCGCCAACCCATAATCATTTTTTTCTAAAACACTTGGTGGCTGTTTTGATTCATGTATCATTTTAATTGCTCGACCCTTTCCTCATGTTTTTGGGGTGTAAGGCGTGCAAAAAGTTATATAAATCTAAAGGGTGGACAAACCAGTAAAAATACAACCTGGGTTGTGAAATAAGAAAAACCATCGTTTGATCCTCATCCCAACCTGGATGGACCACTTGGAGAAGTTGCTGCAAAGTGGGAAAATTTGTAAAAACTAGGCCAGATAAGGGATGTGCCAAAGCTTTGTGACATCGGTATTCAAAAAGACTTGAGGCTGTAATGCTGCCAAAGGTGCATCAGCACATTATTGAGGCAAAGACATGAATCACTGTATTAAAATATATGTATAATTTCCTCAGCTTTTTTTCTTTTTTTTATATTAATTTGCCAAATCCTCAAGTTAAACCGGTCGTTCATGTTTCCATTAAAAAAAAATGACAATATCTGAGAAAATGTAAATACTTTCCGTATGCCCGGTAAATGTATGAAATTATTATGTTTCCCCCAGAAATGGTTATTTGAACACTATTCTTGGAGGGATGGCTCCTCATGTAAGGCAGTTTAGTGGAGAGGAAGAAAGGTTCAACCACACATCAATCCCGGAGGAATAGTGGGTTCATTGGTATACAATCTGAAGAAGGGATCTGACAAACATCTGTAGGCATTGCTTCCCTCTCGAATTACTTTTCAAGCTAGCAGTAGTTTAAAAAAGGGTATCCATTAGAACTGCCAAACTTATGATTATGTTTTAAATGTTCGTAAATACAATGATACTGGTACTGGGCCAGTATTTAAAACATCCAATCCATGTGAGTCTCAGATTAAATTCAGGTCAAGTTGTTTGTATCTTGGGCAGTATAAGTTGTTGTTCAACGGCATTCAAAAACAAAAAATGCACTTTCTTTATACCCTATGTTCAGGCGCAACCACCATGGATCAATAGGATCCACATACCAGTACACAGGAATATATTGTGTACAGTATGGCTTATATCCCTTAAGCCGTCTATTGTCTGACCCAAAGGAGCCTTGGGTTGACAGGAAAAACCTGTGGTGAGCTGAAAAGAATTGAAGAAGGAGCAACTATTTACCATTCTTATACAAGTACCTCAAGGATCTTTCTAAAAAAGGAAATTTGCCCTGCCACTGGTTAGTACCATTCCTCTGGTTTCAGTAGTTTCCTAAACCACTTGCGGCTGTATTTTAATTATGTATTTATAACAGATTTATATCGTGTTCAGCGATCAGGATTCTAACTTCCTTTTGACCTCAGAAAGCTTATTCTGGGTAACTCTGTGCCTATAACCAACATTTCACTTCCACCCTTATTTTGGGCTTTAAGTCAATAACATACAAGCTGAATGCTTTTATTGGTCGTTAAAACTATATTTGTATCAGTTTTCAATAATGGCGGAAGAATAATGTTAATGAGATGAATCAACAATCATCCACATATTAGCAAACCTCCATCACCACATATAGTGTGGGCTCGTGTCACAAGCCGGTAATTAATAAATATCCCACACGTTGTTATCAACAGGTTGACTTGATTTGACGATTAAACAAGACCAACATCTGCTGTAATCTAACTACAAATGTTATAAAATATGCATTTGTGGATAAGTACAAATCTTATTTACAGGATTTGTAAATTTAATAAGGTTTTCTAAATTTGAAACGCAGAGTGACAAAAGGAAAAACAATCAGAAATTCACACCATTAAGGTCATTTTCTAAACAATTTGGGTTTGCCTATTTTTGATTCTGTAATCATATTGTGCTTCGCCCGGATTTCCAACTCCCTCAGTTTTGGGGTGTAGAGCGTCTAAAAGGTTGGATAATGAGGCTAAATTGGACCCAAAGTTATACACAGAAGGTAGACCGATTACAACAAAAACAACCTAAATAAATGTGTGCCTCACATTGGTAGCCCATTTGCAGCCAATAAGGAAGTGTTCTTACTAGTAAAGCAACAGAAAGGTAAGGGGGTTGGAAAATGTCTTAAGTACAATTTTGGATAGGCCATTTAATCCCTAGATAGCATGAAGGACATAACTATGTAGATGAATGGGTAAATGGGATTGCTCCAAAAAAACATTTTGCAGGGGAAAAAGGATTTAGGTCAAAGGCCCAGGTGGGACCCTAAATAATTTTCTTCTAACAACCATACACACTCATGTCCCCTCCTCCTTGGAATTCTAGCTTTTGTTGCATAAAGTGATAGGCTGAAACAACTGTGTTCGAACAATCATTTAAACTTGGTAAAGCTAAAATTGTCTAAAATGTCTATGTTCCTGTTTAGGCCCGTTTGAAATTACTGGTCTTAAATACATAAGTAAAATGGGCCTCATGGCAACCCATGAAAAAACATTTCTTATTTCTAAAAATACTGCTGAAGGCATCTGCCAAACCTGGTTAGGGCATAAAGAAAACGGGGCCGACTAGAGGATAATAGTAAAGTATCCCATTGATAACCCGTACAAATTATGAGATGATCAAGATTGGGTGGTAGGGCTTAAGTCAATACGTGGTGTCCACACGCTTGATAACAGAGAATCGAATGCATACCACCAAACTGCAATAATTAAATATCTAAAGGCAAACTTTTGAAATGGGGACACAGGGTACCCCAGAAGTCTTGGAAAATTGAAAAATACATTTATCCCAAGACAGCGTTTTGGTGTTGCCTTTTTTCGAAATAGAGCTTGGTCATCCATGGAGCAGGACTTGACTGAGTCCTGCTCACAGAAAGGGTGTCCCAGTTTCAATTCCTGAACAATAGGAACTATCTAAGGAGGTAATCGAAAAAAAATTGTGGGGGTAAACTAAAAATTGAATGTATGAGGGGAACCTTAACTTCATCACTCCCACAGAAAACATGGCAGTAATTGTTGGTTTGGTGAAGTTAGTCCAACCTATCTATTCAGGGCATGCTCCTCAACCAATGCCAAAAACCTTTGTATCTCCATTGGCCGCCCCCCCTACAAACCTCCATTGAAAAGCTTCGGTGGTGGTACACTTTTTGATGCTGAGGAAGTATGCCAAAGTATGTGTGGTAGGAAGCTACACATATAATTGACATAACAGAATATGTGTGTTTCTGAAGTTTGACCAGGCAACCCCGAGCCCGAAAATCAGAACAACCTTACTCAAAAAAACTGTACGTTATTTTTTTATAGGATGTCTGAAGTGCTAACAACATTTTAAATCTAAAAACGAGGTGAACCTAGTGAATCCGCTAGTTAATGAGAGAATAAGGATTTTATTACACTCAAACAAATATTCTAACATGACACAAACATACAGAGCATTTTTTTATTGCAATCACTTTAGGAAAAACGGTAGATTATTTAAAAGGATTTCCAAAGTTTTTCGAGCACACTGTATGTTATCAAATGAGAAACAAGGACGAATAATTTGTTTCTAAAAGTTATAAACTAAAGTTTTGTACAGATTGTTCCTGTACATTACAAGACACAGAGAAAGTCTTCCTTACAGATCAGCCTTAAACAATAATACATGCACACTGCCCTGGGAAAAATTCCCAGTTTTAGTAGAAATTAACTATTCATAGTATAATGTACGGTAATTTATTTAAACTTTTTAACATTGTACTTTTTAGTTATCAAGTTTAATTTAACTCCCAAAATCCTCCTTCTATTTTTATCATTTACTTTTAAGTAATTTAGGGAAGTTTAATCCTAACACGCTGCTTTCGAGATGTGCACTCATGCATGATTTGGATCGCCTGGTTAATCAAATATCGGCTAAAGGGATGTCAGCTTTTTGCCTTATCACATCATAAACAAAGACAAATGTTATCTTTTAATTATTCCTTGTAATTTAAATAAAAGATAGTTTAAGATGAAGTTGGAAGGCATTAGGATTTTTTTTTTCATCTTTCATGTATTTCAGTTGAGGTCCCATGCCATTGCTACTCCCATTTTTACAACTACAAATACTACGTTTTTTTTCCTTCATTACTTTTCATTTGCATTACCAAGATTATATACCAAGTAATCAACAGAACTGCTGATCTGGAGCTTTTTGGTTTTCTTAAAACAAAATGAGAATCAAAAAAACAAGAAACAGATGATAGACAAAGAAGAGTAATGAACATAATCTTTTACTTTTTGATCAACTTAAGATTACTTTTATGTCCACCCTAGAAGTAAAGCCTTTGTCTCCACTGCAATTGGTGATGCCGTCGGGACCCCCCTGCGTTAATTTACCCTAAGTGCATGGCAAGGGTCCAGACAGAGCACATACACATTACCCTGCCCGGGTCTTCCTCTTTTCTCCACGGCACTCCCTTGGGCTGATCCAACCCCAACGGCGGAGGTTGACGTTCTGCCACTATGTTAAAAAAAACCACACCCCCAGGCATTGCAGATCGCCTGAAATGGCACTGTGTATGTGCTCCGTCGGGCCCCTGCCAAGGCATTGTGCTTAACTTAAGGGTCCCAACAGCATCAACCCAACGCAGTGAAGACATACCCTAAAGCCCCCCCCATACACCTAAATATCGATCCCTACAATCTCCATTAGATCTAACCACAACTATGTAGTAAAATAGTGGGCCCTCCCTGATATAATCCATAGTGATTTGGAAGAATTAGAAATCTCCTCCAATCTATACCTGTTTTTGGTACAAAGAAATTTGTATGAAAGATTGTAAGGTGTTGGGGGCCCATTAAAGCCCGTTTGTCTACCTTGCAATCATTGAGACCCCATCCTTGAATGCCAATTAGGTAAACTATTAGCTTGTGTTTTTTTTCGGGCACCCTAACCCTGGTTAATTGTTAACAAACCATATTAAATGTAATTTGCCAACATTGCAAAACACCCCCCATCACCCCAGCTATGATAATGTGGGCCTCATGTTTTAATTGCCAGAATCCATGGTCCATCACGGGCTATGATAGCATTATGTGTAATACAGGCACAACCTGCGCAGTCCATAGTCAAATTATTGGTCCGTTTTTGTACTACCAACACACCCCTGCTGACACGTTTATATAGTTTTTATATAGTGTATAGTAGTAATAGTTTTTGGACTTAAGCTGTCCTTTATCATAGTAAGGTCAGAACCAAATTTTTTGTCAGATGTTATGGTTTGGTAGTCCCTTCTCTCCAGCTATATTCCAAGATCATAGGTAATTTGTGCACATTTTTAATATGTCTAAAATTCCTATATTCAGTAAAAGGTGAACTAATATAATGGAATAGACTGATTCAGCAAAGCAAGAATAATTTCAAGATTTTATTGTTTATAATTTTGATGATTATGGCTTACACTTATGAAAACCCCAAATCTAAATCTCTGAAAATTAGAATACTGTGAAAAGGTTCATATTCCTAGGCTCAAGGTTGGTCATAAATCAAAATACGCTAATATACCAACCTGCACCCTTACGCCGAACTCGTTTCCTGTCTTCTTTCACTTTCCCTCTCAGACTGGTTCAGTAGGATCACAATCCATGGAATGACTGCTGACCTGACAGTTGTGCAGAACCATTATTTGACACCCTCCAATAAGGAAACCTCAAAAAAGCTTTTTGCACAAGAAATTTTGGATTTTTTCTGAAGTTGCTGTTATAAAGCTCATTAATAGAAAAGAGGAAAAAGTGTGGAAGAAAAAAGGTGCAGCAAGCAGTAAGGGATGACAAACCTGGAGAAGGATTTTGTGGGAAAAGCCATTCAAACTGTTGTGGACTTTCACCGGATGGACTGAGGTGGGATGGCATTAAGAAGCCACCACACACAACACAGACCAGCTCCTGCACATTGGCTTTCAAATGTCGTTCCCCTCTTGTCAAAACAATCACTCCTAAACAACAAACGCAGAAAGCCGTCCTTACCATGGAACACCAATAACTGGTGTGTTGCGAAGTGGTCCAAAGTCCTCATTTCTATAAAGAGCAAATTTTGCTCATTAGAAAACCAAAGAAGCCAGAATCCCTGGAAAAATAATGAGAAGGCATGCAATCCAAGATTCTTGTCACAGTCCTGTGTTAAAATAGGAAGCCCTGCCATCTGCTGGTGTTGGGTCCACTTGTGCTTCTTAAGTTTCGGCAGCAACCTTAATGCTTCCCCTTTAATAACAACTGAATGAGCTTTTAATGGGAGAATTCTCAGCAGGAGGACTTTGGCAACTGCCCACACTGCGAAAAGTACCAAAACCCTGGTTTTTCCCCAATGACCTTGGGGATTTATTGTGCTTTGTGCTTAATTGGCCAGCCCACTCGACTTCCATAATACCTCAGCGTGCCCCACGACTGACAGAATCCATGCCATGCTGTTTTTGAGCAGTTTGTGAGCAAAAGGGGCCCAAACCAAAGTACTGAGTACATATGCATGATTATATTTTTTGCTTAGGTTCGTGACTTTTTCTAATTACATCTAGTTTTATTGAAATGTCCCATGTAGTATCAGATTTTCTGGATTTAAAGGTTTTGATAAGCTGGTAAATTAATCAAAATATAGCAAATAAAAGGAACCAAAATCAATAATCTTGCAAGCATAGTAATCCCCTATGTCATACATTGTTTCAACCTTTTTAGGTTGAATTACTGAAATTCACAGCGAACATTTATAAAAACAATATATTTTTTTTTTTGCCATTCGAATATGACTATGCCTGCTCATCACTAATGAATAAACCATGATGATCAGGTCCTTTTCAGGCAATGTTTAAAACACATTAAAAAAAAAAAAAAAACCTTAAAATGCCCTGGTGATTGCTATGACTCCTTTTTTTTTTAGCATAAAAGTTTTATTTTTTTTCCAATAATCAAATAACATAGACAGATGTTACAAATATAAATCCAAACATGGCTTGAGATCTCCCTTTACCAACTGCAGTGGAGAGACATTTTCATCCCCCTAAACTTAATTTTTCAAATAGGACGATCTTTATTCTTAAAGACATAAATACCCCCATCATCTTTAATTCCCTTACCCCACCACCTCCCCATTAATGTCCGTCCACCAAGTGAGAGAAAAAAAACGTTAAATACAAAGGGGAAAAAAAACTATGGAATGGCCTTAAAACTTTTTTAAGCATTTCTATTATATATGGGTATTATTGGATCTTCCCAGTTACATAGAAGCAAACAAGTGCTGTACAAGCGCAAATTTTCTTTATATGAGAGGTGGTGTAGCTGCATGATTCAAAGCTTGCCCTATAAAGTATGTTATGTAATTTATGTACATATCTAAGTATATAATAATAAATACATTTATGATAAACAAGTCATAAACTCTTCAAATCGGGTGAAGAATTTTACATTATGAAGCAAACTGAAAACCACTTGAGATCAAGAAAAATTCATTATCAATAGAGATAGGGATATGCTATAAATGCTTTCGTAAAGGACTTTACGTTTGGCTATTTTGAGGAAGTTAAACTTTACTATGCAAGTGTCGTAATCTGTGCTGGTCACAAGATTCAATAATGCTCTTGAACAATAATAGGAAACAATCTTAACATGTCATTTATGATGGTGTGAAACGAAACTGCTTTATTGCTTCCAACATCCATTCTTTGTTTTTTTTTGGACTGAGCCTGGGTCAAAGAAAACAATCAAGCAACGATCAGGTAATTAACAACAATGAGATCTGGATTTGCGGGCTGCTGCCACATATAAATATTTACCTGAGAACAAGAAATTCAACAATACAAGTTTATCCGTGAACTATAGCCTGCGCTCTTTCTTTCAGCACACAGGCAAAGCAAAATCAGCACAAAATTGTTTTTTTTGTCTTTTGTAATAGGCTTATTCCCACTGGAAACAATACACGCACCTGATAAGGCCCAAGAGAAACAGAGCTTCACAGCCGTCAGGCAGACTTTAAAATCCAGACAAACGAAACAGTATCACACATCCTGCTAAGCTAGCATTGATTTTAGAGGGTTCAACATTTTTAGTTTAGCAATCCTGGGATGCAGAGTATCCCCATTAAGGAAGGCTGAACAAAAAAAACAGAAATGTTTTCACACCTGGGCTTCCAACTCTAACATGCTTCAGACACTTGTGCTGTAGCTTTGGGATTACCCTTAATTATTGTTCTCCCTTGTCCCAGTGCTTTCATACAGGAAAGGATTAAAACAGATAACCTCTTTCAATGGTGGATATGACATAAAAGACCTTTGGAACAATGGGGGGGTGGGGGTTTGTCTATTGCCTTTTGGTGTCCTACTTTCTGAGGAACGGTTTATCCATGTTTTTTCAGTTGTACGCCTGAACATTTTGGGTTGCAAAACAATGCTTGAGGCAACACATTTAAGCCTTTGGAGCAAATACAACAAAATCGATAGGCTATCAACCAATACGCTGGAATCACTTTTTGCAATACGTTCTATTGGTGCAGGTGATTTCCAGGTAAAATTCACATGATAATTAATAAATTGAAATCTACAAGCCAATAATGTGGACCCTTGTCTTTATTAGAAATGTATCAGAATGGCCAATATACTAACTCAAATTTAAAATCAACTTTCCAAAGTTTGTCCCCCTCGCTAAGATAGGAATACATGTATCGATTTTCACAACAATGGCGATAGATTAGGAATTTTTTCATAATTTTGATTGAATATCGATTGTGCCTATATCGAATGTTCATATTACTGTGTTTTCATTCCACCGAATAAAATTTTGTTCGATTTTGAACACAAAAATAGCTTTTATTCCAAAGTATTAGATCGAACAACAATTATCGAATAAAACAATGGTACGTTCGTTTCACTCGTTTTTTTTTGCCGATAGATGAAAATAGATAATAAAATTTGGACCCAACATGTCCCGATCATCAGCCCTTTCGGAAGATTTTTTTTTGTTTGATATTGTTTCACTATTTGCTTGATGTTTAAGTTTTCGTTCAACGATTAAAAAATTATCTTTTTTGAGTCTATCAAACAAAAAAAATAGACCCGTTGGTATTCCCACCTTTACATTAATCCCCCTTAAGCTAGCCACACACGGCTTCAGATGGAAGTGACAGATTTCCGAGGAACATAGGGTTTTGCGTGCGCGATCACGGCTCCCGATATTCCGTCGCATCTGTTCACCTCATCTTAGCCATCCACTGTCCCTTTCGAGAGGAATCAATGGATTCCTCCTCGAAAACGAACGTCGACCAACAGGTTTCCACATGTTGGAAGACCTTTGGTCCGAATCCAATGCAATGGAGGCCGGTTGTGGACAGCGGAAGACAGCAGCCAGCACAGGATTTGGACAGGCCTGTGGTTTCAGTTCAGTTTTCAGCCGCTCTTGTGTGAAGGGGGCTTGTCCAGCCTGCTGCTAGAGGAGAGCAGAGAAGAGAAGGGGGGCTGGCTGGGTGAGTGCCCTGTGTAAGTGCGGCTGCGTGTCTCCCAGCGCTGCAAAAGAAGCTGAAGCTGACTGCTAGGGAGACCGGTCGTCGCCCATCCGTCCCCAGTAAATTGGAATGTGCCCTGTGGTTGCACATTGATTACTGTACGATCGACCGCGAATTCAATTACAGCGTGGTGACTTCACCACGCTCTATTGGATCGCCGGTCGATTGCCCGGGAAATCCCTACCCGTGTGGTGGCCAGCTTTACAAGGGGCCACAGGACCCATTTTTAGGATATCACATGTTTACAATATTCTTTTAACATAGTGATCAATAAAATTCCATAACCTCAAGATAAAAACATATACCTACAAGGTAAATTCAATTCTCAAAGATAATAACAAAAAGGATTACTATATATATTGGTGTGGAATCATCCTCAAACGGGCCGCTTTCAATCAACAGCAAACCATACGACAGGTTTCTCTTTATTTAGGGCTCCCTGCCCGTATTTATTCAATAGTTCCCACAGAAATGACTCTCGCAGGAGTTTTTTCATCATAACACAATGTCTTTGGAATACAAGCCTCCTGGCTTGCACAGGTCCACACAAGCCTCTCCCTTTAGCTGAGCTTCAGAGGAAAATGCTATCACAGCGCCCTGGCACCTAGAATGTCCCCACCTGGGGCCACAACACACTCCCTGTGTTGCCCCCTGGTATCCTGCTGTTTTCAGCAGCCACGTGGTCTCCCCACCATTTTCTCATTGAAGCCCTGACTGACCTGGTCCCAGCTCCTTTTGTGGAGACAACAACACCCGCCCAGGCTCATTTTGGTCCAGCAGGTAATATCTTGGGTGGAGTGGGGGCCCCCCCAGATTCCTTTTCCATCGCTCCTACAGAGTCCCAGAATCCCGAACACCAAAACATATCAAAACTGGGCAGCAACCCACTGTCGCTCCCCAACACTACTCTGGACACACCACCAGACCCCCTCACTGCCACACTCATGGACTGCTTACCACCCCGGTCCTGTCACAATATTAAATACCCCACAAGAATGCATATTTTCTAAATCTGCTTATTAAATCCATATCCATTTTATGCTGTAAAGATACAGCGTGGGTGACGCCAACTAAATCGACAAACGGTGCAATGCCCTTACCCACATTGGGCAATCGATCCTTGGCCAATTGCTTATGCTAGAGACCTTGTTTGGATCAACCAGATTTCTTTTAAAGGTGCCCTGTTCTCACTACAATACAACTGTTTTATAGCCTCTGATGGCTTGCCCCTCACTGGTTCCCTGGGTAGAAACTGATTATATAAATAAGAGAACTAGAGCCCCTTCCTCAGCTTCTAGATTTACCACAATGAAAATATGTACAAAGCAATTGCCACTAGATTTACAATATATAAAATTTTTCTCATATACTACATTATTTGTATGAAATGAGGAAACAGGGAATTGCCTATGCTTCACACTTGTTAGCCATTTAATTTTGATCAATTTTGACCCACCCCAACCTAAACAATCCCTTTTCCTAATTAGTCATTATTACTTCATTAATTCAGTTACCCTAAGGTTTGCCCCCCAATCCCAATAAATGATTTTACAAGTTGGTTAACCTGCCAACTCCCCAAGCATGCTCTAAATTTATTTTCAGGTCTTTCTAGGTAGGGGTAGCACTTGCTGTGTGGGGCTTACCTTCGGGTTGGGGCAGGCAAATTTAGAGGCGAAAGTTAATGCCCATCTAGAATTGAAATTTGGGAATAGGCCCTTTTTAGAAACTAAGGGATCTTACCTGGTTGGGTAAGCATGCCCACTGTGTGTAATATCCAGGATCTTCCATAAGTTTTGGAGATCCAGGTCTTGTGGCTGTTTGGCAACCAAATAAGTAAAGCTTGGCAAACTGAGTTATTTTAAATCCAAATAACCCTCTTTCATCACTAGCCCAGTGGTTTTCTGGGGGGCTGTGCGTAGGTTCATCCCAAAATGAGCAAGCCCCTCCCATTCCTTAATTTGTGTGTTTTGAATAAAAGGGAGGGAGGGGGGGGGGCTTCCGACATGTTCCTAAATAGAAAATGGTGGCCCCTGAAAGAAGTTTTGGAAAGCCACTACACTAAGAAGCCCCTAAAATTATTATTTTTGGACCATAAAATGTACTCTGCTCCTTCACTTAAAGCGCCCCCATAAAACACGTGCACGCACACAGCAAATTGCCGTAGGATCGTGGTGGCCACATGGACGAAGATCCCGGTGGTCCCCAAAGCCGGGGATCCCGGCCAGATAACGCAAATGTCCGTAAATCGCTTGGTTCCGATAGGCCATTGTTTGAATGGTGGACCACGGCACAACAAAGGGTTGGCCCGCCATCTCTGAACGACTGATGGGTTGGGGCCTTTTAAATCAACTACACTGATGTGGTGTTTGCTTCCCTCCTCTTTTTTTACTGTCTACTGTATAGCCAAAAAATGGTTCAGTAATCTACCGATTGTTTTTCAACAACCTCTGGTTCAAGTTTTAAACTCTGCAACCCTTTAAAACCAGTCTGGACTGTGTGTCTCAAATAAACTCCCTTCCCGTAGGTTGGGAAAGATAAAGTCTTGGCGGGAAGATTTTTTTTTTCTGTTACAACTGAGAGCCAGTGTTTATCGTTTTCCTAAAAAAATGGAACTTCCCCCAACCAAGAAGATTAATCATATATGCATATGTATTAAGGACTGGTGAAACTGACAAGAATCGTCATTATTTTTTAGACTACAAGGTAGTTGCAGACTATGAAGTTTCTAATGGAGTATTGCCTATATTTTGGCCAAAACATTGGCTTTTTTGGTATAACACTTTCTGCTAACATGTCACAGTTTATTAACCCCTAGATCAACCCCCATTTAAAGGTTTACACATGAAATCCAAGACCTGTGAAATTCCTAGACAGAAATTACTGTTCCTCAATTACTAAGAGCATGATTAGTCCTTTTGTATTGGCTACTGTGCCCTACACAATACATGTTACCCATTTCTAAGTACAAAGCAAATTACCGGTATCCACGATTTTTATCATTCATCATATGCCTAAACGGCAAATATCATCTACTTCTAGTAACAGGAGTCAAGGGGGATAAATACACCTTGGGCAAAAATGTTTACTTCCCCTTATAAAAGAGAAGAAGTTTGGAGAATTCTCCAGTAATTGGATGGAAATGCCCATATGAAAAATGAGCCTGAAATTTGTGGCACCGAGGGACTGTGTGGCATTACATTTGCGAAGCCGTGATGGCTCAAACTCTAGCCACTAAAAGCACTACACCATATAAAGAATCCAAATAAGTAGCACAAATGTACAATAATCCATAAGAACAAGGGCCCTAAGATATAAACAAACAGAAAGGCTTGAAGCAACTAAAGCATACTTATCGGTTGTTCTTCAGGCTTGGTCCCATGCCAA
>CM070032.1:50135038-50157061 GCA_036250615.1 Ptychadena robeensis | reverse complement strand
CCCCCCCCCCCCCCACACACACACACACCTATTGTATAATCTCTCTAATTTATTGGATACAACAAATTAGTCCCCATGTCATCCACCTAGACTGCTACTACTACTCTCACATATCCACAGTCAATGGAGACTACATAATGGTTCTGAACTAGAAATATTTCACCAGATTTATTTTGTCAAATTTTTTGTATTTTGAAAAACCCTTTAGTAGATTCAAATATAAAATCATCAAGCAGTGATATTTAGACAATGGGGGTGATGTGATAAATGGGTGGTGCGATTACACAAAATCTGAAATGAAGGAATGTCACTATTACAGGCATATCGCTTAAAGAGGCTTTCAATGGTGTGCACAGAAGTTCTCACCAGTATAATACAAAATGATGGGACCTTGCAGAACTCCTACATCACAGCAGCAATAATTTAGCTTGTTAATTCTTCCAGCTGCAGTATAAACAACCACAGGGAGTTTTTCTGTGAAACCCGCATCAGCTGTGTTTTGTTTCACAGTCAACAGCACATTAAAGTGAAAATCAATGCAACTTTTCTAGTTTTCCTTAAAACGAATGTGATTTGCCATTTATATTGTTATTTTCTCACTAGCATTCTTTTCTAATACAGACGGTTAATTAAGCCTCTACAGCAAAGCTTTATCTAAAAATAAATCATGAACATGTTTTTTGATTTCTGAAGATTGTTTTATAGAACTTTATTTTATAATGAATGCAAAAGTTTCTCATTTTTATACTAGGGGTTTCTGTACTGAACTATGAACTATGTTAGCACTCTGGTGCCTTAAACTTCTAATCATCAAAATTGGTCCAACCATCTTCCAGAAAAAAATCTGTGCTCTTGAGATGAGGTTCAGGTATGACATGGGGTTTGAGACAAACTAACCACTGATGTAATATTCGCGTAATTTCGCGAATATCCGCCATAATATTCGATTCCATATTCGCAATCTCGAATATCCGCACTTACGTCATGAATTGCGATCTAAAAATCGCATTTGCGATCCAATATGCGCAATGCATGCAAGTCAATGGAGCTCGGATATTCGATTGGGAGAATATCCGTCATTTCCGTTTTTAAAAAAATCGCATTGCGATTATATAATCGTGATCACATTCATTGCAATGGATCGCGATTATAAAATTGTGATTATAAAAGCGCAATAAATCGCGAAAAATCGCGATCGCGTCGGATATCCAATGATATATTCGCGAATATTCGCGAAATGGCGAAATAGCGATATTCGAGCTAAATATTCGAGCTAAATATTCGAAAATCAAATATTCGAGCTCAACACTAAGTATAATACAGGCAAACTTCTCTTGGCATATATGCATCAATTGTTAATGGAGCCTCGGGTTATGAATAGCAATCTGTGCAGAACCAACCACTTTCTACCACACTAAAAACCAAACAGAATGTTTTCTTAGATAATTTCAGGTTTAATTCTTTCAGTTTAAAACAATTAAGAGCCTAGACTAGTATCTCTTTAAGAACCTGATAGCTCCTTAAATGTCAACACCTTATTTGTTGATTGGACTCTTTACATTACATTCTATATACCATACATTGACACATGGGTTGGTTACAGTATACCAAGGAATTTCTGTTGGCAGTCCTTGTGTCAGCATCAAGCAAAAAAACCTCTTAAAAAAATTTATCATGTTTTTGGTTGTTTCCCCATTATATTATATATAAAATAAATAAATATTGACCGTATTGGTAGCATCTGCAGTCAGTGATTGGCGGTGCTCCATAAATAAGTCCTGATTTGTTTTATAGAAATGTGTAGGATTCCCCCTCTCCTTTATATGTTAGTCATGATGCCTTCACCTCACCTCATCTCAAGAAAAAAGACCAGGCCAAAGTAGTTTGCCAGACCACATGGTACAAAAGTAGGAGGACTTGTAAGGCATCTAAAATCATAAGGTAAACTTTAACTTTAATTTCCTATAAATATACACATTAATAAAAAAAAAGCAATAAAAACTAAAATAACAAAAGTACTGGTGTTTAAAGTACATACTCCATTGATTACATATGTAGTGGAGTGGTGCAGGGCTGACTGCTTGGTGACTGTCTGGGCAAGGCCCCTAGGGAGTACGTGACCTAGGGCACCAGGTGCTGGCTGGGTCTCTTACCGGTTGGCGCGCTTTTCCCTTCTTCTTCCTATTGGGCATTCATCTTGGGCCTGTAATGGGGAAATACACGGGCGCTACTTACTGTAGGGGAGACAGGCACCCTGGTCCAGACAGGTGGTCAGTAGTGATGGCCGAACTGCCCGCAAGGCGGACAGTTCGGCCACGAACAAGCATGTTCGCCCTCCTTCTCGCCGGCGGACAGTACGGGTGTTCGACCCGCCCTGTTTGCCGGCGAGAAGGAGCCCTCTATTCTTCCTCCAGTGGGATCAGAAGCAGCGAGATCCCGCCGCAGGAAGAATGTTTTCACTGAAGACTGGGTAGAGAACCCGGTCTTTCAGTGAAAAACCGGCTTGCAAACCTGGATGTGACGTCAGTGACGTCACATCCGGTTAGCACAACCAGGAACTATGCGTTCCAGGTGCCGGATGTGACGTCACATCCGGGTTTACAGATTAAATCTACAATTACAGAATTCGAATCTGTCCGTGGATGGCGGACTTTTTTAAAAGTCCGATCCACCCGTTCACAGACGGACATGGCCGAAGTTCCGTTGGTAGACAGTATATCTACGACTGGGGCCACTTTACTGAAGGGAAGATATCTTACACATGCAGCACTTTCTCTGTTCCCAGAGAAAGGGTCAGTTATTTAGGGAAGTATTCAGTTTCAAACATTAGATAGTGGATGCTGCAGCCCAAATCCTCCAGAGGTGTCTTCCTATCCACAAGAGACTGTGAGCTTCCCAGGGATAATACTCTGAATGGGGGTGACAGTCCACAACTACCCAAGCCCTATAGGGGAAATGATCTACTCACATGCTGCTGGAGTTTCCTGCATACCCCAGGCCTCTCAGGTTCTGGCAGGATGGCTGCTGAATCTGCAGGCTGTATCTTTTCTCCAGGCAAGACTACTTAGGCCCCTCCTATCATTAGACTATATCCCCTCTGGCATGGGCTAGCAGCTAGAGAGAACACAGAGATGCATCTAACCATTTCATGGACAAATCCTGTTACGCTACACATATACATATCAATCAGATTGCATCCTTGCTGTCCTTCCTTGTATGTATCAATCTGTCCTCTATGTGTTTCAAGATAATAAGCAGAAAAACAGCAGCTGTACTTACTGTGTTTCTAATATATACTCTTTTACATTCCATAGAATAAAGAAGAAATGGAGAACCAAGTGCATGAGTTATATGGGGGGTTGGGAAACTACTTCAGCTCTGCCTTTTATCTTAAGATTATTTTATTGCAAGATTATCACTGTAGTTTTCACACTATAAGACACACCCCATAGTTTTGGAGAGAAAATTAGAAAAGAGAAACAAAAAAGAAATAAATAATATCAGAAACACAGCCACTTACATAAAGTGAATATACTGAATGTTCCAGAAAAGTAGGCAGGGTTGGACCATGCAGTATTGACAGGACTGTCAGGGCTGCAACTTTAGTTTGTTTCTATATACTAGCAGTACCCATTCTCTGAACATGTTGATCAACCTATGAATAGACACATTTTACAATCTGGCATTAACAACTTACCCATGAGCAGCTTTTTACATATGGGAGGAGATATGAGTCTGTGTCACAAAATGTATTTATTGCAATGCAGAATGTTAATGTAAATACACAAATCATGCTATCTAATTGTAAAATGTCTCTCTCCAGAAGTTGGTCAGTGCGTTCAGAGAATGGGTACTATATCATTCTTGGTGGTGGCATTTTAGCCTGGCCGGAGGGAAAGGTACCATTTCCAGTCTCCTAGCATGCAGAGCTACTGCTCTCAAGATGATTGGGACTTCATATAAAAAAAAAATATATTTTTTACATATTCGGACCACAAAACATGGGGACATTTTCTCATTGATGGTGAAAAAGTGTGTCTTATAGTCCAAAAATTCAGTAAGTCACAAATACACAAGGGAAAACTTAATTAAAAAAATGGCGGATAAGGGTTGTTATTAGTTACTTACCAAATATAGATCAGAGGCCCAGAGGAGTAGATAGGAAGAAGGAAGAGAATCCTACTCTGGCTTAGATTTACTGCACAATCTGCACAAATTTGTTTGCTGACCAAAACCTGGTACACCCACAAGGTAAGGCTATCACTTGTCATATGCTCTGATGTAAATCTTGTGGTGTGCACGGAGACTCACACTCTCTCTAAACTTTAAAAAAATAGATGGTCTTCCAAGCACTTTGTCTATTATACAGTTGTTGTCAAACCTGACCTTGGCTGAGGGGTCCATGGTAGTCTGTGAATGTGGGGTTCATTGTGGGAATTAACTTACCCTTATTTCCACTTATTAAAATTGATTGAAAATATTGATTATTATTTATTGAAATATGGCAAGCCTTGTGAGATTTCATACCAGTCATTGGATTCCACAGAGGATTTGGATAGGAGTAGACAATTTATGCACCTTTATTTTGTCCTTGGTCTAAGGCCCTCCCGCTCCATTGACTGCCCTTTGCCCTTTCTCTGCATTTTAAAATGGTGTGGAATGCCTGCCCTTTAGATATTTCCCCAGCAGATGTGGCTACTACAGTCTAACTTGTATTAAAAGATAAATGCTTAGCAATAGTAGAGTGTTGTAAATGCTTAAAACACACAAAAACCTATTTCAAATCACTCACAGCATTATGTGAGTTGATGCTTATGTTGGTCACTGTAATTTACTAAAACCTTATGGAAACTGAACAGAAACTGTGACTGTTATTATGCCTGTCTCTGATTGCTGTGTTTAGCTTATTCAGAAAAATATGTTAGATGAACAATGGCCAAAATGGCTAGTCATCTAAAAAGCATTCACTTTTTTGGCTCATGTAACATGTATTTGCCTTGGTGCCTTATCATTCAAATAATCACTATACTAAATTTTATTAAATCATTAGTTCTTAAAAATCTGTTTTTGCAGCTTTTGCCACTGAGTGAAGAGAGAAAAAAATTGTCTATTGGATTCTATTTCAGTCACATTTAATGTATTTGGAACAATTTATTGCCAGAATGTCTTAGTTACATTGATATGTCACACTTGAAAGAATTCTTTAGGGAATTTGTTCAGATTAGAGAATGTGCTCCTCTGCTACCATCACCAAGACAGATGGCATTTTCTTCTTGCCAAATGCCAAGTGTGTCATTTGCAGTTAATTGATGAAAAATATAGTTATAGAAATATTAAGATACAATATGTACTTTTAGTAGCAATTAAAAATGAAAACACACATGCATTGTTTAATTTCCATAAGAGCTATATATGCAGTTATCACTATAAGTTCTTACAGGTATGTTTTATGTGTTATCTTGACACGCTGACTTTCTACATAACCCTTTTCTACCATTGTTCATCATAAATGAAATCTGTTGTATCTACTGTTTGGTGACTATGATATTGTAATGATCTAGGGTCAGGCATGGAGTTCAGAACTGAAACAGCAACACAGGTGCAGGCAGGATCAGTGCCCACACAGCGTTAGTGGAGAGGGAACATGCAGAAACATAGTCAGGAACAAGCTGAAGTCAGTAGCCAATGGTGTCACATTAGCAATAAAGCAAGATGAAGAGTAGTTGGGTAATCATCAGCCAAGGGTCATTACACAGGTAATGAAGACAAGATATGGGGGCCAGGAGTTCAGGGTTCAACAAGAAACTGGGTATCAATGTATCTTTGTACAAGAGATTCAACAAAATACACAATCAGAATTTTATTTGGCTCAGGAGACAGACCTGCAACTAGACAGTGAGTTCAGATCCTGACAGATATTGAGAAGTCAAAATGATTATATAACTGCTGCCCAGAAGAAGACACCACACACCAAAACACAAGAAAACAGTTTCTGGCAGGGAGCCAAGTTGTGGTTATTCCTACCATAAGACGCAGGCATGCTTTTCCCCCGATATTGGGGGTAAAAAACTGCATCTTGTAGTATAGTAATATGGTACCAGTTGTGTAAATAATGGGAAACTCATAATCAACAGCTACATAGAGTATTGTTTTCAGGCATTCAGGATTCATATTAATTAGTCTACCCTGTAAAAAAAACAGGGTTTTCTTGGGAAGTTTTCTACTTATTAAAAAGAAACTTAAAGAAGTTTTGGGAACTATTCTCAAAAGTCAGAAGAGGGGGAAAGGACTAGTTACTTGAATTGACTGTTTTGTCCTGCAGAGCAATTCTATGCAAGTAAATGATACTTTAGTAGAGATAATTTTATAGATAAATCAAAATGTTTCCATCTCCAAGAAACAAGTAAAAGTCATGTATGTTAATCTCATCCAGAAATCACTGTAACTATAATGTAACTATAAGTAGAATGTCTCAAGTTATTTCATAATTCATACTATTACATACACTTGTATCCCATGCTGTATGACCACTATAACCCCACATCAACACATGCATTCCTAAAAAGGTTGGGTTTAGGAATATGTATTATGTCATTTATATTCACAAGGCTCTAGATCGGTGGTTCTCAACCTATGGGTCTGGACCACCTTGGGGGTCAGGCGACCATTTCACAGGGGTTGCCAAGTTCACTGAAAGCATCAGAGCTGTTGCCCACAAGCGGGGTGGGAAGTTAGGAGGAAATGTAACACACCCTCCCTCTTAACATTTGCATGAGGGGGATGGGAAAATATGAGGGAGGGGACATGATTGTGCCAGAAGTGATGCCACATGAGTGTAAAATCCAGTATTTGTAACATAGAAGGACTCCACACCAGCACTTCCGCTTTCCAAATACAGGAAGTGACGCTTCATTAAGTGACTTTCAGGGTCCTGGATGAAAAAGGGTGGAAACCTCTGCTCTAGATGGTGTTCAAATATAGTAGACTACCTACTAGATGCAGTAATGGTCCTGATGCTGAAAACATCAGGATAAATGACAGACTTGACCAAGTAGCAAGTGGTTTCTGTATAGACGTTTGAAGCAGATATTTAGTTTTGATGGAGAATACTTTCTAAGTAGTAAGTTTATAAGACGGATAGCTGATATATTTCAAGACTTTCATATTAGAATAAAATACTCCGACTTGAGAACTAGATATTAAATATGAAGCTACTGCATTGCACCCATTTCTTCAACATGTCATTCGGAAACAGCTGAATAACATAATGACAATCTTTTAAATAAGGAGTCATTTTGGTTCATATAGAAAAATTCTAACTTCTACAAGACATTTTTAGAAAATAATGTTCAGAGGCATAACTCTTCATTATGAAAAATAATTGACCTTACAGAGAGGGTTGTTTAATGGACTTTGAACAGAAGCTGTTCTGTGTTAGACACATTTAAGCAAGCTTAAAATGCTGCAAACGGCTCTAGCATTGCAGGCTTCTAAAAAGTATTGTATCCCTCAGCTCATTTATATTCTGTGGACATCCGACATTACTTATATCAATACATTCTATTATAATCACTCTTCATTGAGGTCTTCACCCTGATCATCCGAGTCCTCACAGCTAGAATTAACTCTCACCCTAAGTCCAGTAAAGAATAACAATTATACTTTAATGCAGAGAGAATTTACAAGGAAAAGTGATACAGGCTGTATAATTATAGAAATGTATAATGATTTCTGCAGGGCAGACAAAAACTAATAGCTGAAATATTTAACAGTATATGTTATACTATTTACATGGATAAATGCTGCCTTTGATGCATTCCGTTTGTACACATTAATTCTAACAAGGATGTTAATGGAACGTCTAGTTACTGCAAATGTTTCTTACTCTAGTTTTTTTTTTTTTGATGAGATCATGACTGACAAGAGAGTTGATGATTTTCCAGCTGATTCATTAAAGCTGTACAAAAAGCAATTATGTGCAAAATGCCTGAATCCAGTCATTTTAGTGAACTCATACCTGAAATGGAAATTCTGATTCTATTTTGGGGACTAGATTCTATCAGTGGCTAAAGAGAAGGGCACTTGTCCTATCAACCCTACCCCCCATTTTACAAAAACCTACCCTTACCCATACATACCCCAATTTCTTCACTTTTTTTGCTGGTTGGTTGACATTTTTAGAGCTGCGTCTCATCTTCTCTGCCCGCATGTTGTGGGGGTTTAGCCTCAAAGGGGTGCTTTTAATGACATCAATTCACCTGAATGAGAGCAGTGGACCCACCATGCCACCAAACAAGCATAAACCAGGGCACAGAGTCTAAGGAGCCCCCCGGTATTAACCAGAGCATTCTGCAAGGTGGAACCCCCAGCTTGTAGTCCCTAGCTACACTTACTTGGCAGAATATCGAAGGCGTGGTATTAAAACGGCAGGCAGACAGGCGGTAGTCAGGGCAGGCGGCAAATGGGGTAATCGAAGACGGTCCAGGGGTCAGTAACGATAAGGAAATAGGAAGAAGCAGAACCTGTGGCTCAGAGACATAAAGCACTCATTGTTCAGGCAATGCCTTGTTGCCTCAGACTTCCTTATATTCACAGGTCAGGTGGCCTGATAGGACAGGGCTCCAGGTGAGTGGTAATTGGTATCAGCCAGGAGAGGAAATAGGAGTACATCATGTGCCAGCATCACTTCCACCAGCAGAAGGAGCTGATCTCCGAAAGGTCCTGGTCCTCTGAGGTTTGGGATGTAAAGCAGCCAAACTGGTGGATGGCACGTCTGTGGTTGCAGATCACACACAGCGATCTGTGACAGTTCTCTATCAGGCTCCTGGCCATATTTATTTACCCCACACAGTCCAAACAGAAATCACAGGGGTGATTAATATCAATTGAAAGTCCTTTAAAATGCCAAGCCTCCTGGCTTGCAAACATCCAACAAAGACTTTCCCCTTCAAATTCAGAGAAGCCTTTACTGGCCTGACTCGCAGTAGTGACCAGCCTGGACCACACACTCCTTGTGTGCCCTCTGTATCTGCTGCTCCAGCAGCACCATGTCCCCCATGGTATCATCACCAAACTTGCAGAAGAAAAGGGTTGGAGGTATAAAAAAAGAGAAAGTATTGCTCTAACAAAAAAAATTTTTGCATAAATTAAGTCCGAAGTCAAAATTTCAAAAGTTACTTTGATTCTGAATCTAATTTATACAAAAACTACATGTGCTATAACAAAACCTTTTTACTCCAATGTTCCCACAACCCTTTTCTACATCTCCAGCAATTTTGGTGATGATGCCATGTTCAGGGGCTTTGCAATCAGCTCACAAATTCAGGTAGTCGAAAAATTTGACCATCTCTAATCAGGAGCACTGACACAATGCTCCTTTTGAGGAGACACACAGCCCACGCTTGCAGCCTTTCAGCAGGTGTAAATCCCTGCAGTGTACCTAGATGGAATGCGAATGCCTGCCCAGTTCCTTCCCTCCCATTCCAGAGTCCAGAAAAAACCCCTGAAAAAAATAAACAAAAACTGCACAGCAACCTACTGTAGCAGTCTTATACTTCTTCCAGGATACACCACTTAACACTTTTACTGCTGGATATTGTCCATTTACACAGTGACAAAAGACTGTGCTGCAGCTATCCCACTCACAATGCAGCTCTGGTTTTAAGGAAGACAGTAGTCCTTTTGCTATACATGAAGCAAAAGCTTTAACCATGTGTACAAAAAAAAACTGCTCTGATTCATACCATTGAATTTATGGGGGGACGGTGAAAAACTTTACCAAGGGCTGTTGCTTTTAATAGGCAACAGAGTTTTTGAAAGATGTCCAAGATGTGTTAAAGATCATTACATGGCTAAATACACAGCTACTGTTGAAGGAATCCATGATTGGATTGGAAATGTTCTGTTTTCACACATCTTGTGTGTTGGCTGGCAGTGGTACCCATGTACACAGCAAATTATACGTTCACTAAGCTCAAATGTATTTACTGCGCTTTCAATGTCGCCTACTCTCCTTGTAAAGGCTTCCAATTATATGGCAGTTGCATTTATATGCCCACACTGTTGACTGTGTTCAGTGTCCTTATCAAAGATATACTGTAGATGCTATAGCTACTTAGATGTAATAAAAATAAAGAACAAAGCTTTTCTGTGGCTCTGACTCAGTGCTGATCCTGGAATGTCTGTTGAACCTCCGCAGAGTTAACTCACTCTCATCTTTATCTGTATTTTATTATGTTCTGTATTCCCCTACCTCCAAGTCACACCAACAAGAAGGACCTTAGTATTTTAAGTTTACATTAAGGTCATTCCCTTGGATACAATTTTTTACTGCAATCTCTCAATACAATACATTCATTCTGTACAATAAATAAAGGGTTGGCCTTGACAAGAAATTGTCTTGGAAGCAGAATATTTGCTGAAAATAGATTTTTTGTAACTTTTGTAGGAATTCCTCATGCAGACACATGTTTGACATTGCTCCTTCTGTGCTTTTCTCTGTACACCAATGGTATTTAGAAGTTGTGGAATAAACTTAAAACCATATACAGCTCATCTAACCATGCTACTGGCAGTGCACCATAGGGATTGGGCTCAACAGCACACTAATGTAGTGTAATGAAGAGGTTTTACACTTCTGTGTATAGATAATTGTGTATGTATATTTGTATAGTCAGGCCATAACACCCTGGTTAATGCTGTTAATGCGTGTATATACCTTTAAGGAAATGCATCTTTTGCCCAAGCAGCTGTTGAAAACACTCTGGAGGATGAGGTCATGGTTACTCTTCCCGTTATTTGAATTAAGTTATCTGCCTGGATACTGGCTTAATTCCTCCTCTAGGCAGAGGTTATATACTAGTATACTTACTAGCAGTTGGTTTCCTGGGTCTTTTTTCTGGGCTTCTGCCCACTTCAGAGCTTGGAGCTCAAGATTCCCAACATTAAAGAAGCCCTCGTTCTCCTGCAGCCTTCCTGAATAGTGTTCCCACCCAGGGTCTGGTTGAGGATACCTCCAATAAATGTGTAACCTTTCGCAAGGACTGCCATTTTTAATCTGGACTTTTTGTATCCTGAATCCTGCTGGAGCAATATACCTAAGTAGGTGCCAACAGTGATGGGCAAGTGACGAACTGACTCCCCACACCTATATAACAAATGGACCGCTTGTAAATAGTGCTTCTCTGGACTACAGATATGGGTAAGAGCAATCAGCCTCCTCGTCTGACATCCCAGCAGTTGGTTAGGACTTCTGTGTGGAACGTAGCTCCCTATGCAATGTGCCCCACCCCTGTTATTGGTGATGGTGAAGGATTGTATATACTCCTCTAGTAAAAACAGTTATCCCCCTGCCAGCTTTGTGGACAGGCTTTACTGTGTGCGCTGACAGAAACAAGCATAGACATCTTTAAAGTTCCAAAAAGAATGTCCACAGTGGGGAAAAAGACGCAGAGGGCATTCCCATTCTGATAAATGGGAAAGAGTCCATTCTGCGTTATCTGAGGTGTTTTGAAGCTGCAGAATGCTGCATCTTCACTGCAGAATGCTGCATCTTCACTGCAGAACCGTCTGAAGATCAATAGACGTGTCTTCAAGATGTGATGCTATTTAGGCGATGTTTTTCAGTGTCTTTGGTAAGCAAAATCAATAGGGTCTAAGCCGGGAATGACGCAGGGAATCCTCCAGAAAATGTGCCAATAGTACACTGTACTCTGCCATGATTACCGGCTCCTTCCCGGCGTCAATTAGACGCCGGCAGTGTGTGGGGAGAAAATCGACGTCCCTTCCATTAACATGGAGGTCTATGGTGCGGCCCCCCGTCATCAATGACGCCAAAGACACGCTATGGAGAAATGCTGCAGGCTCGCACCCAATCCTGGCATGGGCACCGTTTGATTCACGATCAAACTGCGCCCGTACTGGCTTCATGCGTAATGCCCAGGAGGTAAAATTTCTTGGGATTTTATCCTATATGATATTACAAGAGAAATCAGCTGTGATCAATTGACAAACAATACATCAGTGAAAATGAAACTAGGTAATATGTTGGCAGCCATTCACATTCAAATATGTTTATTTTACTTTATTTGTTTATAATCCCTAATATCCAACATGTAGCTATATATTTCCAGGAGTGTCCTTATGATTAAATTCTTATAAATGATTCATAAAATACAAAGAATAATTCATACAAAGAATAAGGACCATACAGAGCTTAAAAATATAAAAAAAAGTTTTACATGATATTCAAAACAATCTCCATAGTTCTATGTGCTTTTCCATTTAATATTGTTCTCTAACAGCTGACATATAATCACACAAAATACTGAACTGGTGTTTATTAAATACTGTAATAGGTATCGACTGGAGTTGACTGATGGCAGAAAATAACCAGAAAACTTAAATTACAATGATCCGAAAAAAGATTACGCATTGCCGGCTGCTGATTTATATTTTTTTATAGAGTTCGATTACTTTTATAATAAGACCTCTGTGATAAAGATCAGGATGTGGTTCCTCTCTGTGTGGCACTGCAACCAATTACATCATCACAGCAAGTATGTGTAATGTGGTTTGACAGCTTGTCAGTTCCCAGATTAAATAGAGCATGGTTATTTGATCAATACTGTTCTGAAATGGTGGCCAGTTTATACAGACAAAACTTTTTTATTGCTTACTGTAATCTATTATTTGCATGATACAAAGCCATAACAGTCACTAAGTGACTTTTTAATATATATTGTTATTTTTCTGCTAAAATCCCTGCCAATGATTTAAATGTATTTTCTATTCGTTAAGCTGGACATGGATTTTTAGATTTGTCGCAGATCAAACGCCGTGCATGAAATCGGCCACAGATCTAAAGTGCAAAACTTAAAATTGCCCATAAAACATCCAGGAAATCATCCTAACAAATTACAGACATGTCCTAAATTTTAGAAGGATCTCCTTACCAGTGATGGCCGAAGTGCCCGCAAGGCGGACAGTTCGGCGGCGAACATGAATGTTCGCCCTCCTTCTCGCCGGCGAGCAGTACGGATGTTCAACCCGCCCCGTTCGCCGACGAGAAGAAGATCTATATTCTTCCTCCGGCAGGATCAGAACCTGCGAGATCGTGCCGGAGGAAGAATCTTTTCACTAGAAGACCAGGCATGAAGCCGGTCTTTTAGTGAAAAAACCGGCTCGGACACACCTTCTCATTCAATGTGTTTTCTTTATTTCATGACCATTTACATTGGTAGGTTCTCACGGAAGGCATCACAACTATGAATAAACACATGTGGAGTTATGTACAAAAAAAGGTGAAATAACTGAAAACATGTTTTATATTCTAGATTCTTCAAAATAGCCACCATTTGCTCAGATTACTGCTTGGCACACTCTTGGCATTCTCTTGATGAACTTCAACAGGTAGTCACCTGAAATGGTTTTCCAACAGTCTTGAAGGTGTTCCCAGAGGTGTGTAGCACTTGTTGGCCCCTTTGCCTTCACTCTGCGGTCCAGCTTAGCCCAAAACCATCTCGATTGGGTTCGGGTCCGGTGACTGTGGCGGCCAGGTCATCTGCTGCAGCACTCCATCACTTTCCTTCTTCTTCTTCAAATAGCCCCTACACATCCTGGAGGTGTGTTTGGGGTCATTGTCCTGTTAGAAAATGTATGATCATCCCACTAAACGCAAACCATATGGGATGGCATGTCGCTGCAGGATGCTGTGGTAGCCATGCTGGTTCAGTGTGCCTTCAATTTTGAATAAATCCCCAACAGAGTCACCAGCAAAACACCCCCACCCATCACACCGCCTCCTCCATGCTTCACAGTGGGAACCAGGCATGTTGGATCCATCCGTTCACCTTTTCTGCGTCTCACAAACACACGGCGGTTGGAACCAAAGACCTTAAATTTGGACTCATCAGACCAAAGCACAGATTTCAACTGGTCTAATGTCCATTCCTTGTGTTTCTTGGCTCAAACAAATCTCTTCTGCTTGTTGCCTCTTCTTAGCAGTGGTTTCCTGGCAGCTATTTGACCATGAAGGCCTGATTTGCGCCAGTCTCCTCTTTACAGTTGTTCTAGAGATGTGTCTGCTGCTAGAACTCTGTGTGGCATTTATCTGGTCTCTGATCTGAGCTGCTGATAACTTGCGTTGTCTGAGGCTGGGGACTCAAATAAACTTCAGAAGCAGAGATTACTCTTGGTCTTTCTTTCCTGGGTCGGTCCTCATGTGTGCCAGTTTCATTGTAGCGCTTGATGGTTTTTGCAACTCCACTTGGGGACACGTTTTTTGCAATTTTCCGGACTGACGTTCATTTTCTTAAAGTAATGATGGGCACTGGTTTTTCTAGCTGCTTGGTTCTTGCCATAATATGAATTTTAACAGTTGTCCAATCGGGCTGTTGGCTGTGTAGTAACCTGACTTCTGCACAATACAACTGCTGGTCCCCACCCCATTTATAAAGCTTGAAAATCCACAAAATAATCCTGATAAGGCCCCCCTGTGAAGTGAAAACCATTTCAGGTGACTACCTGTTGAAGTTCATCAAGAGAATGCCAAGAGTGTGCCAAGCAGTAATTTGAGCAAATGTTGGCTATTTTGAAGAAACTAGAATATAAAACATGTTTTCAGTTATTTTTTTGTTAAGTACATAACTCCACATGTGTTCATTCATAGTTGTGATGCCTTCAGTGAGAACCTACCAATGTAAATGGTCATGAAATAAAGAAAACCATTGCATGAGAAGGAGTGTCCAAACTTTTGGCCTGTACTGTATATATTGCTTTCAGACAAGAAAACTTTGGCAATACATCCACTTTACTGTATTTTATTCTGTACATTTTTCTTTACAAATAAAATGTTCTGCCAGGATTTACTTACTATATCCCTGAAATTTCTGTTCATTTACTGTCTTTTCACTCCTTGTCTTAATGTCTAAATAAACTGTGAGCTATCTTCAGATAAAACGCCTTTGCTTCCAGCTGATGCCTTTGAGCTGTGGTTATTATTAGTAGATCTGCTGAAACCGTGGTCAAGCAGTGAATAAAAGAAGACTGCAGGGATCAGGGATGCCACATTTATGTCAGTCTTCACCAGTCTATTTATACTGTTGTTTGGTTGCAGAAATAATCTGCTCCCCAACTACATTGGCTCTCCTTACTGCAAATCCAGTTATAAGCAGGCAGTTTCTTTTGACCATAGACATCTATAATAGTTTTATGTTCAAGGAACAGATACATCATACTAAAGAGCTGCATCATTCCCAGAACATCTATTTTCCTTTCTTTCAGCAAAGAAAATGTTTGTTTTTGCAGAAGGATCTTTGTGTACTTTTGCTATTTTAGGGTTATTTTTTTTTCAGCTGCTGGAGTTTTCATGATGCAAAAGCCACTAATGCACAAAATCATATAAAAATGAAAAACCCGATAATGTGACTACAATTGATCACTTAGAAGTGAAAAGTTAATGCGTTAAACAAAGAAACAGACAGCACAGAGTATATGTGTATCATTACAGCATACATTCCGAAGTAGATGCATATGCTTGCTATACCCAATGATGGTATGGCCATTCTGATACCCCATCATAGATTCTTAATTTTGTTTGTACTGATGGCTAGTGATGAGCGGCATAGGCAATATTCGAATTCGTGATATTTCACGAATAATTCTGCTAATATTCGATTCTATATTTCGGAAATAATATTCGCATCGAGAAAATCTTTGAAATGAATGGTCACATGCTATCTTTATTTTCACAATGCGAATATTATTTTTGCAATACATGGCCATATTGCAAATATTCGGAATTGCGAATATTCGCCGACATATTCGAGATATTGGCGAATTCTCGAATTGCCGATATTCGCAAAAAATATTCGACATTCGAATATTCGAGATCAACACTACTGATGGCTATAGCAGCTCACACGACAGGAAAGGGCCCCACTGGGAAGGTTGTAGAAGCATTGTATCATTTTATGAGGGAATTTAAACATTTAGACCCATGCCATTTGCTCAAATGCCACGTATGTCACTTCCGGTATTTGGAACGCGGAAGTGCTGATGTGGAGTGACATGTGTGCAGTCCAAATACAGCAAGTGATGTCACGGCTGCCACTTTTGGGATCAGGAGGTTTACCTCCCCTCCCTCCTATTTAGTTGCTGGTTAACTTAGGAGGCTAACTTCCCACCTCAAACATAATTTCCACAAGGGGGGGGGTAACACCCCTCCTAAGTAACACCAATTTCAAAGTCCAGATTTCAAATGTATTTTCTTGCCATGATTCTGGTAGAGGTTGATCTTGGTTTCATCTGTCCTAAGAGTGTTTTCCAGAACTGTGCTGGCTTTTAAAAAAACATATATTTTTAACAAAGTTTCAAACATCTAGGCGTTCTAGTTTTTAGGCTTATGAGTGGCTTGTGTCTTATAGTGCACCCCCTGTATTTACTTTTGTGCAGTCTTCTCTTTATCATAGACTTGAATATTGATATATCTACCTCCTGAAAAGTGCTCACTTGATTGGCTGTTGTGAATGGGTTTCTCTTCACCATGGCAATGTAGCTTCTATCATCCACCACAATTGTCTTCTCATGATACTCAGATCATTTTGTGTTGCTGGGTTCACCAGGGTTTTCTTTTTTCTTTGGAAGTACCAAACTGTAGAACTGTACCAAAATTTTTTAGAATTTTGGGTTTTGCTGCTTAGGGCTTGTTTCATCTGCATAAAGAGCTTCTTTAATTACATGTTTTCTGTTCACAAAAAAATGTTCAAATTGCAAGCACTCCTATTCTTATCATGCCAGGCTTTTTATCTGCTTAATACTCGAGCGCCTAGTATACAAAAGACTGATCCCCTCCAATCTGGCTTCCGGTCTTCTCATTCCACTTAGACAACAATCACTGTAGTTGCCAATGACTTGCTCACTGCCAAGGCCAAAGGCAACCTCTCCCTGCTTCTTCTGCTGGATCTCTCCTCTGCCTTTGACAGTGTAGATCATCCTCTTCTTCTACAGACCTTGCACTCTATTGGCATTGTGACTCCACACTTTCCTGGTTTTCCTCCTACCTGACTGACTGCTCTTTCCAAACTTCCTTCAATGGCTCCTCTTCTTCTCACACCCCTCTCCCTGTTGGCGTCCCACTAGGCTCAGTCCTTGGCCCAGTCCTTTTCTCCCTTTATACATCCTCACTTGGCAAACTTATGTAGCAATGACAGCAAATTGACCAATGAGAGATTTTGAAGTTGAACTTGAAGATTTTTTATTGCACAGGTTGCCATGGGAGAGAGGGTTAAGGGACAAGGCTGTTCGAGCACCCTGAGGTCTTAGCACCTAACTAGGCAGCTTCTTCTAAAACACGAGCGATCACAATCTTGGCTACCATAGTACCTCACTAGACTAAACCTTTTAACACTTTAACCCCCTGAAATTCTGACAGGGGCTACATCTATCTAATCCTTTGGTCTGAAATACCATTTATATGCTGACAACACCCATATCTACCTATCCACCCGGGCTTTACTCCCTCTGCCAATATCTCTTCATGGATGGCTGACAGATTCCTTAAGCCTGCCATACATGCACCGATCAGTGGCCGATTTTGCTGCTGACCGACGGGCGTGCATGCTCGCGGCCATCGGTTGGCGGCAAAATCGTCCGCCGATCGGGGGTGCCCACATGGGGCGACAGATCCCTATACACACAGTAACCTTAAGGTGCATTAGCATAGTATGTTGATCTGAAGCTGTGGAATTCTTTATAAGGTTTGTAAACATTAAAATTCTTTTCTAAATTAATTTTGTAAAGCATTTACATAATGAAAGTTTTAATGAATAGAAAACTTAAATTAGTTCTGCACATCATTTGCATATAGTATTCATCCAATAATTATCTATTCACATGCCAACTGTATCAATTAATCTTAATATAATTAGGATAAAAACAATCAAGGAGGGTATATGCGGAATGCTTATGTTTGTGCCATGTTTTACTACAAACCAGATTAGGTCTGTGAACTTGGTATTGAATGGAAATGTAATTATTTCCTTAACAATTAGGTTTGTTGATGTTTTTTGTTTTCCTTTACTGTGAACTTAAAGCTGTTTTGCCTGTTTGTTTTTTATGGAACAAAATTTTCACTAGAAGGTAAAAAAGCAACAAAAAAAGAAAAATAAAGTATAACCTTCTCACAGTTAAGGTGGTATGATAGCCAGACCCATTTATATATATATATCTACTTATAATATATGCTAATTGAAATATGTCTTTATTTTTTTCACCAACCAATTTTTAAAGGATAATCAAGCAACCAACAAATACCAAGAAAAAAGTATGTCTCTAACACAAAAAGTTTTTGCTCAAATTATGTTCAAAGTCATGTCAAAATTTCAAAAATCGGAATTTCGACTTAGATTTTTAACTTAATTTATGCAAAAACTACATGTGCTAGAGCAAAACTTTTTTTTTCAAATATTTATACAACCCTTCTCTACATCTCCAGCAATTTTGGTGATGAAAGCCTTTTTAGAAGCTTTGCAATAAGCTCACTAATTTAGCAAGTCGAAAAATTCGACCATCTCTAGTGTTAAAACTATCCATTACAGCATAACCCAAAAAAACATATTACAGGTTCAGACCTTTAACCTCCTGGGTGGTTAGTTAGGTTACTAACAAAACTCATCCTGAGCTAAGATCGGGCATACTCGTCTGTCCTAACCGCCTCATCTGCCTTGATGACGTAATTTATGACACTGGAGAGGTGGGGGGGATGGCACCATTGACCTCCATTTAATGGTTGACCTGGCGCCTTTTTCCACTACATCCCTATCTTCAACGATGACACTGGGGAAGTGTAGGGGGGACAAAGGAGTGCACAAAATTGTGGCGAATTTATTTTCTTTACTGACCAGGAGGTTAAGAAGATTATTGTAATTACAACAAAAGGAGAGAGTACATATTTTTAACATTCATAAGGTGTTAAAAAGGGAAGTGGTTAAGTGATTTCACAAGAATGAAATTGCCCTTCACTTTAATGCGCAGCTACCATTTTTAACATCGTTTAAGTGAACGAGTGGAGGGCAGCCCAGCACAGCACAGCACAAACTGGATTAAAAAGCTAAGCGGCCCATATATTACTTGCTTGCTGTGGTTTCCTTATCCTTTTAAGAACTTGTAAACTTGAAGTTGGGGAGCATAGGGTAACACGAAAGTTATAGTTTTTGTGCTGTGACAGACCGGTGGTCTGCCACGGTGTGGATGGTCCATATGCGGCAGTGAAGGGGTCTGCTGGTGTGTATCCAGCAAGATACCCCTGCTAGACCCTAATGAGATGGCTGGGTGTGTCTCCACAAAAGGAGCTGGGACCACTCAGTCATGGCTCCCAGATGAAGTTGGAGACAGGGCTCCTCTGGAAGTGGGAGTCAGTGCTGCGAGGTGCAGCAAATACAGGGCACACAGAGTGTGTGTGGCCCCTGCTGTGACTGTCAGGAAGCCAAGGACAGTTTATGTTGGACCGGGTAAAGCCAGGAGGCTTGGCATTTCCAGGACATTCGGTTTGTTTGAATATTAACCCCTGTGCGGGTAACTTTGTGTTTGGACTGAGTTTTGGACAATAAACATGGGCAGGAGCCCTTAAAAAGGTAAATAGCGTGTGGATTGATGCTATGCAAGTACGACTTTGAGCTGATTCCCCACAATGCCAATAGTTAGTTTTACCCTTCCTTGGTTGAATGAATACAGACATTACCTACTGATATTAGATAATTCATGTAAAAATAAAAACACAGTACAAAATCTTTTAAGAAAAGCCATGTTATGGGCGTTATGCCAAGATGTTTTGTTTTACAGAGAACAGTCTAGTAAGACCATTTCTTATAAAGTCTTACCGTTGGATATTTAAAGTTGAAGTGCAGTGCTGAAGCTCTAGGGACAGGTTTTAGAATACTTCTGTTGCTAAGTAATCATTATTACAGAAAAGAAGACTTTTTCCTGTTAAAGACGAAACATAGATTACCACTGTTGCTAAGATATTGTTATAAAAGAAGGAATGAAATTCTGTACATTGGCTGATCATGAGAATATTCATACCCTTGTTACAGAGTGTATGAATACAGGCAAGGAGGAATAGAAGCCATGACATTTAGGGACGTTTGAAACATTCTAGGTAGTGTTGCATGAACAGGTTTAAGTTCAGTTAGATGACTGACTGACCAAACTGAAATTAATATATATTTAAAATAGTCTAAACTGATCCAAAGTTTACCTTGCCAACCTCAAAACCGCTCTTTAACTACATACAGTAGATTATTCTGTTTGCATTTTGCCAAGGTAAATACCTCTATATATTGGGTTGCGAGGAAAGCCTCTGGGTTTTGTTCTAAAACTTCCAAATAAAGTTCTTTGTGAAAATAATAGGAGCGTACATCTAAGCTGTTTGTTTATATTTCGACTACTGACTTAGTAGATTGACTACTGATACTTTAACCCCCCTAGCGTTTCTGACGTGCCGCCTTTGAAGTTAACCCTCCCCTGGTGTGTAGTGATGGCCCACACGACACGTTCACCCTCCTACTTACTGGCGAGCAGTACAGGTGTTCGACCTGCCCCATTCGCCGGCGAGAAGGAGCTCTCTATTCTTCCTCCGGCAGGATCAGGAGCACCGAGATCCCGCCGGAGGAAGAATCTATTTACTAGAAGATTGGTTTTGAATCTGCCTGCGAACAGGCGGACTAGTTTAAAGGTACGATCCGCCCATTCGCTGGTGGACCTGGCCAAAGTTTGGCCATCACTACTGGTGTGTTCATCACACCAGAGGAGAGAGGGTGCCGAATAAGTAATAACTGTAACCAATACAATTCAAAGTAAAAAAAAAAACAAATTTCCAATTGTAATAAAAATAAAAAAATTATAATAAACAAAACATAAATATGAATACATACTGTTTTGAAATCTATCATACAAAAGTATTTTAAAGATTTTATCATTCAAATGATACCATTTATAATTTTTTAATGTAATTTCACAAATAATTTGCAAAGAATTACTTTTCAGTGTTGTCTTATGTTATTTCACATTTTCAGCTGCAATTTCACATTCTGCCACTCGATTATGCTGTGACACACATTGTAATAAATTGCTTTACAACTGCCGATACTCTCAAACTATAATGAAAGAAGATATCGAATTTACTTTTAATATTTGCAGAACAATTCAAGAAATGTCGCAAATTTGAATATTGCCTATGCTGCTGATCACATAAAGAATATGAGAGCATAACATTTTTTATGTTACTTAAAATATAGTGATTTAAGGATGAATTATTTTGCATTTGCATCACCCTAAATGACATTAGGAAGATGGAATTACTAAGGCAAAAAAAAAAAAAAAAAAATATATATATATATATATATATATATATTAAAGATTATGTTTGCTAGCCCTAGGTTCTATTCAAAAGGAAAGTGAGTACACACAGAACCACAATATGGCCATTTCAATATACCTTGCTGACAACAGCATGGCAGGAGATGATCATAATGATATGTTTCTGCTAAAACACATTAAAGTTTTGTCGCTCCAGATTTTATTTAGGAAAGGACTACGTGAGATTAATGATTATGAGAGGCATTGTTGCAAATACATATTAAAATGGCAGTAATAAATAACCAGCATTCAAAATGTGACCACGCTGTTTTGAATGATACCAACAACACAATATTGTAATCAGAGACAATTGAGATAGAATGACAAAGGGCTAGGCTTAAATTACAGTAATAGAGATTTTTTATCCTGTAACTCAGTTAAATATAATCATTTATCTTGGAAGGTTTTATAGGAGGATATGCATGAAACAGTACTTATGCCAGCATTTTCCTTTTTCTAATCAAAAAGGCCAACACATAAGGTTACAGTATATTGTGAGCTGATGGGTAAAAGGGCACTGTGAGTGTGTCCACATTAACAGTAGTGATAGCCCGAACTGTTCGCCGGAGAACTATTTGCGGTGAACATCGCATGTTCGCGTTCGCCCAT
>CM070032.1:50123715-50134938 GCA_036250615.1 Ptychadena robeensis | reverse complement strand
ACATTATTATAGTCAGGATGTCTATTAGACTCTTATACGGACATATTTTTGGAAGTTACAGGTCTACAAAAAATTGGGAAAAAATTCCATTAGAGTCTATGGTGCGCTCTTGGTACAGAAATCTGGACCTTGCAAGAGCGCTAGGGAGGTTAAAGACATCATCACATCGACGCAGTGGAGGCACACAAGTCTTCAACAATAAACAACTTTTAAAAGTTCTCTATAACTTAACAGTCAACGTGACAATAAAACAAACCATAGATTAATACCCTGAATTTTGTGGTAAATTTAAGTGCGAAACAGGCAGTAGGAAGAGCTTAAACCACGGCAGCCAAAACACACAGAAAGAGTCAACACTTTTCAATGTGGTTCTTAAAAGAGCACATTGTCATTATAAAATAAATATAACTGTGAAATGAATCAATGTGCACTGGACTTGACGATTCATGGCAGTGCTGCATAACCTATGTTACCTTGCATTGCATTGCTCCTGTCCTTTTTGTGAAGTGACTATAAAAATGAATTAAGTAAAGGACAGTTTGTCAGCCTAACCCAGAGACAGAGGTAGAGACTGCATTCTGTATACATCTGCGCACACAGAAAGAGAAAAAAAAAACACACCACTTGTCGACTTCTCTCAGTAGTCATTGATTTGTGCTAACTTTTCAGTTAATGCCCTATGATGGGCAATGATAGAACTTACTATTGGGCTGCCAAGGACAAACTGTACATGACACAGTAGCATGGTAAACAATTAGCTAAAACAAACTCCATGCTGCTACTGTAGATGTAAGCTTGTTTTAACTGTTAGGTTGGTCTCCCAATATGTAATACAAACACTAGACAACAAAGATGTTGTTACTTGGAAGAAAATGTGATTCACATGAGTCCGTAAGCTAGCAGTAGCCATTCGCTTAATCACTGACCTTCAAACTTCAAACTTTTTTGCTCTCCACATCAAAAAAAAAGGCTTTGAATCATATTTGACTTTCCCTGAATAAGAATTCTCGCTCTGACATGTTTTTCCCCTCTTAACTGGGGCTTACTCATAGGGATAAAGACACTTGTGGTTCAGCCTCAATATACATGCTAATTAACCACATTAACCTCATAGGACTGGGTTCAATTAACTCTTTGGTGTCCAGCGTTGTTTCTCAGCATGATCCTTAGATCAAACAAATGGCAAGTGTATTGTCATGGTGGGTGACACCAGAGCAACTGTGACACCGGTGACTTACAGGTGTTGACCCACTGGACCAACTTGCACAATTGGCAGGGGTGCAATCCAGGGCGCAAAGTCTAACCAGAGCTCCCTGCAAGGGGAGTTGGATTGGCCGCAGGTAATTCCCAGGTTGCAGTTCCTGGAAAGCACCTGTGCAAGATGGCTGCTGAAGGGACAACCAATACGTATTGCCAAGCGTTTAGGAGTAAGAGAAGTCCGATGAACAAGCCGAGAGTCAGAAGCCCTGGAATCAGGAGAGGTACCAGGATGAAGTGCCGAGGATCAAGGAGTAAGAGTAGTCCGAGGAACAAGCAGAGTGTCAGGAGCCAGGATGTCAGGCAGGTAACAAGGCAGGCTGGTAGCAAACACATATAATACCCAAAGATCAGGCAACTTCCTGTCACCTGAGACTTGCTTATAAAGGGCAGGAGGGAGGAGCAACTGATAGGCTATGATGAACCATAAGCATCCAGTAGAGGGAACTCCAAGGTTGGAAACCTAACCCTTGATGTCCAGGATGGCTTTCCGAGCTGGATGCCGATATAGTAGACACAGATCCTCTAGCCCTGCTGGGATCTGTGACATGCATAATGTTATTGTATCGTAAGTACTGAAACTTACAGTACTGTTATCATTGATGAATAAAGTATAGTGATGTATATAAGAGGGGAGAAACGCATCAAGGCGAGGATTCTTATCCAGGGAAAGACAAATATGATTCAAAGCTGTTGTTAGAAGTTTAAAAAAGTTTGAAGTTTTTGTCGGACACTTCGCCTCGAGTGTGGTTTTCATTATCGGATGGATTTGATAATGTATGGGAGGATAACACACACTGGAAATGTTTGCCCAGCTGGCGGACATTTCAACTATAACTGTTTATTTATAATTCAGGGAGCTATTATAATATTTTTTGCTTGGAACCCACAGGTTGTGTCTGAAATCCTTTTCTTAAAATAAAATTAACATCCTGCTAAGTTAGATGGAGTAATTTTTTTGGGTTGCAGAAAACGTATTAACTGGCACAAAAACATAAAAAAGTTGATATACTCTAAATTAAGATACCAAATATGTAAATGTTTTCAATAAATAATTGAAAGCCTCAGTGTTTGTATTATATGTTCTATTTACTATTCATAACAGAACTAGAGTCTAATTTGTCATTTTCGATTTAACATATTCCATCACATTATGGATTAAGAATTTTCAACCAGAAAGGTATTTAATGAAAGAATATTTCTGACATTTTTGCATTTTATTTAAATGACTAGTGCTAGTTTAGATTTATCATTTTAAGTGAGAACATGCGACAATATATCTGCCAGATGCAATCGTTATCCAAATAATTTTGAGTGAAGGGAAAACCTATTTAAATTAAAAACAACACAACTAAACATAATAAGTATGATAATTGCTCACCAGGCAAACTGCTGAACAGAGTATATGTAATCATATTGTGAATAAATAATTTATTTCAAACCAAGGCAGAATTTAATTTATTTTTGTTACTTTAAGGTGTTTTTCATTTCTGATTTTATGGTAGTGTATTTGAGACCAAAATGACTTAGGGGCATTTCACAAGTTTTTAGAACTAAAGTATAACCAAGAGAGAACTTTTGGAGAACAGGATTAGAGGCAACCTCCAAAGAGGACATTTGCTCCCCTGTTAACTAAGCTTGGATTTCCCTCACACTGTAATGATATCTTTTCGCTTCCTATTAAGTCTAATGAGACACAGAAACCAACGTTTTGGTCTAGATATACTTTAAAGAGATTCTCTTATTGAAGTCTAAAAGTAGCAAGCCTCCCTTTAAGATTTCTGACCAATCAAACATGCACACCAGTAGCACCATTGTATTGGTAATGTATGTCCAAATGTACGAGTTCAAGAACCTCTTGTGGGGGAAGTGGCTCTCCACAATCTAAGCTCAAAAGCTCTTATAAAAATGTGTGCGCAAATTAGGATTCATCTACAACTATGGACAAACAACAGGTTAATGTAAGTTAAAGTGTACCATATTGTGTTTTGGGTAAATCCAAAACAAAAGGGTGAACATGTATTAAATGAGTTAAATATGGGCTTATATATATATATATATATATATATATATATATATATACACACACAGTGGGGTGCGTAAGTTTGGGCAAACTTGTTGATGTTCATGATTTTCCTGTATAAATTGTTGGTTGTTACAATAAAAAAAATCAATTAAATATATCATATAGGAGACACACACAGTGATATTTGAGAAGTGAAGCAAAATGTATTGGCTTTACAGAAAGTGTGCAATCATTGTTTAAACAAAGTTAGGCAGGTGCATAAGTTTGGGCACCTTTTTCATTTTATTGATTCCAAAACCTTTGGAACTAATTATTGAAACTCAAATTGGCTTGGTAAGCTCAGTGACCCCTGACCTCCATACACAGGTGAATCCAATTATGAGAAAAATTATTTAAGGGGAGGCAATTGTAAGTTTCCCTCCTCTTTGAATATTCTCTGAAGTGTAGCAAGATGGGAGTCTCAAAACAACTCTCAAATGACTTGAAAACAAAGATTGTTCACCATCATGGTTTAGGGAAAGCTGTCTCAGAGATTTCAGCTGTCTGTTTCCACAGGTAGGAATATATTGAGGAAATGGAAGACCACAGGCACAGTTCAAGTTAAGGCTCAAAGTGGCAGTCCACTCGGATAAACAGAAGCGACGACTGGTGAGACCAGTCAAAGTAAACCCACAGACCAGAATCAAAGACCTACAACATCATCTTGCTGCAGACGGAGTCACTGTGGATCGTTCAACTATTTGGCACACTTTAAACAAGAAGATGCTGTATGTGAGAGTGATGCAGAGGAAGCCTTTTCTCTGCCCACAGCACAAACAGAGCGTATGCTAAAGCACATTTGGACAAGCCAGCTTCATTTTGAAATAAAGTGTTGTGGACTGATGAAACTAAAATAGAGTTATTTGGGCATAACAAGGGGCGTTATTCATGGAGGAAAAAGAACACAGCATTCCAAGAAAAACACCTGCTACCTACAGTCAAATATGAATGTGGGTCCATCATGCTGTGGGGCTGTGTGGCCAGTGCAGGGACGCATGGATTCCATTTAATATCAGCAGATTCTGGAGACCAATGTCCAGGATTCAGTGACAAAGCTGAAGCTGCGCTGGAGCTGGATCTTTCAACATGACAACGACCCTAAACACTGCTCAAAATCTACAATGCAGAGGAACAAGTACAACTAAAATGAGGAACAAGTACAACGTTCTGGAATGGCCATCTCAGTCCACCAACCTGAATATCATTGAAAATCTGTGGTGTCAGTTAAAGAGGGCTGTCCATGCTTGGAAGCCATCAAACCTGAATGAACTAGATATTTTGTAAAGAGGAATGGTCCAAAATACCTTTAACCAGAATCCAGACTCTCATTGGAAGCTATATGAAGCATTTGGAGGCTGTTATTTCTGGAAAAGGGGGATCTACTAAATATTGAGTTCATTTCTTTTTTGTGGTGCCCAAACCTATGCACCTGCCTAATTTTGTTTAAACAATTTTTGCACGCTTTCTGTACATCCTATGAACTTTGTTTCACTTTTCAAATATCACTGTGTGTGTCTCCTATATGATATATTTAATTTAAATGTTTTATCGTAACAACCAACAATTCACTTGCACAGTTGGCAGAGCTTGGATTGTTTTCAGAGCTGGATGCAGCTACAGCAGACACAGATTCCCTGGCCCAAGCTTCACAGTAGGGATGGTGTTCTTGGGATGCAACTCATCCTTCTTTTTCCTCCAAACTGAAAAAAAAAATTAAGTTTAGACCAGGGCTACTCAAATATAAATTTGAAAGGTCCACTAACCAAATTTCCATTCAGTCTGTGGTCCGGAGTTTGGAATTTTACCGTGCACTGCCGAGGGATCGGCAGTTTTCACGGCACTGACCCGGTCCGCCAGACAGAAGCCTGACGTAGTCGAGTACATTTATATAAATATTCTCCCTATAGTCTATACAGGACACAGTTTCAAACATATGTATTAAATAACTACGCAAGGGGCACCTCACAAGTATATATTGAGGGGTCAGTGGAGGATGAAAGGGGTAGGAGGACCTGTGGAGCCCTGGGATGGCCATTTTCTCTGCTCACAAAACCTCCTTTAGGAAATATTGATATAAATCCAAGCTTTTATTAACCTTCCTGTGCAGGGCCACCATCAGAAATTATGGGGCCCCATACTAGGTAATTTTTCAGGGCCCCCTACCACTAGCACTCCCTTTCCCCCCGGCCTGAGGCCTCCAGAGAATGCCTATCTAGGGATGCACATAACTTTTTAGTGAGCTCAGATGAGTACCAGGAGATGGTGTTTGGTACTCACCCCATATGTAGGGTGGTCTCCCTCACTGTCCTCTGCATCAGCCTCCTGCATGGTAGATTCTGCTGCAAATGAACCTCCCTGTTCCTAATTGAGCCTCCGATTAGCTGTCTCCATCCACAGGTCACCAGCTGGCTTTGGGTCAAATGTTTGAACCCCCGGATCTCATTGCCGTTGAGCATTGCAACAAAATCTCTGTGTTCAACACAGGGATTTTAATGGACATGGAGTTAGGGCTTTACATATGCCTACTTCCTGACTTTCAACCCCCAGATGCTCCAACACCCTTGTTTGGATTAGTAATTTACAATGTGACTGCACTATCTGCAACCTTTCATAACTATTCATGTTTCCCTGCAGTTATCCAAGTGACATCAATTGTATGCGTTTACCAATAAAAACTGAAAAAAATTTGCAATCTAAAAAATGAGACTACATCCAAGCACTATTTGATAGGGGGATTTTTAGTAGGAAGAATTGTGTTCAGGGACCTGAAAATTTGCATGGATGTAGTCTCAGGGGTTAACATGTCAATGTCAAGGTTCTACCATGCAGGGGTTCAAAAATCTATGTGTTCAAAATAGGATAAGTGAAAGCATATATGCTTAGTGCTTTATGCTCATGGGGAAGCAATATTTGATAGCTGGAATTTTAGCTGAAATGTAACTTATAAGTGTTGTAGCTAGACGTGTGAAACTCGGGGTGTAAGTAGTAATAGGGGAGCATTACTGATCCTGAAAGTTTAATGATTATACTATGAATGGTTTTTGTGCTATGAATGTTCAAAGTTAGTGTCACACAGGCAATAAAATACAATACAATACAAATACATTCTTTAAAAATCATAAAATGTTATTTCCTGAATTTGTTTTAAATGCTGTCTCTCACAGTGGGAATGCACCTACAATGTGAATTTCAGACCCCTCTATGACCTCTAAGTGGGAGATCGCAGGGTGTTCAAATATTTATGCTCCTTACTGTATATTTATTTGTTGAGGTTTGGACATTGTTGTATTTATACCTCACAGAAAATGTGTAATCCTAACAAAGTCATAATTTCCAGGAAACTCTTCACCAATTACAATGAATAAAGAATCATAACTGTATGAGGAACTGCTACGACATTTTCATAATTTATTGGTAATTTATTGGTAAGCTGTAATGGACAGAACTATTCTCCTATAATGTCAGTTATTTTCCCAGTACTGAAACTTGAAATTGTTTTTGTATTTAGTTCCATTATGCTTTGCTTCGACCACTAGAACGCTATCCAATGCTACAGATCAAGCCACTCTGCTTCAGGCATATGGAATATCTGGAGCCATTTGGCTACACATGTAAGAAACTTGTTGATTTTTTGTATTTATTCAATTCAGGCTGTTGTATATTGGCACATCAAATTCACAGCCAAACCAACTCTTCTTTACAGGTTTTTTAATGAGTTTATTAAATTAGTATTTTTGTATATGAGTATGTTAACGATCTAATCATATAAACCTATAGTTTTCCTTCCTCTCTAAAGATTTGTTTATTTGTGACAAAAATCCAAGTGGCCATGTACATCTGAAAGCTAAAAGTTACTGCAACAATTCAAATAATTCATCAGGAGTCTACAGACTGAAGCCAATTACTACATGGTAATATAGTAATGCCAGCATTACAGGCCTTCTGGACCACAACCCACAGACATTTTACCAGTTCTGCACTTCAACCACAGATAGGCCATTCTAGATTCTATAATCTGCTGTGCCAAGAAGATGGGGCTGATTTAGTCATATTTTCTTTTTGGTGATCTTATAGATGTTTTGTTTGGGGTTTGATAAAGGAAAAGGATTAGCTAGTAGTGAGGAGTTTAAGAGAGAGAGACTTTTATTGTAGTGGGGGTTTGCTAAGAAAGGGGGGCTTTGTGTAGGATGACTTTTCTGCTAAGGGGAGTTTGCCAATGTAGAGGACTTTGTTGGTAGAGAGGGGCTTCCTGATAGAGTGGACTCAGGGAAGGGGTACTTTGCAAGTAGATGGAGGTTTGCCTTAGAAGGAAGGCTTTTTAGTAGAGGTTTGACAGAAAGTTTAGGTAGTTATTGGCTTACTGAAGCAAGGTGGTTAACTGTTTGACCATGCAGTGCTAGAGTTCTAGTTTCAAATCCCCAATACTATTTGTAAGAAGTTTGCATGTTCTCCCTGTGACTGCATGGGTTTCCTCCTGGTGCTCTTGTTTCCTCCCACACTCCAAAGACATTCTGAGGTTAATTGGCTTCCCCCCAAAAAATGATCCTATGTTATTTGCTGATGACTCTGTCAGTTACATATACATGTTATAGTTAGTGATATGACTATATATGCTCTGTAATGTGCTCCTTGATATGTAGCTGCTATATAAATACAAGATAATCATACCTGAAGTTATAAGAGAAGCATGCTTTTGGGTTGTCTGCAATCCCTTCATCAAGTCTTAATCATGAACAAAGGATTTGAAAACTCCTGAAAACTTCAATGACTTTCATTAGCCTATAAAAGGCATCACTTTCATAAAACTCTCTGCAGTATTACACGATTGCGTAGACAAATTCAAGAAAGTTTGGTCTCTTGGATAGAACACTACCTATCACCTAATTCTGATGATTCACTACTCCCCCAGTAACTTTCCTCTTACATTACTGTTGGTTCCTCCCCCCCAGCTAGCTGGCCTCTTCGTCCTGGCCTTACCACCTATCCCCCAATCCCCCTATAACTTCCCAGTTTGTTTTAGATTTGGATGAGTCCCCCTAATGCACAGACACTTTTGGTGTCTTGCAGGTAGACTGTGAATTTTTCTTATGCTATTGGTATGCCTTATGGTTACCTGAGGGTTCCCCAAGTCCTATGCTGCTAAGTTGAGCCATGTTGAGTGTATTACTTGATGTTGCTCGTCATTTATTATTACTTGATGCTGCTCGATTGTTGCCTGTATTATTTGTTCTTCTGTCTCTACTTTGGGTTTTGTTCTATTACCATGTACAGTAGGGTTGTTCTTTTCTACACATTGTTTTTTTATTTATAACTTGGAAAATTAACAAAAAATGTTTGAAACTAAAAAGGTTTTTTTCACTTTTCTATTCCTATTATTCCTAGTAGAAGTAGATGGGTTGGTTGTATTGTATAACAATTAAATCTATTTTCTTTGCTCAGAGATGCATGCTCAAGAATATCTTATAATTCTTTTTTGTTTTGCTTATTATTTGTTTGTTCTGCGTTGTTTGTTCAGAAAACTCTGTAGGCTTCTAGAGTGCAACCAAGTGACCATAGCTCCTACCTTGTACCCACCCACCCACAACCCACATATAGACATTTTTATCATTCTTACATAAGTTTATAGTGGTTGCTAGTTAGTATAAGTCATTTCGGAGATCCATTCCAGAGTCTGTCCTTAACCACAGGTGAATATGGAATTGCTGCTAAAACAAATACCTAAATTTTGTACCTTAATCTAACAAAATATCAAAATTCAATGTAACACACACAATAAAATTATAATAAAGATACTTTGTCTTCAATTATCAGATTTTTTCTCTGTTAGCACAGACTGTATGTTTTTCTTTTCCTAGGCAGTTTATTAGTGCAAAAGGATTATACTCTTTTTGTCCTATTCTAGCAGCAATGTAGTGGTTTTCTATGCAATATCACATGTGAATTAGTACTATATTTAAATCAATGCATTATTGCTCACATTTTCATTTAAAAATTATTGCTTAAATCTTATAAAATTAAATGATAATTATCTAATTTCCCCATTCCAGTCAAAATGTCCAATTTTTGGTTATTATGACATTTCTAATTGCATCTTTCTCTTGTAAGTGGTTGGAAGTAATCATATACGACACAGTGATCAAATGATTGGAAACAACTCTAGTTGGTTCCCAGCCATAAGCAGAAACTGAAGCTTCCAGTTACAGTCGGATATGAAAGCTAGAAAACCTAAAACAGAAAAAGTGAAAAGGGTTAAATGATAATGCTAATGAGAATTGCCATAATAACATGTCAGGCTGCATCTGGTGGACCGGATATTGCCAGTAAGTGTCCCTGAGGGGTCAGGCATCCATGACTTTTTAAAATAATATACTTGATTATGTGTTTTTCTGGAGGTGTGGGTGTTATTGTGCCAGGGGAAAGAGGGATATGATGGACCAGTTATTGTCTTGGCAGTTCCCGATTCCTCACGGGGGAAGACCCAAAGGAAATAGGAGAACAACCGTTTTGGGTGTAATTGGTTGCAATAATGGGTAGTGATGGCCGAACTGTCCGCAAGGCGGACAGTTCGGCCGCGAACAAGCAAGTTCGCCCATCCTCTCGCCGGCGGACAGTACAGGTGTTCGACCCGCCCCGTTCGCTGGCGAGAAGAAGATCTATATTCTCCCTCCGGCAGGATCAGAACCTGCGAGATCGTGCCGGAGGAAGAATCTTTTTACTAGAAGACCGGGCATGAAGCCGGTCTTGTAGTGAGAATACCAGCTTGGAACAGGAAGTGACGTCACATCCGGCTCCTGTAACAAGGAACTATGTGTTCCAGGATGCGTTCCAGGGACCGGATGTGACGTCACTGACGTCACATCCGGTTTTTCCGATTCAAATTCCCCGCCTAGAGGACATTCCCCGCCCGTTCGCGGACAGTTCAGGCCAATGTTCGGCCATCACTAATAATGGGTTGACAATGTTATGCTATGCTTGACCTGCTACTACTGTTATTGTTTTCTGCTTATGTTGTAGATTTCATGATTGTATATAATCCTGATGAGGCCTAGCAAGATGGCCGAAACGCGTCGAGGAATGATACACACACTTGAGTAATGAGAGTTTATTTGTTACTCCAGACCAATCACATGTTGAAGCTTGATGTGGGACATAAGTCCTAAAACTTTTTGTGGTGAACTGCAAGATTGTGTTTTTATATATTCATTGCAACAATTGTATGGGATACTCACCTGGACCCTGCTATAGTCATGGAATCATTGTTCTTTTTAATAGATTGAAATAAAGCGACTTTTAACCTAACTTTGGTTGTGACCTTGTCTACCACCTAAATCTTATGGGGCTAGCCATCCCTTCTCCCATCCAAATTTGCTGGATGTGGTGTCATTTGTTGTTTTAGTTTTTTAGAGATGGTGGTTGGCACTCTTCTATTTTCTACCCCAATACTCAAGGTCAGTTATATTTTGTTAGAGTTATTCAAACTGTCATTTACATTGTGTAAGCTAAAATCGTAACTGTGTTTCACACATTTTTTTGATTTTTTGATTTTTTAATTGATTAAACAAATAAACAACAGTTGGGTCCCCACTTGATATTAGTACTATATTAGTGATTTCTATACCTGTCCTGTTCTATGTATGGCTGGGGAGTGTCAATTCTCATGGCAAGAGAGACCACAACCATGCTGAGGTGCTGTAGGTGTCTGAAAGCAGGAAGTTTATGTGGTATCTAGAAGCTCACTTAAATATAGGAGCTAAAGATTTCTGTTCCCTAACCCTGCAGAAGTACAGGGTACAGGAGCACTTGATACCCCTGCATGAAAAAGGGTTTAAAACCATTCATAGAAATAATTACCGTATATGCCGGCGTATAAGACGACTGGGCGTATAAGACGACCCCCCAAC
>CM070032.1:50095673-50108558 GCA_036250615.1 Ptychadena robeensis | reverse complement strand
TACACAAGAAATATGGATTCACCTGTATATATTAGAGATGGTTTTTATGATTAGCTGACTTTGACCTTTGTGAGTTCATTGCAAAGCACCTGGTATCATCACCAACATTATTGGAGATGTACAGAAGGGTTGTGGGAACACCATAAAGAACTTGTTTTTGCATAAATGAAGTTCTAAGTACAAAATGTCTTCTTTGCAGTGTTCACACAAACCTGCTTTACATCTCCAGCACTTTAGGTGACAAAATCATGTTTAGGGGCTCACAAAGTCAGCTAGTCTAATTTTACCCACAAAGCTTGACTATCTCTAGTGAATATCACACAGTGTTTTACTAGTTAACCATGGTGTTCAGTAGCTCATGGTGGTTGTAATCACCATGAACTCTTTATCCATAGAAGTCTTGAGCTGGGCTTTGCAGTAAAGCATGAGGTTCCAAAAACTGCATTTGCTCTGATGTTTCTTTATTTAAAATATATATTGGTATCTGTAATAAAGTACATGAGTGGTGTGAAGGTGGAATTTAAATGTTCTAAATGGGTTATGTAGCAATCGTATAGGCTATATTATTAATTTTTTTATAGAGAGCGATTTCTTTTGCTTTAATTCTCAAGCCTTTGTAGAAAAAAATAAATGTTAGTTTTAGCTGGACGTACCTCTTAATCGTGATAAATGATTTCTTTTAGGCCATTACTGCAGATGCAGCAGTAACGACTGGATAAGGAAATAGTACTAAATAGAAAGTCCATTAATCTTTTGCATTTACTGGAGTCATTTTTTGTGTTCAAGGCACCTGTAAAGCAGGACCAAAGCGTAAACATCCACACTATCCAAAGTGAAATATTTATGTCACATACACTGGCTGGCCCAAAAAAAAGTTGCCACCTGTATTTAACTAAGTAAATAGGTACAGGTCTAGGTTCAGCAACAGTATGTGCTCCTAGAATGAGGTCAGCTGACTACCTGAATATACTGAATGACCAGGTTATTCCATCAATGGATTTTTCTTCCCTGGTGGCACGGGCATATTCCAAGATGACAATGCCAGGATTAATCAGGCTCAAATTGTGAAAGAGTGGATCAGGGAGCTTGAGACATCATTTTCACACATGGATTGGCCACCACAGAGTCCAGATCTTAACACCATTGTGTTGCGGGTTTGAATATTAATAATAATCTATTTTTTATATATTAATCAAGATATTTTGATATGAATATTTATATAGACATATCAATATATTCTACCCGTAAATGAGGATATCTTGCAACTAGAGATGGCTCATATCACAACAGTTTGATTAAGAGACAGGCCGCAGAAGCATTTCACAGTAATAATGTTTATAAACTAAACTATACATACAACAATGAACATAATAACAGGACGATACAAAAACATATAAGACAAAGGTTACAATACTATAAGGTTACAATATAAGGACTATAAGGTTACAATATGATACCTTTAGCTGTTCGGTGGGACAGCATTTCTCCTGCTAAGATCCCGTTCTCCCAACCTTTACCCCCTATGACTGACTATATTTATGAATAATTTCAAAGGAGGGTCCAAGGGGCATCTTCCTTGACTCTTATGGAGTTACCTGCTTGTTACACCCATAACTCAGCCCACTAATTGTAATATTACTAATTACTACTCATTACCTCTAACCGAACCATGGCTCTGTAAAGTCTCCTCTTATGTTTATACTAATTTGCATGGGCCCTTTGAAGTAAGTGTTTAAGCCAGCAATATCCTGCCACCTGTGGTGATGTGGCCTGTAGATAAATAGGTTTAATCTGGCTTTTGTTAGGAGGTTCTAATCAAATTAACATTCTATTGTGTACCAGATCTATGGTTTAGGGTTGACTGAGACAAGTATGATTCTATGTGAAACTAATATTTATCTATTAATGGAGATTAATCATAAAACTCATATGCAACACATTGAGAATCTTGTGCTGGAGAAGGCTTTGCGCAGCGGTCAGACTCTACCATCATCAATGCAAGATCTTTGTGAAAGATTAATACAACACTGGATGGGAATAAATCTTGTGACATTGCAAAAGCTTATTGAAACAATGCTACAGCAAATGCGTACCGTAATCACAGCTAGAGGTGGCCCAACTAAATATTACAGTATGTGACCTTTTTTTGGTGAAGACTTTTTTTTTTGGCCAGGCAATATATGTGAGGAATTCACAGATTATTTACTGATTGAACTATATCTTCCACTACATATGTCAACTGTATTTTCAATTAATATTATGCTTCATCTTTGGAAATAGAATAAGCATCAATCCTAGCTGTAAGCCTAAAACTTATACTGCCAAAGGTGACACCACTCATTGTACAATATACAAGTGTATTAAAAAAACAGTTTTATGAGTATTATAGTCCCAGCATAATTTAGGGATGTAAATAATCAATTTCCTTCTCTTGAAGTAGAGTAGAAAGTATAATTTTGTAGTGACCCGAGAAAGGGCCACATAACTATGTTTATATATGCTTTATTATATGCTTTATAATTGCTTATTTGCATGGTGTGTCCCCTTAAGGGTAGCACCTGCTGTGTACGTGCTGCTAAAACCATGAGTCATGGCCTTATGCCAGCCCCTGTCTGAGGACAAAAATAGGCAGTCCTCAGAATGTTGCGGGCTCTTCTCTCATCTGATTCCACAGCCTCAGCTCTGGACCCAGTAGCCGGCCCAACGAACACCCAGCAGAATGGTGCCAGCAGCGCGGCAGCAGCACAGTTACGCTTTCCCTACGATTGAACCCCTTCTCTACCCTCGGGAGTCGGAGCTGTTGTACATAATCCTTAATAAACTGTAAATAGCCCCCTACCGGCTTGCGTGGACCTTCACTATATTGGGGTGTGAGCTCAACCTGGAAAGTGGACAAGAGAACATCCATCCCTAAAGAACCTGGTGTCGGGAGTAGTTTACACTTTGCACTCGCATGACACTACAATTTCTCAAAATTTTATGTCTTCTTCAGCAATATACTGCAATGGTCACCAGAAAAAAAAAACTGAGAAGGTAAATAGTAAATAATACAAATCTGACAGTGTTACTTACCCTTCTATGTTCTGTAAAAAAAAAAAAATAGTAAACCAAAATCTCTACATACTCTTCAAAACTATAAAAAAAAAATTCACACACAGGTGACAAAATATTTTTCAGAAATTGTTCTACGATTAGTACAAGGTAACAGAGGGAACTAAGGAAAGAAGAACAAAGCTCTTATTCTTCAGGTCAATCAGCATGTACGCAAATTGCAAAATCTTGCAATGTACATGGAAGCAATGTTTTGGATTTCCCGTGAAACAGAATGAGGACAGAATAATGTCTTTTCATCTGTCAAGTTAATGAAAACTGATTTTAGATACAAACTTTGCACTGCAGAGTTGGGAGGACTGCTGTCAGTAAGACGTCTCAGGAACACCTTACAAGGAAATAATTGAACACAGTGAAGTTACAATGTGCAAACACAAGCTCTCAATCTTAAAGCGGTTTTAAATTCTACATAAAAAAAAAACCAAATGAACTTACTTACCTACTTATCCAGGCAAAGCGATCCCTGTAACCCTGTAAATAAAAGTCTCATACTATCTACCGATTACGTATAGCCTCATGCTCAATGTGAATGTATATGTAATATCCTATGTGTAAAACCCAATAAAAATGATGGAAATTAAAAAAAAAAAGTCTCATACTTGATCCCCCCCCCCCCCTTTTCTTGCACCAACAGCGTCATGTCTGGATTGTCTGATCCTCCAGCATCTAAGATGGAGAAGCGAGACTCTCTCTGTTTCTCTCCACCAATCCGGATCTGCATCCAGTAATGCTCGGCCCCTCCAGCATCACTGGATTTGGATCTGGCTGGCTGCCGGTCACACAGGGATTATGGGAGGCAGACGTCAGAAATGATATCTACTCTCCCTAAATCCACTAGCTTTGTTGTGTCGTGGGTGTGCAGTGTGCAACTAACAGTGTGCAACTAACAAAGTGTGCAACTGCAGTGTGCAACTAACATGACCAGGTCCTTTCAGATGGATGTCTTTCACCGAACACGGCTCACACTCCGAATAAACCCAACTCCAGGCAGCTGGTAGGGGGGCTATTTACAGTTTACTGCAGGATTATTTACACAAAGCTCCAACTCCGAGGGCAGAGATGGGGTAAAGACTTGGGGAAACAAACGTTCCGATAGCTGCTACCAAGCTGTTGGGTACCTTGGGCAGGGTGCTGTGGCTTCTCCAATATGAGTCCTAAGGGTAGTGTCACACTTGTAATAAAGTGGAGAGCTACCTCATCCTCATCCAGGGAAGCTTGACTGGGGACACACTTGAGGGAAGCTGTAGCCTTGAGAGGAGCATCAACAGCAAGCTGAAAAAGCAAGAAAAAGCCCAGAATAGTCTGAGGTTCTAGCATTTATCACCTCAGACAGGGGCTGGCTTAAGCCCTGTAATTGGTAACAGATACAGCATAGATACAGTTGGAAGAGAGAGCCAAAACAGCAGGAAAATATATTAACCCTGTCATTATAGGAAGGTCCCAACATTTTGTAAACAACAGGTCTTAAAGGAACTTAAAGGGACATACCAACTCTATCAAGCACTATACAGCAATATATACAGCATATTTAAAAACTGGTTTAGTGGCCCCATCTTGGGTCACTACAGCTTCCTGGGCTGGTCACGGCCAGAGCTAGCTGCATATCACAGGAGGGGCGCCCCTGCATTCTGACAGGTATGTTTTTTTTTCTGTAACCTCGGATCTGCTCTATTATCGGCACCTCTGATGCTGATCATAGAATGTGGATACACTTGGAACTATCTGTTTTTGTTAAATTAATAAAATACATGATTTATATTTCTGCCATTTGTACTTATTTTGCCATGTCTAACTTCATTTAACTAAGACCTGCTAAGACACACTGTTTGAGAGGGTTTAGTATATTTTGGGCATTTTACCAAATAATATTATTTAATCTTTGTCTTCATCCTGCTTGGCATTTCTTTGCTGGTGGTCCTTTAGGCCCTTAGCTACTTCACGTCTACCTGTCTACATGTACTCATTTTTGCAGATCATTGCACTGAACCATCATCCTGGCATTTAACTATACCAAAATGTTAGCAGGACTAAGACTACAGCTTTTGAAAACACAACATGTGTAAAGCTGATGTATCATCAAAAACTAAAGAACATATAGATAAAATGTGTACCACCTCTGAGCTGGTGCAATGATGGTGTAGCACTCGACAATTCGAAAAATTATTCTTTTGTTCCCTGGAAGCATTTATAATGGTTTTCAATGGAACAATTGAGATGTTCAATGAAAAACATCAATGTGTACACCAGGTACTTTTTGTGTCTGTCACTGCTCTCAGAGATGTTGCCTCTTCTACCCTGCTGCATTATTAGAAAGAGCAGGGGCTGCGAAGGACACATATCAGCACTTTTATTCCATTCATACAAAGAAGAAAATGTGGTGGTAAGCTCTATATTCAAGCTTAACTAAACATTTTTATGTCAGTTAAAGCCCCCATACACATTTTCATTTTCTCGTTCGATCAACTTAAACCGATCAATTTTTACGTTGACGTAAATTAAACATAAGTATGAATGTATCTATTGACTGAAGTTTATATAGAAGGTGAATGCTTCTTGGTTGTAACCATTAAGACATCAGATTCTTCAATAAGAAAAATTGTACTGTGAATGACATTTGATAAAGAAAAGAGTAAGTTGTTGATCAAATTTTATAAAGTACAAGTTTAACACCTTCTGGAAAACTATTAGATGCAGCGAAATCTGTAACATTATAATTCTTTCGTCTGTGACATTTTGGAAAGCCAGTGGAGTTGATCACGAATGCTTTAAAAGTGATGCATTAAGTCTAATTTCAGTAAAGTGTAATTGTACCGTTTCTTGAGCCATTAACAATAAATTTACATTTAAGGAAATTTACTTTTAAACAGATAACATTTGCATAAGTAAAGCCCCCCATACACCTTCCAATTCTACCATACAATTTCTGTACAATCAACTTTTGTTCCGTTAAAACCATGTAATATAAGGACCTTTCTAAACCTTCCAATCACTATGTATTCTATCCTGGAGGACCCGGCACTACATCGTTGTTGGTAGATCTAAAGGAAATTGTATGGAGTGACCTAAAGGTGTATGGGTGGCTTTAGTCTTTTGAATTGTGATGTCACTCAATGCAGACAGTGTATAGCTCTCTTCCACATGAAAACCATAGACTTTTAGTGATTACAGTTAGGATGGTCCATAGAGAGACAGTATAAAAGTAAACAGACTGTCATTAGCTACTTTGCCATCACACTAGCAATGGGAAAGGAGGCCATATGGCCAAAAGCGCAGAGACCATTGCTTATTGGGCCAACAATATGGCCCAATAATCAAATTGGAGACATAATACAAGTCACGTTGGAGCCATTATACAAGTCAATAAGCATTTCAGGTTTTGTTTTTTGTTTTTTTTAAGTTAATTGATCTTGTTTCACTACTACAGTTTACAAAATTGAAATATTCTACCATGGTCAGTGGTATGCAATAATGAGATTTCATTTAATAAAATATTAAAGAATGTTTCTATTAGAAAGGAAATGTTTCCTTTGAAGAAGAATTTTCCCGTTAGCTTATTAGTCTTCAAAAATCTGTTGCAAGTCAAAATTATTGATTGAAAAACATGATTGGGTATAAGTTCCATATTCATATTCTACTCTTAAGCCCCCCATACACCTTAAGATCGATCCATACATTCTCCATTAGAGCTACCAACAACTGTGTAGTATAGTGGCCTCCCTGATAGAATACATAGTGATCGGAAGGATTAAAAAGGTCCTCATATTACATGGTTTTGGTAGAACAAAATTTGATTGTACAGAAATTGTATGGAAAGATTGTAAGGTGTATGGGGGCCTTTAGTAAATTAGCCAGATGTTTAGAAGAAGGACATTTTAGCAAGGTGGCTAACTGCCAGATGTGTTCGTTATAAGAGTGTCTACAAGATTATTTCATTTAAAATTAATGTTTGTATTTTCATAAAAGATATTGCTTCTCATTTTATAAAAGATATAGTTAAAGCAATTTAACGGCTGATAAAGTTTCAATAAGACTGTGTAAGGTTTAAACTGACCGTTTACTATAATTTAATTATACAATCTTCTTCGGGTCTGTGAAGGGTTGAAAACCATGCAGACCATACACAAGGGCATATGGAGACCACAATTCCACCAACACAAGACTTTGTTCTATGTTTTATTAATTTAAGTAGATCCTTACAATTTCCATTGTTGCAGGATTTGCCAACTTTCTGGTGAAGGTTAGGAAGTTAGGTTATGAAAATTGCCATCACTAAAATCATTCTTTGTCTAAAAACAACTTTAAATTGAAAAACAATGTAAGGGTATCCCTCTCTTTTTCTACGACAGTCACCTACAACAGAAATCTTTTACCTTTCTGAGGAGTGACTTATCGTTGCTTGGTGTTATTTGGTGATAGTAACTTATATTTTAGAAAATTTTATTTTTCATAGACCTCAAAAAGCCTTGAATATAAGATTTGGACTGTCAATTGACCTTATCTTTTATTTTACCTTGGTCCTCCTCAGTCACCTACATGAAAGCATATGTACTGTAGGTTGGCAAAAGGGTAGTGAAGGAGTGTGGCCTTCTGTCGTTGTACTTTGTACGTTGTACAGTGAGTCCTACAGCATGAACCAATTTATGATTAGGTGTAGTTCAAAACCATGGGACTATGGGATATTTATCACACCCCTGCTCCCCTCAGGGAAACTAAAGCTATATATATATATATATATATATATATATATAAATATATCGACAGCCGATAATGGCCACTATAACAGAGTACTTTAAATACAAAGTCAGCAGATATTAACCTCCCTAGCGGGCACCCCCTATTATGGCTGTTTTGACGGCGTGGTACAAGCGATCGCAGAGGAGAATCTCAGCTATTCCGGACTTGCAGAATAGCTGCAGCTGTATAGAGAGTCACCGAAACTTTGTGGGGGTATGGTCGGTTGTTACGACTCGTTTGTTCAGAGTTTGTTTTTTTTAAAAAGTGTCAACTAGGGGGTGTTAATAAAATATATATCTTTATTGTTTACACTTAGTAAATTAATAGGAATTCGCATCTACAGTATTTTTATCTCTAGCAGACAAAGAGAATTGCAATGAGTACATTTACAAATCACATATCCCACACAGTTACTGTCATATCAGTTGGTCGATGCATTTCGCTAACTCAAATGGCTTTGACAAGAGTTAACTGTATTTGCTATGCAAAGAAATGTTTTTAAATCCTGAATCAGAATTAGAGAAGAATACATAATCAATGATCATACAGTATTTTTCTCTGCTATCTCTTTTTCTGCTAAATGAGATAAGGGTAGATGTGGATTCTTACACTTTTAAGTGTAAACAATAAATATATATTGTATTAATATCTGCTGACTTTGTATCTAAAGTAATCTGTTAAAGTGGCTTTTTGTAGGTATTGTTACAGAATTTGGTGACAACCATTTTAACATAATTTGATGCCATTACAATTTTCAATAACTATGCCAGTCCTTTTTGTATCCAGTACTGGAACACACAAAATATCAGAAAATTATTCTACAGCACAAAATGCTCCATTGAATATTTTTATCATAATAACCAAACAAAGAAGCTGCCTGGAGCTATCTAGAGATCTGCAGTTCAATTATCTGCGTTGCTATAATTCTATTAAATGGACACCTTCTTTAAATGATCATTTTCTAACATCATACACGTTTATACTTATAAAAGATTAACCTCAAACAGATAAACCTTTAGAATGTATGAATTATATTTTGTGAGTAGTGTAAAATATTAAGTATTCATATAAGTATTTAAAATGAATTTGTGACGAGAATGCTGACAGAATTAAAATATAACTGGGGGCGTGGCCTGGCGCGCAGGGTGGAAGCTGCTTCATTGCTGAGCTCCTCTGCAATACCCGCAGTTTTTGGCCTAAAACCAGCAAAAATACATACCCCACGAATCCCACGGACGTCCACAGTGGGTACCCAAGGTCCGCTCGTCCTACCAGGTGCATTGCTTTTGACCACCGATCCGTCCGCCCGCGCCGTCGGATAGCGCATTTACGCGAGGCCCCGGCTTCGGCCTAGCGCGGAAGTCCAGACGCGGATTTACGTTTGCAGCCTGGGGTATCCTCATCAGCGGACCTCCCGACCCCCATTTGTGGAAGAATAACGCAAACACCGCTGCTCAGGAGACCTAGGGGGGTCTTGGTGGAGAGCTGTCCTGGAAATCTAGTCCGCGGTTGCGGCCTACTCCGCGAGGCCTGACTACCATCCAGCACCCAGACTGACCATCTTCCACCCACAAGGTAGGCCGCACACCATCTAAACCTGCCTGAGGTTCACACTATCTCTGTGGCCTCCCATTTATTGTGTCTTTTGGATAAACTGACAACGAGGCCCAACTTCAAGCTTGAGGCTGCGGCCTGCCATTCAGAGACACTCCTGTGGGGCTGGGGTCTCCACACATCAGCCCTGCTTCTTTTCTAACGGACTCAATCTGCTGCTGTGACTTGAGAGCTGTGCATACGCCGTTGCAAGTGGTAGTTGAGCTCCTTTGAAGATATATACTCTCATTATGGACTGTATTGCTGGTTTTGCCATGCGACTGTGGAGACGCACCTAATGGGGGCTCAGTGATCCGGGTCCTCAGCACGACAGTCTAGACACCGTATAATATCAACCGCAGCTAAGCTTATGCCTAAAGGTGTGAAGAACGCGGGGAAACCTTTGACACGCCAGTCGGCGGATCTTCGCACATTTTATCCTCAGCAGGGGAGAGGAAAGGGGCCTGTAACCAATCCCAAGATGGCGACGACTCGCCAAAGCACGGCAGGAGCCCAAAAATTAAAAGACATTAAGTCGCACATCGCAACGCAACCACCATCTTCACCGGGCACCTCTAGCTCCTCTCCCATCCACATGCCTTCCTTCTCACCTCCACATTCGCCTACCTTATCAGAGGGTTCCGTCACTGAGGGTCCTTCTCTCCCCATGGAATTGCAGGCACTATTGCAGTATATCCCGTCAAAAGGGGATCTGGAGGCACTGGGAGCTAGAATTGAAGGGGCGCTTCGCAAAGAAATTGAGGAGGTCAACCGATCTGTGAATGCCATTGACTCCCGGGTGCAGGCTTTGGAGACGGTGCACGCTTCAGTGGAATCCAGATTGAATGACCTGGAGGCGGCACAGGCGACCATACAGAGAGACTACTTTGATCTTTTCTTGCATTCAGAAGACAATGAGAACAGAAACAGAAGGAATAACGTTAGGATCAGAGGGCTCCCTGAGGCCACAGGCGTGGCTGACCTTAAAGCTTCTGTCACTGCTATCCTTAATACGGTTCTCAACAGACCCTTGGATACTAACATCGTCATAGACAGGGTTCACCGTGTTCAAGCTGTCCGCCACTCTCCTAATGCTCCACCAAGAGATGTGCTTTGTCGTATCCACCTCTTCACCCTTAAAGATGAGATCATGAAGAAGGCTTGGTCGCATGGCCCAGTAGATTTCGATGGAGTCCCTATTCAGATCCTACCTGATGTATCCAGAAATACGCTGCAAATGAGACGAAGTTTGCGGCCTCTCCTGGACCTTATACGCACTAAAGATGCCACTTACTCCTGGGGTCATCCATTCCACCTTAGGGTGAAAAAGGACGGTCAAGTTTTCTTTTTACACAGATACTCCCAGCTCTCGGATTTATTTGCCTTCTTGTCGACGGACCCAATACAGATCCCCGACTGGCTGCTTGCGCACAAGTCTGACTCCGGAAATGTTTCTGCACCTCCACGATCAAGATTCCGAAGCAGATCCAGACCACCCCTGAGACGACCTTCGCCAAGTCCACAAGCTCCAGTTTCTCGGGAAATGTGACTTGGTAACGTATGACCCACCTGTTACTCCGATACCCTGCATTTTCCCTCCACACACCTGGTATCCTACCTCTAAGACTCTTTAGCCGAAGGGTTCCCCTTCACACACCAGATATGTGCAGATACCTCGTGAACACTGACTTTAAGACTGCCCTATGAGCCACATCACCTATCAGCCCATTAGGCAGATATGTTGAGAGCTATCACCCATCCCAGGGTATGTCATAGGCTTTTAGTTTTGGGATCACATTGGAGCCTTGGTTGTGATCTTACCTTACGCTTACAAGGGAGTGGGTGATATTACCATACACTTACAAAGAAGCCCCTTGTGATCATTATGTCAAGGACAGTTCAGCTTGTTGTTTATACATTTACGTATGTATTTATGCATTCACTTCTGTTTATTATTTCTCAGTGTTGGACCCACACAGGCTCTCCACATACAGACTGTCACGTGTCTACAACCTGCTAATACTCCCCGTTATGCTTTTCGCCTGTGTTGTGATGATAACTGTGTTTTACACAAGGGTAGTTCATTATAGTTGTTAGGCACGTGGATCCCGGCTATTGGATAAATGTGGACTCTTGTGCGGTTAGCCTACATGTACTATCTGCCCTAGGTTAGGAATGGATGGGTTGTCTTTTTCAATTTACTAATCTTAACAGGTTACTGGAATTAGGGGAGTCTTGAACTGGCTCTCAAACTTTGGGTTTCGGCTTGGTCGTTTTTCAACAGGGTCTCCTCATCGCTGTAAATAGTGCCAGGCCATTTAATATGTGCTTGGGTACTCGAGCCTGGTCTCCACCTTTCTTTGTCCTCCTTCGTCCCCCATATGCCGGCTGCTGAACTGCTTCTCAGTTCTTAGAGCACTTCCTGCTTTGTCTATAAGCAAGAGGATGTCTAGCCTTAGAAACTCTGATAGGTAACTTGGTTTACCTATGTGTCCCTCCCTCCTACTCTTACTTTCATCCTTTATCTCTTCTCCATGCCCCCGTTGCAAACCGCCCTCCCCTACCTCCTTCTACTGCCCACATGCCCTCTCCTATCCTGCCTAGTAGCCACTCATGATAGACTAACCACGTTTTCCAGCCACTGAATGACCTCGATACATGTTAGAGGTGTGGTTCACCTGAAAAACGGCTCTGCCTCTAGACGATCTCAAAAGATGAACCCCAATTAGGATTATACAAACCACCTTAGAACTGATAAACCCAGAAGCTCCATGATGCTGCCTTTCCCACGGTCTACCATGCATCATCGCCAATTGCTAAACCAAGGTGTTAGCATTTTGTTCGCCAAACCGTCCCTGGACTATCATGACTCCATATAGATGACACGGCCGATACCATCTCCTGAGGGTTATTTGTACCCAAGGTGACGCTTGCTATGTCTACTTCCGAACTTAAACCAAATATCCTTCCTTATGCATGTTCTCGATGCCCTGAACTCGTTTCAGGGACTCTCATTTGGGCGGGGACTCACCTGGCCCCAACCTCTGATGGATGTCCCAGGGCAGATCACACCTCTCTTTTGCAAAACGAAGCGCTTTAAGAAGGAGTTGATATGCACATCTCTATTGACGTCTGGAGATTGCTCACACCCCACCACTAGGGGACTATACTTACTTTTCACGGTTCACCAGATGTACTCCTCGATTATTCCTTGTAGCTCAGCGGGATTTATCAGTTATCAGGGATCTACCATAGATAACATTACTCTTTCAGATCATGCCCTGTTCACATTTCTTATTTGGACCTGGCCAACATCCCAGCTAAATCCCCGCTTGCGTTTTATGATTCTTTACTCAAAGATGCCCACGTCCTGAGTGACCTCCAAGTGGAGATTACGCATTGTTTTTTCAGACCAACACCCACTGGACACACGTCCCCCCTAACAAC
>CM070032.1:50060251-50085035 GCA_036250615.1 Ptychadena robeensis | reverse complement strand
TTACCTATCTGATTTCATTAGATGTGCTCCCCCTGTTGGCCATTCTGTGCTACAGGGGGAACACATCTTGATGGGGGAGCAGATTTCGACAGAACACCGGCCGCAAGAAGTCTCTGCACTCCAAGTCCCAATGGCTGTCCGTGGGGCACATGCGCAGTAGCACAATTTCAGAGACACAGGGACTGGACGCAGAGACACTTGGACTTTATGATATATATATATATATATACAACATTTCTATACACAGAAGTGTAAAAACACTTTGTTACAGACTACAACACTCAGGAATGCAGGTTGGTTTGGCTCATGAGTCTTAGCTAGGATCTAGAAATATTACCATCTCAATGGTAAGTTGGAAATCAAGTATATTGTAGCTGTTGACATGGTTTTTTTTTTATTATTTTTTGTAATATATTATTACATATTATTATTGGTTTTTTTATCATCACTGTTATATCACTTAATATTATTACAAGGGGGCATGAAGCCCACAGTATAGTAGTATTGTGTATAGACCAGATGTATTTATGGAGATATAGGAACTGTAAATATTGCTCTTGCTCTGTGCCAGTCCGAACCAGGGACAGCAGATCCATATTTTTCCCAGCACAGCAGTAATGCATAACAATAAATCCATTTATACACAAAGCAAGAAGCTTCCAGGTTCACTGCTTTTAAAAGAATATAAGGGCTTCTTTAAAAACCCCACCAGCTGAGAGACATTGGAATTTGCCTTTAAAATCCAAGCTTACTGATTAGTCAGTGGATTCCCTGATATAGGTTGTGATTAGGATGATATTAAATGAATTGTAAAATTTCATCAAAGTAAGACCATGACAAATTTTGGTTGGTACCATTTGTTTTTTTGCCCAAAAGACAAACAATGTCCTTGTTACTCCCATCTTTGTTCTACAAATCTCACAATCTCTTCTGCAATGGTGTAAAGTTGATGCCGTGGTGCTGTGATTGATAACTGCCAAGCACAGAAATTTTGCAAGTCAACATTTTTAGGATAATTAAAGCAAAAATGATTATTAACCTGCATTATTATTCTATTTTTGTTTAGGGTAACCTTCAAAAGGGAAAAGGGGAATAGGCGTGGAGCATGGGGATTTGGTATCCTTCATTACTAAAGGCATGCAACTTTAAAAAAACATTTAAATATGATATAATAGTATATAATATTTCTTTAAACCCAAAAAGCATATTGCAATGGATTCTACTCCTATACCTTAGATGGTGCATCGACTAGATTCTTTAAAACTGCAATGCGCAGTTCTTACAGAAACAAGACCAGCATGTTCTTCTCAACTTCTGAAAAATGGACAAATGTTTCACTTTCAGCCTATTGCCTCATAAACATACTTTACAAGTCACTTAAAATATTGGACTTGCTTCAGGCTGCATAATGATTTCAATTTCCATTGTACATTTTCTAAATTACTTGTGTCCGGCCGCACAAAATATACTATGGCCATAAAGCAACACAAATTAACCAAATTCATTATATTAGCGAGGCCATCCTGTGAAAAGGATGTATCCTACTATTCAACATTTAAACATTTTCTTGAATGAATGCATTGTAGTGCAATTCTGGGTTGCTCTTTAATTACTGACACAGTTTCGGCGTTAGATTTAATCCATATTAAGCTCAGACTGAATCCAATTAGCTACAAATCTGAATAATTAAGAACTGTTAGTAATTAAACAGAAGCTCTACTTGGTGTAATTAAAGCAGACTTCCTCTGTAAAAAAATGAAAAAGTTGAACTATTGATATGGGTTAGCTGAGTAATAGTAGTCATGCCTGCATGTGACAGGTCACTCATGCTACATCATGGCTTTTCTAGTCTCTTACATACCCTCATTGTTTCTCTATTCACAATAAGTGGTTTTTAAGGACAGCTAAATGGCAATTCATAAGGAGAACGGATGCTTATATGAAACAAATGTACATTCTTAAATGTAATAGGGTTCCACAACACACAAATATAAGTGGCAATGACTTGGGGTTACCAGGTGACACCCACCATTGGTTCATAAGGAGCCAAACAAAAGTCAAAACCTTTTATTTGGCTCCTTTATAAACCAAAGATAAACCAAAGATGAATATTTCAGAAAATTGGATGTGGTATCAGTATATATGTCATAGAAATGTTATCTGTCTAAAGGTAGCTATACACGCCCCGATTTGCACCAAATTTTTCGTACGATTGACCGTTGTGCGCGCACCTGCCAGCCCAAAAATCCAGTGGCCCCAAGTGGTGAGATAGACCAGGAATCACCCGCATGTCGAACCGCATGATGATCCGACATGCCGGTAAATTCACTGCCGATCCAATTACCTTGTAATGCAAAGTAATGGCCAGCACACAAAGGGTGCCCGTCGATCAGCTGAGGGGCTGGCTGCAACGGAATGACGTCATACTGCTAAAGTTGATCCCTCATCTATCGAGGCAGAATCAGCTTGTGTATGGGGACCTTTAGGTGAGTTCATTGATTAAATAGGTCTTTCACCTATCTGTTTTTCATACAAAGCATTTTTGTACCTTATATCAGTGTGTACTTTGCTATCTTACGTTTCTATTGAAACTTTTTAGGCTGAAATTGTATGCTTCCTAATGCAAGCTAGAAAACATCAAATTCATTCAATACACAGTAACAGGAATGGCTAGACATTTTCTAATTTGCATTAGATAGCAATTTGCTCACCTAAGGTTACCTTTGTCTGCAAGAAATAATAAAAGTTCCTGTAAATGTAGATTTGAACTGCATTTGATTAGAAATGTCTTGGCTGTACTTTTAGTTGATAGATTCAAGGCAGTATGCAAGAATCCTACTGTATATTTACTAACTGAGCAATTCGCAAGGTCGTTCTATTTCATCTCAATTCTCAATTATATTTTTTTTTCAAAAAAGTAATTATCAGAGTCTGTAAAGGTTAGGGGAAATGAAAAAGAAATAAGATGGATAAACGTATGGATGAATGTTTCTTAAAATAACACTATAATGAAAGTCAGGGGCCCTCCATTGGTAGCCACCTTCAAAAATGCTTGTTGCCAGGATATATTCACCAAAGGTCCCCGAGTCAAGGAATATAACTTGTGTTGAAGGTCTGAAAGCCAGGAGGCTTTGCATTTTCTGTTGACCTTTGTTTGGAGTGATTGTAACCCCAGAGAGGGTTATGCTTTTGCTTTGGACTGTCTGGACAATAAATATGGGCAGGAAGCCCTAAAGAGACCCATGTTTGGTGGATGAATGTTTTGGGAGCACCGTTTGCAGCTGAACCCCCACAAATTTTGATAAGAAAATATAGGTAAATTGTCATTAAATAAATAGATGTGAATGGAGCTAAATAGAAAAAAAACCCCAAAAAATACAAAACTGATGTGTGAGTTTCCAGCTTTATTCTGTTAATAAAAAGCAAAGTTGGAGTTGCCGAATGGCAGGGTAATGAGGTACAATGTACGTTGATTTGAAAAGCTGCACAGAATGTTCCAATAGCAAAGTAAAAGTTTTCTTACATTAGGGAATAAGACTAAACTATATTTACTCTAAATACCCAATCATTTTCAGGAGAAATAAGGAAAACAGCATTTTACTTCCACAAAAATGGGTAAGCAGCTTTGCTTTATTCACTATAAGAAAAAATAAAAAAAAGATTGTCTCACAGATCAGCACAAAGTAGAACAATTAATTGTGTTTTCTGTAATTATATGAAAGAGATCATCAGCTGTTAGTAGCTGATGAGATTTTAATTTGAAATAAAGAGAATCACTTTCAAACTCATTTGCATAATGCTGCCCAGGCATCTTTCTCTTTTCTATATGATATCTTTAACTAATGTCATTAAGATCACAGGTCTGTAATGGTTTTCATGTTTCACCTGCAGTGGTGAAATTATATAACAGATTTAATTTCTGTACAAATATAATTTATTGTTGGTATAAAAAACTCAGCATGTACGGTTTCTGAAAACACTGATTTAAATACCTTATATGACTGATAAGAGTAAAACTTAGATGTAGAAAGTCATTCTTAGCACTATTTGTTCTAAAAAAAATAACATATTTAGCTCAAACCACAGGGTTGGCTGTGTTGAAAAAGATATGTGAGATCCCTTTTAGTGGTCCTCAGTAGTATGCATGTTGGGGAATGGATCTACTTCACAATACATCCTCAGACCTGTGTAGTAGTGGGGTCACTAGCCCAGTGGTGCAGTGGGCTTATCACAAGGGGGACACCATTTCATTTACAGAGAAGGGTTGACACCAAACCTATAACTCAGAGCTGTGTTTTTTTCCAAGAGCATATGCGATTGCCCTCTACCCCATATATTTATTATACAGGTGACCCTTGAGGTACAACCAGAATGATTTAAGGCCAAAATTGTACGTACAACCAAAATTAGTTTCTGCTTGTGTAAAAAATTAAGACCCAAGATATCAGAGAAGCATTTGAAAGTTGCACTCTGACCCCTGATACACATGTTTGAGGACCTAGTTTCAGTGCACAACAATGGCCACCAAATAGCTACAAAAGACAGAAGGAAGAAAAAGAATGCAAGGCACAGAAATCAACGACAATTAAATGGGAAGAAAGAAATATTAGAGTGGCGTTCATATGATCTATCCTTGAAAGAATCTAAAAATAGAGATGGGCGAACACCGGCCCGGAGAGTCCGCGAACAGGGCGGGTCGAACTTTAAACAAGTCCGCCGTCCGCCCTGTTCGCGGACACATTCAAATTCCCCGCCTCTAGGCGGGGAATTTGAATCGGAAAAACCGGATGTGACGTCAGTGACGTCACATCCGGTCCTTGGACCGCAACCTGGAACGCATAGTTCCTGGTTACGGGCGCAGGATGTGACGTCACTGACGTCACTTCCTGCTGCAAACCGTTTTTTTCACTACAAGACCGGCTGCACGCCCGGTCTTGTAATGAAAAGATTCATCCTCCGGCACGATCACACAGGTTCTGATCCTGCCGGAGGAAGAATTTGGATCTTCTTCTGGCCGGCGAACAGTACGGGTCGAACACCCGTACTGTCCGCCGGCTGGAGGATCGGCGAACATGCCGTGTTCGCGGCCGAACTGTTCTCCGGCGAACAGTTCGGCCCATCTCTATCTAAAAACACTTCCAAGGAGAGAAAGCACACCAGAGAGCCGGATTCCTGATGTTTTTAAGGAAGGTTGACTCTCCTTCCAAACAATAAACACCTTCCATCTCAACCCTTCTTGAAAAACAAAGACATCAACTTGAATGGTGAATACTAATTTTTGTTGCTGGTAGGCTGGGCACAAAGTTTTTGGTGAGAACACCAGGAAAATTATTGGTGTTTCTGGTAACCTTCACATGTGATACAATGCTTCTTTTATTATAAAACATTAGTTAAGGAGTGCCTTGGGGGGTTCAGAACACATTACAAGTATTATTAATTATTTCTTATGACTTCATTTACAACCAACCCCTGGGAACGGATTAAGTTTGTAAGCACTGGTAACAATCATTTGATTTGCCCTATTTCTACTATTTTGTTACCAATCATAAAAATACTAGTTGAGCAGCTCCTGCGGTAAAAAAAAAATCCCCCACTTTTTAATATAGTCCTATGACTTATAAAAAATTTATTTTGACCGACCTAGTTTTAAAAAAAGCTTAGCTTGATTTTGATTTTGACCCTCCACCCTTCTGAATTATAATCCATATAATGCTCAGTCCTGTAGTCATATACATGTGTGTTTTACATGAAGGTACCTAGAACTTCCCCAGCAATATTCTTGCTAATCCTATGCTCTAAAGCAGCACTGTCCAACCCACAACACCCATCTGTCTATCGTTAACCACTCAGTACTGCTCTGCTACCTTACCTGCTCCCTCGTCCTCCCAGCTGTGAGTGTGACATTGTGGCAGCCAGAGAGAGCAGGAGCATTTGGTCCTTAGCACCCTGAACACAGAAAACAGACCAGACCAGATCCTGAAGAAATGATGCATGTATTACAATGAACTTAAACAGAGTATTTAAAGTTGCTACCAATAGTGTTGAGCTCGAATATTAGATTTTCGAATATTTAGCTCGAATATCGCTATTTCGCCATGTCGCGAATATTCGCAAATATATCATCGGATATCCGACGCGATCGCGATTTTTCGTGATTTATTGCGCTTGCATAATCGCGATCCATTGCAATGAATGGGATCGCGATTATATAATCGCAATGCGATTTTTTAAAACGGAAATGACGGATATTCTCCCAGTCGAATATCCGAGCTCCATTCACTTGCATGCATTGCGCATATTGGATCGCAATTGCGCTTTCTCGGATAATCGCAATTTCGGATTCCGCCATTCTCTATTGACTTCAATGTATTGCGCATATTTGGTCGCATTGCGCTTTCTCGGATAATCGCAATTTCGGATTCCGCCATTCTCCATTGACTTCAATGTATTGCACATATGTGGTCGCATTGCGATTTCTCGGATAATCGCGATTTCGGATTCCGCCATTCTCCATTGACTTGCATGCATTGCACATATCGGATCGCAATTGCGATGTTTCGATCGCAATTCATGTCATAAGTGCGGATATTCGAGATTACGAATATGGAATCGAATATTATGGCGGATATTCACGAAATTACGCAAATTTGAATATTGCCTAGTCGCTCATCACTAGCTACCAATAGACTTCAAAGCAAATTCGACCAAATAAGAAAATTCCGCAGATTCTACAGGTAAATCTGTTAAACTCAAATTCAATCTGAACAAATGTACCCATCTCTGTTTCTAAAGGCTCAGAGGAGTAGTCCAGGTTTCAATGAAAACTTGCATCTAATAGGAAACCCAACTCACTCAATAGGACCATACTTTATAATTATAAGCTCTATAATTAATTGTTGGACTGTCTGCAAAGAGAAGCAGCACAGAGCAAGCTGACCTTTTATTTTTTGGGGTCCTATAATGGAGGTATGCTGGAAATCCAACATCGCTATCTTCCCTCTGTCAATGTCCATCATAGAATGAGTAGGTAATGATCAAGACAACCTACCTGCCATATGTTGCTATCTGTCATGGAGTGGGGGTTGACTTCATTATATAAGCAACTGTTCTCAGCCATAATCATAATGCACTCATGATGATTTGACAGAATAATAAATGCTGCCAAACTACCTTATTTCTCTATGCATGCTGACAGGTAATTTTAGAATTTTATCTCGGGAAGTATCTTATTGAGCCTAAGGCTTCTAACTTCAAGCTGCTTCATGACTGCAAATGTTCTAGTCTATACCACAGCAGTTAAAGTCACAAATATTGTGCAAGGAACACTCCGTAATGGTTTCTGAATGAAGCGTCTCAAAATAGAAGCTTTTACACCACAACTAAAGGCCTGCAGCAAGAACCCAATGCAGGCTCAATGCCATTCATGCTGTACGTATTTAATTCTTGGAGTCCGTAACATGAAGTTAATATATGAAACTGGTCATATGTTTACAGACTTTCTTTAATAGAACTTGGGTGTTAAATCAAGAATAAAATGAACCCATAAAATACTAGCAACATTTATTCTACCACATATAGAAATTACCACCATAAAGCAGAGAGAGCTATTAAATATTTTCTTTTTTTCTATCTATATCTTTCTTGTTAAAGTCCTTCCCATTCTCAAGAGAGCTGGTAACTGAGGAAAATTAATTAGCATTCAATACATTTTCCAGTACATGAGACAGTCGGCTGTACAGAACAAATAAAGGTTAGGTACACAGATGTGCCCTTTATAGAAAAGCTTTTCTGTACAGTTCTGTTAGAAAATCTGTTACTGCATGAAGGAATCATAATATTACCCATTGTGAGTTACATTACTGAGCATTGTCCATCTGCATTAAAACACTAGCCACAGCAAAAATAATCAACTACCAGAGCTTAAGGCTCATTTGCTTAAATAAAAGTCCATTCTGCTTTATCAACATGCTAATGACATTGTTACATTAAAGCATTCTGTTTTAGACATTATTTAGACCCAGTGATATAATCACTAGTTCAATGTGTTTGCCTATGAAATACAGACAAATGGGGGTATATGGGAGGGGCTATGTGGATGTTGCATAAAGCTTCCTGCTTCATCTCAAAAGCCTTCAATCCAAAGAATGGAGGAACATACCTAATGCCAGAAAAAAGTGTTCTATCTGACTTTTGCCATTTATAAACACTATTAATAAAAATGTTCCTTGGCCCGACCGGTGATCCAACACACTTGTTGGGGACTTGGAAAGTAATGCAGCCATAGAATTAGCAATTTCAGAAGATCAGCATTCTTAATCATGCTGATTATGCTTCTTAATCATGCTAATCAATCAAAAGTACAGATTTTCTTCAAAAACTTGTTACTATGCATGACCTAATTTGCCTGGATTTAGGTGGATCCTTCAATACAAGCTCTGTTTTGTGAACATCACTCAAGTCTGTGCAGAGCAAAGATTGTAAACAACTTGAGAAAGAACATAATGTACATAATGTCAGAGCACAAACCAAGCGGAAAGTGAAAGAAGTTCAAAATCCTCAGGACACTTCCTAGAGATGGCCGGCCATCTAAACTGAACAATCTGAGGAGAAAGGCCCCCAATGGTCACTGTCAGAGCTCTGTCCAGAGGTCCTCTGTGGAGAGAGGAGAATCTTCCAGAAGGACAACTATCTCTGCAGCAATCAGGCCTGTTTGGTAGAGCTGCCAGACAGTAGCGACTCCTAAGTAAATGGCAAATAGTAACCTGCCTGCAGTTTGCCAAAAGGCACATGAAGAACTCTCATACTATAAGAAACTAAATTCTCTAGTCTGATGAGGCAAAGATTAAACTCTTTGGTGTGACTGCTCATCACCAGGCCAATACCATCCCTACAATGAAGCCTAGTGGTGGCAGCATCATGCTGGGTGGATGTTTTTTAGAGGCAGAAACTGAAAAACTCAGGATACAGGGAAAGATGACTGCAACAATGTACAGAGACATTGTGGTTGAAAACCTGCTCCAGAGCGATCTTGAACTCAGCAGAACATCAATCATAAGCACACAACCAAGATATCAAATTAATGTCTTTAGAACAGTGCTGTGAAAGTCCTTGATGGGTCCAGCCAGAGCTGAATCTGAATGAACATTTCTGGAGAGATCTTAAAATAGCTGTGCACCCCTGCTTCCCATCCAACGCTTGAGAGGTGCTGCAAAGATAAATTGCTGAAACTGGCCAATGATAAGTGTGCCAAGCTTGTGGCATCATATTCGAAAAGACTTGAGGCTGTAATTGCTGCCAAAGGTGCATTGACAAATTATTGTTGGTGGGTGTGTAGGTGGGGCTAAAAAGACCAAAAAGTTCTATTCAAAAATCTTGGTGAAATACAGGGGATTGACATATATATGTTGGAGTTAGAAGATTTGCTATGACTTCCCATTTTAGAAATCAAAAGCTATACTGTATCACTGACTTGAACTTTGAGGATCTCCCCTGTGTGCAATACAGGGGCGAGGGGACTTTAACGGCTTCAGTTGGATTTTTTTTGTCATGTCAAAAGATTAAGTCAATGCAGTATTTTAAAAATCTTCATTTAATATAATATCAACAAGTCCTTGTATCAGAATGCAAAAAATAACATAAGCAACATAAGAGCAAAAAAGGTCGCTATTCAAAACATGATACAGTTCATCAGATGGTTGCCAAACGCCTAATACTTATGGGCTTGATATAATGGTAAAAATTCCAGATAGGCCGCATGTAAAAACCATCCTCAGATGTTAGACACCACCTCGACTTACTTTTTGTCACTCGACGACTTCCTCAGGGGGTAGAGGTGTGTAGCAGACTAGTTCCGATATCTTTCCGGGAGGCTAACGTGATGACGTCATCACATTAGCCTCCCGTTGCATTATGGGGCCCCTTCAATCGGCCAGGCACCCTTTGTGTGCCGGCCATAAGCTGCAATGAAGACGCCGCTTCATTGCAGCTTATGGTATCGGCTTTCATCGGCTCCCATCGGCCAGAGAAGATCGGACATGTCCGTTCTCTGGCCGGCTGAGAAGTGGGGCGACAGGGATCTGTCGCCCCATGTGGGCACATGCCAATTAGCGGGCGATTTTTAACCTGACCGACGGCGCGAGCGCGCACGCCCGTCGGTCAGATTAAAAAACGGCCGCTTATCGGCATGTGTATGGCTAGCATAAGCAAATGTAAGAGTACAATCTGACAAGAGAAAAACAGTGTTGGAATGTTGACAGTTGAAATATGACTATTAAAGGTTGACTTTGGACTGCAAATAGTCTCTGGGGTTAGTAACTAATATTAGGTATGCACTACTGAGGTATGAGATCTGGGGCCTCAAGCGGTGTTACATTTGACCCAAAGCCAGCTGGTGACCTGTGGATGGAGACAGCTAATTGGAGGATCAATCAAGAACAGGGAGGTCCATCTGCAGCAGAATCTACCATGCAGGAAGCTGAGGCAGAGAACAGTGAGGGAGACAGTGAGGAAGATGGCATTTATTCAACCACGCTACATTTGTGGTGGGTGCCAAACACCATTTCCTGGTACTCATCTGAGTAGCTCACTAAAAAGTTATGTGCATCCATAAATATACTTGTAGAAATCAAGATGTTCAGTCTTTATAGAAGGCATTCCTTATAAAGATCTTTTAAGGGCCCTTTTCGATGCTTGGAAGATGCCAAGCGCTACTGTACAGATATGTGTCCTGTAGGGGTTTGCCTTTTCACACTGGCCATGTGTTGTGTTTTGCACGACAGTGTGAAAGGTTCAACAGGCTTCCTATGGAAACCAATGTACCTTGTGTTAGAGCAAGCTATGCTGCATTTTATTAATGCAACAGAACTAGATGAAAGGACCCTGAAATAAGTAGTACAATCTGCCTATTTTTAACCTTAACTGGTTCTCCCCTATCCCCTCATCAACATAATACTTTTTTATTTAACATGGCTGCACCCTACCAGTACTTCTCCCAAGAGCTCTGATCCAAGCAGAAAAGCTTCAAAAGCACATTGCAAGAAGGATACAGTGTGTAGTAAAATCAGACTAACAAATAAATACAGATGAGTAATCTCTACAATTTCAGTGAATGAAGACAACCTCATGGTCATTAGATTAATCTCCATAATGGGCTTTCCATTTCTTTTTTCTGGATATATCTAGCACAGAATATTAGATGCTCTGAGATACTTTTATGCTGGCTCGGTAAATGAAGCACCAAGATGTAAGTAGCAGTATATGCAATGAGACATTTGCAGTGTCATGTCAAATGCTTATATTTTAAGAAATGCTCAAATTCCTCTCATCCTTAAGTTCATCTAGATGTATTTTTTATCACACTATGGTAGACTCTGTCCAGGTATCCAATTAAAACTTTTTTGTTTTTGAAAAGTGCTCTATTCATCTTAATCTGCTGTCAGTTTCTGGGCAGTGTTCACGGCAGAAATAGAGTTCTAATGAGGATGCCCCTAATGTAACTGGTAGAATGTGTTTATGTTTACTGCTGAAATTAGCTCGTTTTTCTTTCCCCCTACCACTTCACTTATCAATACCTATGACATGTGATTTATTTTCCTGTGGACTAGAATACTTGTTTGTTCGAGATAGCTCTTTGGTGTTTTCCTATGTTCTAGAAGGAATCCTTTAAACCTGTATATCAGCAGAATGATATTATTTTTTTAATGCAGAGGAGCTAACAATCTAATGCCCAAAATCAAAACAAACTTGGATATACGTGGGGTCAAAGAATGGGGCTTTTTAGGCACATTAATATCTCAGAGAACTTTTTAAGATATTTAAAAAAATACGTCTTTATTCACATTGATCCTACATTAGATACATTTAAAAACAAATAAGCAGCATTATACATATCAGTCACAGTGTTAGCAGGAAAAGACATTAATATCCCCCTGATTCCAAAGGCCAAGTTCGCCACTTCACCACCATTACACCACTCTGGTGGGGAAGTGCGGTTCCTACTTGGTCCACCAGGTTTTTTTTTGAGGGTCAACACAGGTCCTGTGAATCTCGACAAGTTTCTCCCCTATATGGGGCTTCCTCAGGAGATCACATTCACAGGATTTAGTTCTAGGAAAAATCACAACCGTTTTAGTGATCTGTATCCTCAAATTCATATGGGATACAGGGTCAAAAGAAAAAAACCAAATACAAAATCAAACATACATACAATTGTATTCAGATGGTGTTTCACCCTAAATATCTCTCAAACAGAAGGAAACCATCCTGTGGAACCCTCCATATTATTCTGAAATTACAACATATACTCACCATTGGACCGGGTGAGTGGCCAGGCAGTGCTATGGGGGACCACAGAGTGGTACCCCACTGTCCTGAAGTGGCTTCTTTCTTTGGCGATTGTTCATGCAGTGGTTAGATGAGATCTTTATGCTTGAACCAGAGATGGACTATTTCCCAAACAGACATTCAAAGAGAGGGAGAACACAACATTGACACAACCCCCATATTACATAGACCAAACATCAATCTGACCCATCCACTTCAAGAAACCACGTGAGATGAGGAGACAGAAACAAATGAAGAGAGAAAACCAAAGAAACCAAACATGGACACACATTTGTATCCTTAGATCAAATTTTGAAGAACTTGGGAGTGGGTTACCACCCAGAGTCATGTCAACTCACTGTGATAGGGATATTCAATTCCCATGATATCTCTGTTGCACCAAAAAGTGAAAAAGTGAGAGAGAGAGTAAAGGGAGAGGGGGGGGGAGGGGGAAGCAGAAGGGATATGGAAGAGAAGAAAAGGGGGGTGAGAGATAAGGGGGGAGGAGGGGAGGGGGGAGGGGGGGAGAGCCCGGGTAGGACATCCCTCCAACACCATGCACCCAAACCACGTCCATATTGAGGGGGCGGGTGGGTGATAGTCCATGGATTCCTCACATAGAGTTAATCCCATGTTCTAAGTGAAATTAGTTGGTGATTATAGTAAAACCCGAAAAGTCAGGGGTACTCCACGTTTAATGATTATGTGGTGATAGTCAGCAACACAAAGGGGAATTGAAGGAGCGGCGGGGGGGGAGGGGGGGGAGGGCACCACACCTAGCCCGAAGGCAAGGGGGCCCAGAGGTATGAGGGCTGGAGAGGGGGAAGCTGTGATGAAGCCGTTCCTCCAACTCTCCGTGGGGGTTTACAACCATGTCTTTGCCAATCCTGTGGGAATGTTAGATTTCCATTTTTATATTCTTTTACTGGAGCCCATTCTACATCAATTTATAACATTGTATTAAAATTTCTAACGTTTATTATTGTTCAAGAACAACTCAATTGGCTTGCATGTGAATGGTCTTTGCTCCAAATTCCCAGGGGAACGCTTGTATGGATTGATCTTGCCCTTGCTAGGGGTGGCCTTATAAACTGATCCTCAATCCCCAATCTACGGGAGGGGAGGGTGGGCCCCCTCCCATTTTCCACAGCTTGCATCAAGACTGGCATGTCCCAAGGCAGCCTGCAGCCTTATTGTGAATCAGAGAGGGACCCCCTCCCTCCTAAGTGGAGACGCCATGCGTCCCTGTGGTAAAGAGGGGGGGGCGGTTGCCAGCGTATACATGCTTCCTGCCATACCCGACAGATAACCTGCCCTCCAACATCAGGAGGGGTCGGGGGGGGGCTCACGGCGCAGGACACCAAGGGCGAGCGTTGAAAGTGATCGTCCCAGTGATAAGCCATTGTCTTAGTGTCGGGGTCCCTCCCATGATGTTATGGAGAGTCCACCAACATAGACACTAGTTTGGGCACATTAGTAAATGGATGGGGATGGGGAACAGGACAACATGAAAAAAGAATTCATATATGGGGAGAGGTGGAGAAAGGTATATTGATGACAACAGGAGATGTGTAAAGAAAGGGGGGAGAGGGGGGGGATTCACAAAAAGGGAAGAGAAAGGAGAGTTTAGGGTAGATAGAGAAAAACGGAGAAGAAGGGGGGAGGAGGGGAGGAAAGGGAAAAAAAGAGAAAAAGGGGGGGGGGGGGGTGGGGGGGGAATCGAGGGGAAGAAGGGTCAAAAAAAATTAGTAAGCACATCTAGATGTGAGTGAAGGACATGAGCGCATAGATAAAATTAAATTATAATAAATTTAAGCCCTAGTGTCAGGACCCCCGCTCGGCAGCGCTTCCCTGTCACCCACCTCAGTCAACAATCCGTCACTCACTGATCGGCGTAACCTTCATGGGGAAACCACACGCGGGTCCAGGATGTCGTTTCAGGATACTCGGTCGGACATCCCGTCCCGATTCCGTGAGAGGCGGAGACGAGAAGTGACCTTTTTGCGAAAGTGTGAACGGTAAATGCATAGTACTAGTGGGACTGACAGGAGGTGTGTCACCGGAGATGGCGCCCCTCCCAGAGGGGTGGTGCGGGATGCAACTTCCTTATATTAAACTGGTCAGTCCAAAAAACAGTCAGCGAGGATGCTACAGCTTGCTGTTGTGACCATGCTTGATCTTGTATCTCTGGGGACTGACCACCCGTTAACCGACATGCTTTGTCTTGACCACGTAGGATCTCTGGAACCCCGAACCTTTGCCTGTCTTGTGACCATCTATTCGTTATTTTTTCCCCCTCTGCCGCCTCCTTGACCCATCGCCTGGATAACGACTACGCCTGACCTCCTACCCCGACTCGACCATTGCTTGTGGACCCCGAACCTACTCTTCCGTCTCTCCTAAAGGGGACTTCGCCAGGCCTGCTGCCACCCCATCTGGAGTTTGCAGGGGTAAGTCAGGGAAGCAGGGGACCTTGCCACCGGGTGCGGGAAAAGACCCCACAGGGGCCCCGTCAAGGGATCCTGCTATCTCCAGAAGGGGGGCTCTGGGGGAAGACCCCGGTTGGCTTAGACTCCTGCTCCTGACACCCTGCGCCAATCCAGGTTGGGTGGGCAGACCGTAAACCACTAAGGTCAGGGAAAGTTACTAAGTGGTTTGTTAAAGGGTGATTCTGATAGATTAACAAATACAGATTACAAATGGGGCAAGCAAAAAGAGAAGAGTAAAGAGAAATAAACAGGGATATAGAAACTGAGATTACACATAGAGGTAAAAAAACAAAAACAAAAACTATACACACATATAATTTACATAACATATGTACAAGAGTGTGGAAACAAGGGGACCAATAATACTTACAATATAGGAAAACACAATAACAGGGACAGAATCCAATCCTAAAAATCCCCATTTCAGCCAGGAAACCCAAAAAAAAAAATGGGTTTGGCATACAAAACCCTTAACCCATCTACTTCAAGCGTAATAGGTACTGGGCCCCCACCAAACAATTAACAGGATGTTATTCTCCTTTGAGAGAGAGAGCCTGCTGGACACAATCGGAATTATTTAAAGTGGGAATTAGTCAAATATCCTTTTATTTTGCAGTGGTCATATACATATAGTATATTATTTCCAAGTAAGTTTAAAGATCCTAATATTCATATTATATACACACGAAAAAGGTAGACAAACAAAAGAAATTATAATTAAAAATATATATCAAAGAGTCGTGATCTCGGGGGCGGGCGGCAAAAGCCAGCCTTCCACCAAAGCCATATGTTTACTAAGTTACGGGTTCAAAGGGATCTGTTATTGGAATCCAGTTGTTTAAAACCCCCCGCCCCTCACATGGGGGAGTCAGCGTTCTTCCCTCTACATCCCATATACTTAGGTTGTACCATCAAATGAATCTGTTCGATATTAATCGGAACCCTTTATCTCATGTACATATTTGGAATTAATGGGCACATATAAGTCCACCAACCCCATGGGGGATACCCTCTTTCAATTTATATAGCAACAGGAGAAGGAAAGGGGGGGGGGGGAAAGACGGGAGCAAGGGGAAGGAAAGGAAACGACACAACTATTAAACAAAAGGTGGGGAGGGGAGGGTGGGGCACATACTCATAAGAATGTTTTGGAAGCCTTCAAATGGTCGTTGATCCCGGGGGGTACGAAGCCTTGAGGGATTTTTAGAGCCAGAAGACCTCCCCGGGAGAACAAGACCGTGGATGGGTGGACAACGCTATTGTCGGGGGAAAGGGAGCAGAGAAAAAAATACCAAAAAATCCCTCCCACCTCCCCTCCTCCACCTCTCACTACCCTCCTTCCAACATGATATGTGGCCCTATACCCCCTTTATTCCCATATCCCTCTGCTTCCACACCCCCCCCCCTTTTACTCTCTCTCTCACATTTTTCCTTTTTGGTGCAACACAGAGATATCATGGGCAATATGATATCCTTTATAACAGAGAGTTGACAGACTCGGTGGTAACACACCCCAAGTTTTCAGGGGATCATTAAGGATACAAATGTGTGTCCATGTTGTGGTTGCTTGGGTTCTTCTCTTCAGTTGGCTTGTATAACGTGGTTTATGAAGTGGATGGGTGATTGATGTCTTTGTCATATGTATATGTTGGTGTCATGATTGTGTTCTCCTTCTCTTTGAATGTCTGTTTGGGAATAGTCCATCTCTGGTTCAAGCGTAAAAGATCTATCAACCACCTGCATGAACAATCGCCAAAGAAATAAGAGCCACTTCAGGGACAGTGGGGGGTTACACTCTGTGGGCCCCCTAGCAATGGCCTGTCCACTCACGGTTCCAATGGTGAGATTGTTGTTAATTTCAGAATAATATGGAGGGTTCACGGATGGTTTCATTCTGTTTGAGAGCTATTTAGGGTGAAAACACCATCTGAATACAATGGTATGTAGGTTGATTTGTATTTGGTTTTTTTTCTTTTGACCCGTTATCCCTATGGAATTGAGGATACAGAGTCACTAAAAAGGTTTGTTGAGTTTTCCTAGAACTAAATCCTGTGATGTGATCTCGGAAGCCCCAGATAGGGGAGAAACGCGTCGAGATTCACAGGACCTGTGTTGACCCTCAAAAAAAACCCTGGTGGACCAAGTAGGAACCGCACTTCCCCACCAGAATGGTGTAATGGTGGTAAAGTGGCGAACTTGGCCTTTGGAATCAGGGGAATATTAATGTCTTTTCCTGCTAACACTGTGACTGATATGTATGATGCTGCTTATTTGTTTTTAAATGTATCTAATGTAGGATCAATGTGAATAAAGACGTATTTTTTTAAATATCTTAAAAAGTTCTCTGAGATATTAATGTGCCTAAAAAGCCCCATTCTTTGCCCCCACGTATATCCAAGTTTGTTTTGATTTTCTGTATGTGACAGGGGTGTTGGCACACCTAAAGGATTTTCTAGTGTATTGTTTAGGGAGTGAGCCTGTTCGGTGCTGGTAAATCTAATGCCCAAGTCAAGTCATATATGACCATTGTCATATGACACTAACATAGTCTAAGGACAATTGTAGGAGGAGCATGCCATATGTCTTTTTTTTAGTTTGGATGAATTTAGAAGGAAACCAGAGTGCCCAGAGAACACCTTGGCAAAATAGGAAAAGTCTAAAGTATATTTTTGAAAATAAAGTAAAAAAGAACCTTTAGCCCAATCATTAAAGATGATAGGTTTCCGTTTAACTTTAGAGCTGAAAATATAAATATTTTAAAAACAGACATCCTTTAAATGAATGGCTCTGGGTTTTTGAAACATCACATGACTGTCACAATTGCAAAGCACCTTTAGATGGATAGTACTTTTTGACCTACGGAGCCCATCAGCATAGACCATTCAGGCTTCTAAAGTGCCCATTTATAAAATAACAGTATGGTTTGCTGTGCAAAAACAGCACATTTACAGTATAGCTGCAAGCTTCACAGCCTTACGAATGTGTTTTTTACTTTACTTGCTTTTGAGCTCTGAAACAATCAATGCTCCATTTATTTTAATGATAATAGCCATGACTTTGGCAGGTCACTATAGCTTATTATTAAGAATTGATTTGACATTACTAAATGCTTAATAAAGTATATAGTTATATTACTAAATGCCTCTCAAAGAAGCTCACAATCTAATGTAATTTTCCTTAGAGCTGTACATGCATCAACCTTTGTCAATTCAAAAATTCACTGTCAAGCAAATATAAATCAAGCCTACTACTACACAATGTATTCCATGCAAAACCATTCCATCCTCGTATGATTTCCTGTTAATGAAGATAAATGTGTGTGCCCATGTTTCAAAATATTATTATTATTATTTTTTTTTGAAAATCACTCATTTTTATTTTTGGCTCAATTTACATAATTTTTGATCAGATTGAGAATAAAAGGAATTGATTTTCAAACAATACAATCAAACACTTGATTTGCTGCTTGATTAAAGAGAACACAATGCCCCATGGTCAGCTAAATTATATTTATTTTGGTGGAATCCGTGTATGAGGAAACCCACACAGACATGAGGAGAACCTACGAACTAGTTTAATACTTTGTACTGTTCAAGGTTCAAACAAAGACCCCCCATACAGTTGTAGATCCGTGGTTAATTTTGTGGAGCTCGACCGCCGTGCATGTCGCTCACTCAGGGTTCGATCGTCCGCAAAAAAGGTGGTGCCCATCTGGATCAATCGACCAGAATAGCACCGAACCTCAAGCCTTGACGTTTCTTTTCTGGACAATCGCTATATTTTGGATGGGGACCACAAATTGCGATTCCGGTACGATTCCGTGAGGCTGATGACTGAAAGCTGAGTGGTGACCTCACCATGCTGTTTTTAGTCATCAGCCATAGGTATGGGAATCACGGTGTGTGAATGATGTGTGAACGCTTGCTGGCTGATTGCACGCCAATTCATGTGTGTATAGCTAGCTTGAGGAACCTATTGCTGCATGGCCTTAGCGCTAGTTACTTAGAACAACCTAAAGTGAACATGGGGGCCTGCAGCCAACAGACTGCTCGCGCAAGGACTGTCTACCTATTATGCTATTGTTTATATTACATATAATATAGTGGTATATACATTGGATGGAAAAGAAAGTAAGTCCACCCAAATAAAAGCAGTGAGCTACTAAGAAACTTGGTGTACCTTGCCTATTGGGTCATTGATCTCAGCACCATAAAGGTAAATAAAGGTGTAAGTACTGCATGATGTCAGATATATCACATACAAACAATTTTGACTAAAGAATGTGCTGTGGCAATTACATAGTGGCAGTTAATCTATACTATAGTCTCAGTTCATGAATAATTATAGAGGCAGAACTAACCTAGAAATATGCACTTACACATAAGATTGTAATGTATCCTGGAAAGTAATGGCTTTGTGTGCTGTTGCATAATGCGAATTGCTTCATAAAATTTGATGCAGCTTTACCTCTGCAGCATACTTATTTTCTGATTAAATAAAGTACAAAGTGTTTCATGTGCTGTAATTTACAATAGACATCACTTTGCATGCTAATGCATGCTTCTTTGAAAGATGTTCCTTCTTATAAATGATTCTCTTGTATTTATGCTTTCTTTAAGTCATGAAAAGAAGCTGTTTCTAACTTCCCTATTTCTTGCTCAAGTGTACATTATATTATAATGAGTAGAAATGTTTAAAGTGCAATAACCCAGTGACTAACAAGAATTCTTTATCTACTGTGTTTTAGGATTACTGAGGTTTTTTTACTAAAAGCTTTTGGATATGAAACTTAACATATAGCACAATGCACCCAATTGTCTATCTCCTCGTATATCAAGAAGCGTAGACAATTATAAATGGGACTATGTCTGGCTGTGGTGATGTAATAAAAAAAAAGGTCACAATCATTAAACAAATGTAAAAAGATATATACAGGGGGATGCAGTCTCCCCAAATTTATTCAATGGGAAACAGTGCATTAACACAGCAAAATTAACCATGAGAGGCATACATAGTGGAGATCCTATTGCGCTCAACACGTTTCATGGGGTGAACCACTTCTTCAGGAGTATCAAATAGGACTAATGCACTAGATTGGAATGATATGAGGGTACAAAGTAAATAATGAGAGCCATCAACCATTAGTATAATCTATCAAACCAAATGGGGAGGCAGTGTTATACCTCAGTATATTGCTAGATTTTCTGAGGGTTAGGTCCGACCCACAGCGGGGGTACATCAAGCAGGGCAGCAGGGATGCGAGGGACACTCTCCCATGGGGAGCAGGGAGCCAATGCACGGTGAGCACGTCTGTCACACTTAATATACGGTTCCTGAATTGGAAACATGTAAGGTAAGGGTTTTGAGGTTGGTTGAGACCAAATGGGAGGTGAGGACCAGAGAAATATATAGATGGAGCTTATTGTCAGCAAGCAAAATGAAGAAACTGAGTGAAAAAAAAAAGGGGAGAAGGGAAAAGGAAGGGGACTTATAAAGAGTGTTGTGCTACTGATGTGAATGAGTGTGTATGAATGTGTATGTAGTGATGCAGTTAGTGAAGTGATGTGGTGTGTCTGGGACAATACTAAGATAGTGTTGTTGTATGTATCTAGTGTGTGTAATTGCAATGTAGGTGAAGAGAGATGTAAACTATGTTGGTTAAGTGACATGTGACTTATGACTTTTGGATATAAAACATCAGTCTGACATAACTGAGCATTATAGATTAGAGCAATGTATCATTTCTTAATCAAATTTTTGGGAGATTGAACTCCATATGCATAATAACTTCTTTGTTCTAAATTTGTTACATGTGAACCCATAACTAAAACAGACTTTGACAATTGCTGTACCTGTATTAAGCATGATCATACAGTTTATAGTACATAATGGGTAAAAGTTTGCCATACACCTGTTACTCATGTAGGATATTACACATTAGTATGCTAAGGACTAAAGGCAAAAAAATATTTGTAAGTTTCATATTTTGCTTTTTATATTCAAGTAAAAATATGGCTATCAATATATCGTGTTTATTATTTCCAGCCACAAAGCCAAGCTCTAGGCTCTTTGTACATGTTTAATAGGCTACTGCTTTGTTCAGAAAACCTGTCTGCAGGAATGAGTGGCTGAGGCTTAAATTATAGAGACAACTGAACCCTTCAGAGAACTGACTGTGCTTCCTTTGCTCAGACCAAGCCTAGTGCTGGTGAAAGAAATAATTGTCATCCTCCTCCTTTAAGATCCATCTTAGGTACTTCTTGACACGATTTGATAGGAATTGGTTCATCGACAAAAAGAAGTCAATGTTAATTTTGTGTATATTCAACTATGCTTAGTAAAAAAGAGAATGTTTTCATTTTGAATAGCCAGTTATGAAGGTTTATAATGAAGGTAAAATAAAACCGAATGTCTGCTTGCACATAATTGGTTGATTTATAGCAATTTTTGTGAAATTTTGACTAGCTGACTTTGTGAGTTAATAGCCCCCCAACACATGGTGTTATCACCAAACTGTAATAAAACCAAGTTTAGGGACTTTGAAATTAACTTACAAATAAACTTGTTGAAATGTCACAGCTATCTCTAATGATTTACATAAAGATAGATTCATATTGATAAGAATAAAAAATGTGTGTGTATGTATGTATTCACTTTATTCCCTTATTCCATCATCATGTCTAGCCAGATGGATTGCACCGCAGTCTGTTGATGTAGATGAGATTGCAGCTTTCATTTGCACCTCCTGCAGTCACAGTTGGATACCAAGGGATTTCCCAGATGATCTACTTCATCTATGAGCACACCTCTGGCATATTTTGTTCCTATTTAAACCTGTGGCTGTGGCGGCCTATCATATTGGGAGCTGATAATATGTAAAATTTCTATATATTTATTTTTTACGTTGTTTATCACTGACCACTGCTTGAAACTTTAACTAACCTTTGTCTGCCCTGACCTTGCTTTACCTGCCTAATCTCCCTTTGGATACCTTGCTTGGATTGTTTTCTGTGTATGACCTATGGCTCTGTTTTGACTACTTTTCTGCATGTCTGTTTGTTAAGCTACAGTTGCCATTTGTTTATTGGTTACACCCAGTTTGTTTTTGGGCTCCTATTTATCTTCCAATCCCTGCTCTCATTATTTATGCACAAGTCCTGCTGGGGACAACATAGTTCTGGGGAAGGCATGATCTGCCTTCAGGTAATACATATTGGTTTAGATTGTTCTGTACTTTTTCTTTTTCCAATATGTTCAAGCTATTGGAACTAAACTAATTAATTAAAACATAAATCAACAAGATGATTTTGTGTTGTTCTGCTGGCTTACTAAAATCCTTTAATGGTAGCTTAAATCACCACTTGTAGGTAGGTAGGTAGGTAAACAAAAGGTTGCAAATTTGTAAAATGCAGAAGATAACATTACTTAGATCTGTTAATTAAAATTAATATCTAATCAGCTATCACATGAAAGATTAAAGGTCTCTTTTACTATAGCAAAAGATGCTTTAGCAGAAGATGTATGTGTAGTCACCTGAAACAGAATATATGACATGATATTTGAAATGGGGCGAACAATTATATCTTTGGTAGATTAGTGTCAAATAATAGTAATACTTGATTTCTAATTAAAAACACAACACTTTTCTTGGTTATTTGGCATGCCAAACAATGGTCACTGTTAAGCGCCAATGTATTACACAGCGCTGTACAATAAAATAGAGTGAAGACATCACACAAGATAACACAGGTACAGGATATGACACAGGAGGAGTGGAGGACCCTGCCAGGACAGGCTTACAATTGAATTGGCAGGGTATTGGTAAGACTTGAAGCCGAGCATGTGATGATGTTATGAGTGGGGATGTCATTAGTAGGTCACTGGAGGAGTGGAGGGGGCAGTTAGGGGTGTATTTAAGTACCAGATTGGAAATATAAGTAGGACAGGAGGTGTGGAGTGATTTAAAAGCAAGTCAAAGAACTTTAAATTTAATTCACTTGACAACTAGAAGGCAGTGAAGAGATTTGCAGAGAGGAGCAGGTTAGGGGGTAAATGAGTCTAGCAGCACCATTCATCATAGACTGAAGAGGTGATCGTCTAGTTAGAGAAAGGCCAGAGAGGATGATGTTGCAGTAGTCCAGCCGAGAAATGATGAGAGCGTATACCAGGGGTTTGGTGGTCTCTGGAGATAGGAAGGTGCGTATCTTGGAGATGTTGCAGAGATGGAAGTGAGAGGATCTAGCAATATTCTGTATGTGAGGAGTAAAGGAGAGAGCACTCTCGAAGATAACAGTTGTGACATATAATTTTAGTGAAGACATTAGCTTAAATAAAAAACCTTGCTGATTTTACTCTCCGTTATCAGGCTGTCCCTTTACAGTAAAAACAATAAGCCATGAGTGGAGCCAGAAAGTTTGGAGGTTAGGTACCTAATATGTATACAAAATTAAATGGTTGATGAGCAAGCACATTCTCTTTTGAAAAGATGAGAGCTAATGCATGTACTTCCTACTATATGATACTATGCTATTTGATGTTAGCTTCTGTTAAATAATAAATATTTTGATATTTTGAATAAATTAGAGATCTTTGAGGATAAATATACCTTTACAGCAGTGGTGCCCAACTGAGTTGATATGGAGGGCCACAAGTGCAGCCCTCAGCACCACTAAGCACATAACAATTTTCGATCTATACTGACTTGCATAAGCTTTTTAATGAAGAATGGCGTCCAGGAAGGCGGAGCTAAAGACATTGTTTTTCATTTTAAATAACACAACGTTTTTAAATATCTTAAATGATGTCACCTTTGCCATGTCACCTTTGGGTAAGCTTTGCATTCACCTTTTCCCCATGTCACCATCCCCATTTTCACCTTTTCCCCATGTCACCTTCCCATGTCACCTTCCCCATGTCACCTTTGGCCGGGTAACCTTGCCATGTCAACCTTTCTCCCCCTGTCCACCGTTGACATAATCACCTTTCCCATGTCACCTTTGACCGGGTAACCTTTGCCATGTCACCTTTGCCGTGTAACCTTTGCCAGGTCACCTTTCCCCATGTCACCTTTTCCCCATGTCACCTTTGGCCATATCACCTTACCCATGTCACCAGTTCCCCATGTCAACCTTTCCTTATGTACCCTTTTCCTGTACCTTTGCATGTCCCCTTTCCCATGTCACCTTTCCCCATGTCACCTTTCCCCATGTCCACCTTTCCATTCACCTTTCCCTGTCACTTTTTGCCGTGTACCTTTGGCCATGTCACCTTTCCCCCTTCACCTTTGCCCATGTCAACCTTTCGCCCTGTCACCCTTGCCGTGTAACCTTCGCCATGTCCCCTTTCCCAGTCACCATTTCCCCATTCCAACCTTTTTTTTTCATGTCACTTTTTTCCATTCCACCTTTCCCCATGTCACCTTTTCCCCATGTCCCTTTGGCCCCATATCACCTTTACCGCCGTCAAACCTTTGGCCATACACCTCCAACCACCTTATCCCCATACACCTTTCCCCATATCAACACTCCCCATACAAACCAAAAAAAAAATTCCCCATGTCACCTCCCAGTCACCAACCCCATGTCACCTGGCCAATCAACCGGCCAATCACCTTTCCCCATGTCAACCTGCATACACCTTGGCCATACAACATTGCCATGGCACAAACATATGCCCCATAATTTTGCACACCAGTCACCTCTGCCCATGTCACCTTTGCCCCATTCACCCCTCCCGCCCATGTCAACCCGTTGCCCCATGTCTTCCTTTGCCCCATGTCACCCTCGGCCCCATGTCACTTTGTCCATGTAATTTTTGCCCCATGTGACCTCTGCCCATTCACTCTTTCCCCCATGTCCACCTTTCCCCCTGTCAAACCTTTGCCCCATGTCACCTTTGCCATGTATTTTTTCCCATGTCCCCTCTGCCCATGTCGACCTTTGCCCCCATGTCACCTTTGCCCATGTCACACTTTC
>CM070032.1:50041551-50060226 GCA_036250615.1 Ptychadena robeensis | reverse complement strand
GCGTACCAGCCCGGCAGCCCGGTATCAGCAGCAGGAAGTGGAGGAGAGAACTGCCTTCCGCGCTGCTGATTGGTTGACACATGTGGCAATCAGTCCAGCCGGAGGCTGACAGGTTTCCTCAGCTCTCCTCTGCTGAAGAACATCCCGGGTGAAGAAGCACCTCCACGGGATCGGCGGGCAGAGGGGGGCCGCCAACTAACGTGTTGGGCACCTCTGCTTTACAGTATTGAAGTTGGATTTAAAAGCATGGGTTCGTTTGGCACACACTTCCAGTATTAATTTACTTCCTACTCCTAAGAAAACTTAATCTATGCACACAATTTTGTTGTCATATGTTAGAGCCAAGTTGCCTCCTAAAGCATCTTCAAGATTACAATTGATGCTGACAAAAGAGAAAAAAATGTACAGTACACAACTGCTCTTTGGAGAATTCATATTATGAACACAGATCCATAAAATAAATTAATTTAAAACTATCTTGACATATTTGGTGTTTTTTTTTTTGGTGTTAGTGCTTTTCTAGAAAACCAACTGATCCTAGTCAGCTTATCGGTCTCCCCAGCTGGATGTGGCTGAAGGAACATTTTATATCCTTCACTGGAAAACCTTTAGAGCTGAGAAAGAATTGTGAGCCTTGCCACCATATCCATACAATTTACTAAATTAAAGAATTGAGACCTGGCAAGTCAATGTCAGTGTCATAGTTATGTAAACAAAAACGTATTGCTAACCATTCAACTGATACATTGGGCATTTTTTCCCTACACAAAGGCAATAACACTTGTAAAACTAGTAAAATTAAGTGACAATGTATCAAATATTTTTTGATGGTAGAATTATTCAGAAGTTCATTGATTCACCTCATATTTTCCTGATTTTTTTTTTTTACAATAATGTAATAGCTCTAACTCTGGTGTAAAAGCCTGTTTGTTGTGGCTTGGCAAAATCAATTGAATAACCACATTCCTTAAAAGAAAAACCTCATGAAAACAATGTCCCTTAGGAGGAAATAACTTTAATTAATTTGCTTTCCATACCATTGAAATTGCGTTGTTAATTTTTTTACAGAATTTTCAACTATGAGACCCATTATTATCTGTTATTACTAAAATATAGACATGGGAAGGTCTTCATTCTATCTAGCTTATAGTTATTGAGTCAGAGACTTGAAAAGCTGAACTTTCAAAATCGACTATGCAGAATGAGCTATTGTTTCCATCAGACAGAGTTGGCAGCAAAGATATCTGCTAAGAGTATTACCATGGATGCTCAGCCAAATAACAGTCACCTATTGGGAGAACATTGATCCAGAAATGTCTCCTGTATTAGCCATCAACGCTACACACCAGCCACAATAAAAGTAAATTTCCAGTAAAATTTTACATCTAAGATCACACAGTGGAGTTTGCACTATTGATACAGAGCATGTACACAAATTTGCAAAAGTTTTTTTGTAAATAACAAATATACCAATAACAAAAAACTTCAAAGTCACTACATAATAACACATTAAAGATTAGATGCTCACCATACAGTCGTATTCAGCATTGAGTCCATGTAGCCAAAGCTCCAGGATCCATTTAGGTATGCGCCCGTGCAATACTCTCTCTAAAAGGTAAGTGAATATCAACAGGTAACAAAACAACATAATTCCGTTTGGTGATATTTTGCATTGAGTTCCTATTGAGGGGAAAAGCCCATTTAATGGAAGAATCGTATCTGGAAAAGAGAGTTTAAATTACCCAACAACAGTTGATACCTGGAGTGGGAAGAAACATTCCCTCAACAGAATGTGTCTGTCCACCACAGACCAACAGTCATGTTTTGGGTAGAACTACTGGTTTATACCAGTAAACCGCCATGACTTAATTAGACAAGATAATCTAAACTTTTGCCAAAGCAAGCAAGCCTTATTTTTTAGGGCATTTGACTACATTTATACTATTTATTAATATTGGGATAATAATGATGGAATTTCTGCTGGAGTCCCAAGCTGTGAAATCTTGTTGGTAGTGAGAAATTTAATACATCAATGTCTAATCTGCTGTATATTTATTATATTGTCTACTGTGCTTGTCCAGGGCATTTGGTGTCCAATGTTGCCATATGTAAGTATTGTAAGCCATATCTATGAACATCAATCCAAAAACCACTGTTTAATTATGGTGAGCATGGTAATTAAATTTCTTTTTTTAAATCCATATTTTGTTATTGGTATAGTTGCTTAATTTTCTGTAAGTCCTATATCTAAAAACATTCCTATTTGAATAAAATTTTTACCATATGTAAAAGGCAAGTTTATAATTTAAACACAAATACAATATCACAAACATTATAAAATTACACTTACCAAACTGATCACTATGACACTTCTGAAGAGAGGAGGGTTGAATCTGGGCTTTTTATTGCTTTAAAGTGCTCATTATCAATTTTTTATAAATATTATAAAAATCTAAATATAAAAAAATAATCACACTGTTGTCGTGGTTGATTTTCTCAGAATAGTCTTTTGGGGTTTTGGTGCAGTTGGCGGTGGCTGACTTCCAGGTTTTGAAGGTGGATGGCAGACACCGCTAGTAATACCTACGCCTCCATTTTCCATAGGATACGATGGTGTTGATGGTAAAGGACAATTGTGAGGAAGTTTTGCTGCTAAGTGGACAGACTCTCCATGAAGGTGTAACTCTCTGTTTTTCATTTCAGATCGAGCATCACAGTCTGGGCAGTAGCCATGATATAGGACATTTTCACTAAATCGTACTCGTTCTCTGGGTGTAGCCTGAGAACAGCGGTCCTTTTCCGGTCTGTGTGTCAATGGCTGTCCTGTGATTTTATCCACTTTGATATTATGAATTGCACATACATCACCATTAGGAAGCGTGACAGGTCCCGTGGGAATCCCACCATTTCTAAGTAATCCTCCATTTTTCTTTAGCGTGTTGTTGGAGTTAATTAACCTTTGAGTTTCTTCAAATTTCACTGGAGTTAACCGTGGAGGCGGTGGTGGCGGATTGGGCTTCCTAAGTACTGTCAGGACAGCTGATGGATGTGCAGGTGGATTTATTAAAGGTGCATTAGCTCGAACTTTAACCTTGTCTATACTAGAAGCCGTTGTGCTACTTGAGCTGCTGTTCAACGTGTCTGTTTTAGAGCTGTCTGTCATCTCATCTTCCAGTTGCAGATCTGAAGTTAAAGTGTCAATCTGGTCAACCACCTATGGAACATGTAAAATAAACAAATTTACCATTTAGAAACCTAAATGAAGCAAAAACACTTTGTGTTAGGCGATAATTGTTTATAGATGTTATCACATCATCTCGGTGCTTTTTTTGTAATAGGCATTTTTTTCTAAAACCATACACTGCTATGTTTTTCTTTTATTTCCAATGTGCTAATTGCATTTTAAAATTGAAGGATATTAAAAATAAAATAACATGCTTTCGTTATATTCTGTATTTTTGTTATCTGTGGTTTCATACCCCTCAGTGGGTGGAATGGTGGCATTGGAATTGCCATGACATGGAATTGCCATTGACATTCTTGCCATGCTGTACTAGGGTACCAGGTTTGGCCCAAACATTATCTGCAGCAGCTGGCATGTTTTCACCCTGCACTTCAAAGATATGCTGATAGGTAATTCATTATGCCCCCCGCCCCCAAAAATAAATTGTCTAAAAAAGCACATTGTAATACTGTGTGTTAATTCTATATAAATAAATGACCATAAGAAATAATAACCCATGCAGGTTAAAGTAGCATGTTCACACTTGAGGACCTAACAATGTCACATTGGCACAGTGATTTACTGTATAATAATGTCTTGATAGCCCCATTTACTATGCTCTAGCCAGGGAAAAGTCAGGTTTAGAACCTAAACTTGCTATTTTGCCTTGCATGTGAATTTGTTACTGACAAAATATGATCAACCATTTAACATTTGTCATTTTAATAACTATATAAAACATTTTGATTACATCTTGTACGGATATGTTGAAATATAGGTCAATTAATAACGTGTAAACTATGGACATAGTTGTGTATATTCATGTACTACATTACACAAATACATACTGCATGATTTGTAAGTGTCCAATTTCTATTTGCAGTTATATGAGAAGGCAAAATGATTTTTACTAAGCACTGAAAAAGTCAATGATTTATAACAAGACCTTCATTAGTACCGGTTGGAAACCGAATACACGAGTGATGTGAGATAATCACTACTATAATAATGAATATTATTTAAAAATTCTGCAGTCTTACTTGACAAAGTAGGGCAATTCATGGCTGAAAAATAATCTAATGACTGAACACTAAACTAGAGATGCAGATGGAAAATAGAATGTACCGCTTTAATCTGTTTATACATAATAGGTCACTTTATGGTGAAGAAGGATGGCTAGATCAGCTAATAGTAGTCAGTCAGTCATTTATTTGTATCCAACTTCTTGAGTTTAAATGAGTTTTAGGAACATATCTCAGTATCAATATCCACACAGAACAGACTTTTCAATCAGTCATATAATGTTGAACCACTCTGTTCTAGTTACATAACCCAATCATTTGACCTAAGACTATATCCATGTGGTTTATGTAGATTTTTCATTTGAAGCAGTCTTTACAACCAGTAAGTCTCATTCTATATTGCTTAGTCAATATAGTCAAATTGCTATAGGAAGTGATGGCCGAACATTGCCCAGGTCCGTTTGCAAACAGGCGGATCAGACTTTTAGAAAAGTCAGACGACCACCTGTTCATGGGGAAATCAATTGAACCCCAGATCTCAAACACCTGTAGAAGTCCAATATTATTTTTTGGATTAGTAATTTACCAATGATATTATTAAGATCCCTAGCCACAACCTTTCAGATTTGTATTAATGCTTTCCTGCGGTTATTCAATTGACATAAATTGTATACAATTAACAATAAAAACTGAAAGAGTTCTGGTAGTCTAAAATATTTGTATACATGATAAAATTGTTTGTACAGCTACTTGAAGTGTTGAAGTTTTAATCTTAACTGGAAAAAAATCCCCTAGTCTTTGATAATCATGCGTTGCACTTATGTTCAGCCCTGAGTATGTTTTATAGGTATTTTGTATATGTAAATAAAATGACTGATTCTAAATTACAAAATAAAGTACATTCTACTTGATAAGTATGACACTTTGATTAAGTATACCAATGTCTATGTACATTTTACTGAATAATTGTGGAGTAATTCTCCAAAGCATTTTGCAAAGGATACCAATATCATGCAGACTCTATGAAGCTTGACTAAAGCTTAAGATCTACTAACTGCTGTGACAAATTGTTAACCATCTATAAATGATCTACAGAACTAACTTTCATCTTTCACAATAACTATTTTCTCATGAACTATTAAAAGCATGAGTCAGTTCTATATCCATGTCACATCTTCAATCCAGAAGGACAAGTGTAAGTGCCCAGAAATGTGACCATCCTTAAATCCTTAAATTTATCAGAACACAAAGCTGCACTGCAATCCAGATTCGACTTTTTAATCTATTCAGCAATGTGGGGACACAATGCAAACACTCTTACATGTTTTCCCTTAGATATTAGATGCAAGACCTGTAAGTGTTTGTGCTTTCTTTTCCAATGTTGTTGAATAAAGCATTCACCACACCATTCACATCACACCAAATCCTTCTAAGAAACATTCTTAGTGATTTCACCCTCCCTTTATTATAATAACCTACAAACATAAACCCATATCTTCTTCCATTAACAATCACGTGTTAAACGTTTTCTGACCTGTGATCTAAAGTCTCTGGTAGTCTATTGCTGAAACTTAGTCCCTGGTTTAAGAGGTGGGGGGAACAGAGGATGAAACCTATTTTTTATTGATCTGTCATCCTTAACCTAAATAAACTACATTTTTCATATTGATATTTTTACATAAAATACATTGCAGTTGAATCCAGACCAGCCAACAGAGACATTATGCTGAAGAATGACTTTCTCTGGAATGGCTTTTCTTTTTGAGAGGAACAAATGATACAGTATAGCAACACTCCCATGGCTGATAGATTCTTCATTTGAAAGTTATTGCTTGGTAATGACGTGCAAGCACTTGTCCATTTTTCATGATAATTTGGCTATTGTGTGACGCCGTTCCACTGTAGTCATTGAAAGATATTTTATTTAAATTTAGCAGTGTGGACAGTACTGAGTCATAAGACCGTACAAAACAAGTTACATTTTACTGAGCATTTATAGAATAATGACATGAATATGAATAAAATGAACCCTACTACAGTACTAAAGTTTATTATATAAAAGTACAATGATGTTCATCTTTATCATTTTGAAAAATGTTTCACAGCAAATTAATAATTTTTTGAGCATTTTTCTTCTCAAGTGCTAACAAAATAGTGTCAGTGAATCAGATTGCAGACAGTGCCATATTCAGAGTAATGCAATGTAAAGTAAAGCAATGTAAGTATTTCTTACAATGGGCCCTCAAGATACCTGTGCCAACCTAAAGATCTAATATAAGAGATTTGTTGTCAATTTTGGCTCAGAAAGGGTACACTAAGGGGACTACTACTGCCTGCCATACACACCGGGTGCAGACAGACCAGCTCCGATATGCACTGGAATGCAAACGTGATGACGTCATCACGTTTGCACCTTGGTGCATTATGGGGCCCCTTCAGTCGGCCGGCACCCTTTGTGTGCCAGCCATTAGCTTCAATGAAGACGCCGGTCTTCATTGAAGCTAATGCCATTGGCTTCCATCGGCCAGAGATTATCGGACATGTCCGTTCTCTGGCCGGCCGAGCTGTGGGGCGACAGGAATCTGTCACCCCATGTCGGCACATGCTGATAAGCGGCCGCTGACCGGCGGCGCGAGCCCGCACGCCCGTCGGTCAAGTGAAAAATCAGCCGCTTATCGGCATGTGTATGCCAGGCATTTTGGATGTCTCATTTTTGCTTTGAACTCAATAAGTGTATCTGATATGCTAATTAAACTTAGTGGACATTGTTTTTTATAGTGTATTTGTTTCCAAAAGAACAAAGAGAGGTACCCGTGAAGGTTATGGTGAGAAGGGATAAAAGGAATCAAAAAGCCCTCAACTCGAGCAGTGCATAGCACAAATCAAGCCTTCTTAAAACAGAAGGTATTTACACAGCCCAATCCAGCACAAATCCCAAAACTTTAGGTGGAAGCCTTCGTTTTGGAACAGTGGGCGGAGCCATGCAAATTATTCCTTTCCAAAAGAACAAACACTTGTTAATGATATTTTTTATGGAGAAATCAAAAGTGTTGTCTAATTTCATAAGGAGTGGTTTATAATTTTGGCCTCAGCTGTTTATATACACATACCAGGGGCAGAGGAAACTCACAAACTATTCAATTAAAGTGTTATTTACCTTTGAAAGCATAAATCCCTCCCTGACCCGTGAGGGTTGTCAGGAATGCACAGAAATGAGATGCTACAGGAACCACAGAAGCCTCTGGACTTACTAGGGGCAGGGAAAGCTGTGGATGTTAAGAAAGATTAAAGAGTCCTTTAACCCTTGTATACAAAAAAAGTACAACTTTTACTATTGCTTTGGGTACATGGAAACATCCCAGTTATAGAATGTATACAAACAAACGGCTGTGGTTGGAAAGTTTGGATCTTTGGTGTCATCCCTCCTCTGGGAGTGAAATGTTTTCACCTGGTGAGCACCATCGTAATGGCAAAACTTTTAACTACCCTTAGCAATCCTCATAGGAGGACCTGCTACCTCAAATGAGTTTCAAACTTGGCATTGAGTATCTGTCCATGTTATTGTACACTAAAATAAAGCGCACCTAAACCCACCAGACAAACTTTTCCCCCTGGCTAGCCAACCCCTGACTATTGGGGCAATATGTAAATAAAAAATTGTTACCTGTGTGGATATCTGTATAGTTGTCCCCTCACCCCTCCTCCTCTGTGTGAGCATCTCCTCATCCACCGCGGCGTTTTTGCCGATCTCCAGCAGCTATTCACGTTGATTGATTTATTGCTTTAGTTAATTGCTAAATGAATATTTTTTTTTGTTTTTAAGCTCCTTTAAGCTATTGGGACAGTTTAAAGGTAAGTAAAAAAGCTATAACATTTTTTTGGTGCTTTTTTTTTTTTGAGTTTAGGTGCGCTTTAACATAATACCTATAGTTTCTGTATAAGAAGGATGAACAACCATGAGCTGATTGCATGAACACATGCACATGAATATTAATGAGAATATGTAATTACATTAATTTCAACAGGGACTCCTTTACTTCTACCAGAGTAACATAAAAACTGCATGAAGTAGGATGTAAATATGTATAGGAACGCACCATAGAGATATAAGACATGTGCAAAATTTAGCAGTAAAAGTAATCATAGCAATTAAGATTAAAAAAAGGGACAGCATTCAGAGAACATGACTATAACCTCAACCAACCTGTGATTTATAACCGACTGAAGGACTTGGAAACAATCCTATAATATAATGATTCTGTAATTCTAAATTCCCAGCATTTCCAAGAAATAAAAGCTACCAGTGTGGTATAGAGAAGTCCCCACTTTACATGACCTACAAACTGTGTTAATGCATACTGGGTTAAAGCTTAAACCTTAGTTAGCTTAAAAAAGAGAATGTTTTAGGATAGGGTATGGATCTGAAATCTAATTTACATTGACAGGAAGCCATGCAAAGCTCTAGATAAGATCCTTTCGGTTTAATGCAAAATGCATACAGAGGTATAACAAGCAGCAGTGTACAAGAATCCTTAATAAGAGAATGTGAATCTTTTCTGTTACCTTTTCCCAAAATAAGTATTTAAACTACATTTTCTGAAAACTTGCTGACATACAGCCTAGTGTACAAATGTCCTAGATTGCTATTTAATAAATCTCAGAGACATAGGACCATCAAAATGAAAATTTTACATTATAAAATATTTATATCTCTTATTTATTTCTGTGTTTACTATTCCTACTTAACCCCTTGCCCGTTTGTAATTTTATTTTTTAAAAGGTTAGTAAAAGTAATCAAAACAGATTACATTGTAATTTGTCTGAATAACTTCATCATTACTTTACCCACACTTCATCGATGATGCCGGGGAAGTGAGGATCCAGAGCATAATGCCTGCATTTACATGCAGGACAATGGCACGCATGAGGAGGTGAAAACTGGAAGGATCGTTGACCGCCAGGAAGAGACATCGTGGGCTCCCCTCGGACAGTAAACAACCCAGAGTGTATCAACAATCTTACCCCAAGCTACAGTCTGGGTTAACTCCTTGGTCATCCAGAATTTGGGTGACTACACTCAGTTTACTGTATCATGGAGGAAATCAGCAGCAGTGAACAGTGGAGAGGGCAGCGCTGGCGCTATGGGCGGGCCATGGAAGGAAAGGCCCGCCCATTTAGGTCCATATGCCCGCTTGATTAGGGCCTCCTATCTATGTAGCCTGACCTGTAAGACATAAGCGTGATCAGCCGCCCGCGCCCGTCTGTGCCTCCCACTCCTGACACTGGTGCCAGCCCTGAGAGAGGGTAGGATTGTGGTTTTCTAAAATCCCAGCAAAATAGGTTTGGGTTCTTTTATTGGGATCATTTGAACGAGAAATGGGTAACACATGATTGTAAGCAGCATATAGCAGTTCTAAGCTCCATATACCAGAGCAGAATAGTCATAATTTAAGTTGCACAAGTTTAAGGAATTGAAAATCTGTACCAGCTGATGTGCGTATGGCTAGCTTAACTTACACTATACTTTGGCAGGCTCATCAAGTAATATTTGTTGTAGGGAAAAAAAAAACTTCTGTGCTAGAAACAGACTGCATCAAGTATTTTATTTTAATTATATATGATTTTATTGCAATGCAGCAAAGTCAGATGAAATTCCACCATCTCCAGTAAATATTTACAAAATGTCCACAAGATGGTGCTGCTGCCCAAGTTTGTTTACATTTCACCAGCCAACTCGGTAATGTCTCAGATAGAATACTGAATACAGAAGAGTGGTCATCGGACCACCCACAGAGGCTGCCAGCACCTGCAGGGATACCAGCAAACACCCGGACAAGTAAGTGGAAACCTGACTCGAGTATAAGCAAGGGGGAGGCTTTTTCAGCAAATTGTTGTGCCGAACAACTCAGCTTATACTCGAGTATATACGGTACATTTTTCTGAAAATCATTTTTATAGGAAGATTTTTTAGATTACTTCAGCATATTCACTGTCATACACAATTTTTGATTTTAATCACCTAAGCTATAAATTATAATGTTATGGGTGCAATGAATGTAACACAATTACCAATTTTAATATATGGGAAGCATAAGAATCTAATTAATACTTTGTGTTATCATAAAGTTAATCAAGTGTAATTGAGTAGAGCCTGTAGATCCGATCTAATCAGCTATCTGCACAAAACTATTTCGATAAAGTGCTTATCAATGACCTACTATGAACAAATCTATCAGTTGTCTGGTTCAGAAATCCAATCTAAGTTCAGTGACCTTCCCTGCCCTTCATAGCTCTATGTCTAGTACTAAGGGAGAAGAGTACATTGCAATAATGGTTTATTGCAATGCATGGTGTCATTGATTTCATTATATATGGCCAGTTTTAATTAAACATACAGTATATATTTTTAGTTAATATCTGTTTAATATATGTTATGTGATACACCTAAACTTTTTTTCATCTCTTCTATGGAGCTTAGCATCACAATAACATTCATCAAGTTCATGATAACTGTAAAACAATTATAATAAGATCACCCTGCTCTTTACATATTTAAATGATCTCTCTCAATGTGACTAGCAGACATACTGAAACAGCTGATAAGGACAAAGTAATGCCTTGAGTATGCTAATTTTAGTGTATGAGTGCCAAAAATAAATAAATATGATCAGTAGGCTGTAAAATATGGCAACTAATGTTCCCTTAGCTTATTTCATAGCATGTCACTTACTTTAGAAAAGGTCAATGTTGGCATTAGGTAACATTATTAGTCTCGTAACAGGAAATACATATCCGCATTTTCTAGTAGTTACCATTAGTGATAATGTTAATGATATTGTTTCAGCAAAGGGTAAAATCAATCAATCAATCAGTCATTGTATTGAGGAACAACTTTGATAAAGTTTATACAACTGACCTTGGAGAACAGATTCTCAGAACCAGGGAATGCTACATTCGAGGCTGGGCTGCTCAGTCCTGATATCAGATTAAGTTCTGTCACCTAGAGCCAGAGTTGTGGGGGAACAGATTTAATGGAGACTTACAGGCAGGAACAAAACAGGTGCAAAAGTCCAGGGTAAAAGTGTCCAGGGTTCGGGGTCAGGTTCAAGATGCATGAAGCCAGGGACATGACAGGAAATCCAGACATGGAAACAGCAACAATGAACAGCAAGCATGGTCTGGATGAAGCACACCTAAATAGCCCTCCTAAGCTAACAAGGAAGGTGTGAGCTCCACCCAGCCCACGCTTGCAGGGAACCACCTGCTGGTGACTGTGGGACCAACCCATGGATTGGCAATCACAGTGCCACCAGCAGGCGGTGACCGGAACAGCCAGGGTCCTAACACTATGGCACACATGCCCAAGACAGCATGCAGAGCCTTCTTGGCTGGAATGCGTAGACATGCATCACATGTTAGCAGTCAGTCCCTGATTGGTGGGGATGGAGAGAGGGGTGGTGATTTGATATTTTTTACCAGAAAATTCAAGGTTTTCATCTACTTTTGTTTTAATGTCTTGTTTACTGTTATTTATACAGAAAACTTTAATAAAAGTTGTTTATTGATAGACACTTGTGTTCCTTAACCTTCTGGGCGTTGCGCACATGGCGCGTTTTTTTTATAAGCGCACCACGGGCAATCGCGGTGGAGCACGACATACTCCACCCTAATTGCCTGCCCGGCTGGAGGTTCAGTACATAAATCCGACGTCACTGGAGACGCTGGAGCTATGCTGAAAAAAGAAGATGGCGGTGATGCGATCAGGGGCAGACCCGGAAGCATCGGCGTACATGCCGGGGGAATGTTTCATGATGTATGAAACTCAGCCCGAGTTAACTTGGGCCACACCCAGGACGTAAACTGTGTCTGTGACATCATTATGACGAGTCCACTTAACAGCATTATAACAAATACAGCCATGGTCTCTAAACTATGAAGATACAGCAATGATGCTGCCATGGCGGTGGGGATGACGTAAGTTAGTCTCAAGTCCTGTGGGGTCATCACTCACCTAAAGGATAGAGGTACCTATGGGGGTTTGTAACACAGGGCAAAATGACAATCAGACCAATATAGATATAAGGAAAATCCTACAGAAGTATGGGAACTAATTTCTCTCTTGGAGAAGACTCTGGGCCTGTCATTGTGGCATAATTATCTAGGGGACAGCCAATAAGATCTTCTCCTGGACCTTGGCTGCGGGTCAGAATGCTAATATGATTATACGTGAAACCAAAGCATTATTACCTATTATTTTTACAGAAGTAAAGTTATTCCAAGTTATTTAAAAATTTAACTAGGGTTTTAAGCTCCAACCACAATGGCCCCCTAATCCACCTAGAATTAGTACTTATTATTAGAAATGGGTTGCTGAGATGCTGTTTAGTGTAGTAAGTAGGACAGAAAAATTTTGGAGAGAAAATATCCCTAGGACCGCCACTGATCTTAGGGGTCTTTAACACTTTAAGAATTTTTGCACTGTTGACAATGCATATGATATTTGCTGTGCATGGTACACAAGGGTGAGCAGTGCAGGGCTGTATGGCTGAGATGCGTTTGCAGGTTCAATCCATTTTAATCAATATAAATGCAGTACATCCAAAAAATGCACAGTGCATTTCACATGATCTTCAACAATTTCGGGTGATTGTTAAATGTTCAGTGGATATTCAATTAACTCACAAAATCAGCTTCTTGAAATTTCAAGACCATATCTCAGGGGTGGACAAACAATATAAATATATATAAAAAAAAAATTCTTTTGCAGGCAAACTATGACCATTTGGAGAACTGAACAATCATCCTCTAGGCATTATCTCCACTCATTCTTTGCACGAAAGTCTTTACACCAAGGTGAGAAAAGGGCCAAATTAAAAGACTAAAGGGCCTGTTTTGGCCCCGGGGCCCAAGTTTACCCATGGCATGGCTGGTAATGGCAAAAGTATAATAGAAAAATAAATAATAAAATCCCTACACTACTCTTCTGTAGGCATTTTGTTTAGATAAATGATGCATCAAAATTTTTTTCAAAACCAATCATTTTAAGTCTGTGCTTAAATCCTTGCAAGATTCACCTGTATTGGGTGGTTTGTATTGACAACTAAATTAGTTATAGTGTAGTAACTTTAATGCTTAATGTATTCTTATATTAAGTATTGCCTAAGAGAGCATTACTCTTGCCATTCAGATACCCATGCAATTCCATCCTTTCCTATTTCTAGAGCAGTATGGCAAATGGTTAAAAAAGTAACGCCTCATCAGTATTGTAAATAATGCATTGGAACTGGTGTATATTTCTACAGAGGTTTTTGGTATTGGTGAATGTCTATGGTACACACACTTGGTCCCCTATTGGCCTTTAGCTACCCAGTAGATACAGGTCTTCTATGCCTGGCTCGCTCCTAGGATTGTAGTGTAATGGAGTCATTGTTATTAAAATGTGTTTGCCAATGAAACAGATAATGCTTTTATGCTCTCTCTTGCCTTGTATATACTAGATTGTTAAGAATGTTCCACTATGTGGGAAATCCCTTTGTACAGTGAGAATTCTGCCCAGCAACAGAGTTGTTGCTGTTGTGTCACAAACACTATAAATATAAAACACTATAAATATAAACACTATAAATATATAAGTATCTTCCTGCTAGAAGAGTGCCAGGGCTCTGTGTATCTCTCCAGGACATCCCAATGAGATTGGACCTTTCCAGCTAGGTCTGTGGGACTGCAGGAACCAGCTTCCTCAACAACCCCAGAAATGACATTAGAAAGTGTCACTTCCTATATATGTAAATTGGAAATGCCGGTGTGAAGTGTCAATACAGAATTCCACCCTGCAACGTCACTTTCGACGGGATCAGGTAAGTGTAATGTCTCTTCTTGTGGGAATCAGCAGGTTGTTAGCACCACAGGTTGAGAACCACTGAGCTAGAACATGTGAGTGTGTTTACTTCATGGGCTATGGGTTGAGAACAGAGGACTCCCTGTTTACTACAATCTAAACACTAGAGACTATTTTCTACATCAGCACCTCTTTCCTGGGTTAGAGCCTCAGCTTCCTTGTATATAATAGACTGTATATTGCATCTATGACAGTAAATGTACCCTGCCAATAGGCTCATCTTGCTCATAAGTGCTAATACACTCCTGTAGATTAGTAAAAATTAATCCCTTAAGGACATTCCATTATTATCTGAACTGCCTGTTAACTGTAATGGCTTACATATACAATCTATAAGTATCAGGTTGATGCAGAGGCGCCCTTCATATTAGCGTTTAAAGCAAGCGAAAGTGAGGGTGAGACTGAACACCCTATCAAACAAGTCTGGTGACTTCAGAGTGACCCCTGTTAACACTGCAAGTTCATATCTGCATAAGGTTTGTATGTTCATTTTTTTCTTTGTTTATTAATAACAGAAAGAGTATTAAAACATTCTATTTTAATCCAAGAAATTCATTTGCAAAAGGTCAGGAAATTTACTTTCAATGTGAAGTTATTAAACAGTTCTTTTCTTAAATAGTTTGCAAGTTTGCAAATACTCTAAACTTTTTTTAATTATAATGTGTGCTGTTCCATGAAAGATAGTACGAAGAATGTAATTAGTTTTCTTAAATTAGCATTTACCAACATTTGCCTTTTTCTCTTATTGTTTACCTTTTGTTTTTTCTACAGTGCAACTTTCTAGTACCTTAAATGGTTAGTTCATAACAGTTTAGTTGTACTTCCCAGCATAATCTTAAAAGTCTATCATGTAGAATCAAAGCATTTAGACATTCATTTAGCTATATGCAGAATTGTAGCACAGCAGGTTTTCCACATTACACATGTAATGATACCAATATAAATCTGTAATGTGATTTTTTTTTTACCTAATGGCCTAAACTTTACCCTTGCCATCAAAGTACAACAAATGTACATTCTCCTGTTTGGTAATAAAATTGTCTACTGCAGCTTCCAACAAAGAGTTCTTAATGTCCCTTTCCTACTTAGTACTTCTGTTTCTGGTCTTGCCTAATTATTCAGTAAATTAAAGTTCTTTCAGTAATGGAGGTTCAATATCGTATGTGGACATCACCACAGATTAGAGATGGTCAATGAGATGTCTACATTTCAAAATTGGCATGCAATTGCATGCTAATCCTCTGCAAGCTGGGCCTGAGCCAATCAAGCACAGCAGTTGTTCTACTTGATTTGCTCGGTTTTAGTCTGTATACAATTTGCATGTAGCAGCATAGGCAATATTGGTATTTGCAAAATGTAGCAAATTTGTAAATAGTAAAATTTGTGATGTCTTGCCATTATTACCTTCATTACGCAAATTGGCCCATGTACATGCGCATATTTCAAACACAATTCATAGAAGTGCCGTGCACTGATCTTGAATATTCGATTACAGATATATAGCACTATATTATCGTGAATTTCGTGAATTCTTGAAGACCAAAATTTGCAATTAAAAATATTTGCATATATGTGCATGTCAAATTTATGGCATCTCACTGACCATCTCTACCATAGATGATTGCTCCAGCACTGTGCTATGGTCTTCCTGAAGTACAGACCGGCAGTGAAGATGTCAGTGGATTAACAAGAAGGTTTGAATTACATTAGAATAGCATATTAATAGTTAGTGTGAGAGAAGAAAGCAAGTAAGACAAATGAGAAACCAAGTAAGACAAACAGAACTTAAACTGTATATTGTATTATCACCCCCTAAAATTTAAATTTTAACCCAGAAGGCCAAAATGTCGAACTGTCAGAGCAAGTGTTAGAAGTAAATGGGCAATCATGAGAAGATAACAGGGAATTCTTTAGTTATTTACATTAGTCTTTGTTTTTTGTGTATGTGAAGCAATGAAATTATAAATTGTAGTTATTTTCCTCAGCACAGCAGGTGTCTAGCCTTGCCTTGAACATGCAGTATGCCCGGAATGCTCTTTAAATTGCAGCGCCACTATGGTGTTCTCACAGCTAAGCTCTCAGATATAAATAAATCACAGAGGACCCATAAGTTATACTAGAAGGCCAACTGCTTGGAATATTTTACAATCACACCCAGATTTATATCTAATGCCCTTAAATCTTTGCAACCATTGTGTTAGGATGTAAAAAATAGAAAGTCCTTTGCTACAATCATATATCATAGTATTAGTCAATAGAAATAGTAATAAGTGACTGATTCCAATATAGTGCAGCTTAATCTGTATTTTACTGCAGTCACAGCCAACATGGATTTGGTGCAGTATATATAGGAACAGATGAAGTATATTTCTTTTATATAACATGACTAACCGATAAGAATAGCCATACATCACGTTCATAGGTGGATTTGCTTGTTTACATTTCAAAATGAATATTAAAACAGGAATAATAATAATTATATATAAAGTAAACAGTAACCAAATTACAAAAGGTTCTACAGATAAAAATTGAGACTCTCTTTGCTATTGTGTCAGCTTACCCATATGCAAGTGTCCTAGTATCTTTAATCTTCTATTTAAGTTATGATGTAACATTTTTATATTGGAAATGGCTGCTTTGCGGTTCTTGACAAAAAAGGCTTTTATTCAATATTTTCTAGTTTTTCAAAATGAACAAATACATACATTTATAGTGCATCTGGAAAGTATTCACAACACATCACTTTTTCCACATTTGGTTTCGTTAAAGCCTTATTTCAAAATAGAGTTAAATACATTAACAACAAAGAATGTAGTCAAAGGAATTGTCTGCTTTGAAGGTACCAATGAGCACAGGGGCCTACATTATCTGTAAGTGGAAGAATTTTAAAACCACCAGGACTCTTCCTAGAGCTAGCCGGCCATCTAAACTGAGCAGTTGGGGTAGAAGGGAGGTGACCAAGAACCCAATGGTCACTCTTTCAGAGCTCCAGAGGTCCGCTGTGGAGAGGGGAGAACCCTCTGCAGCAATCCACCAATCAGGCCTGTATGGTAGAGTGGCAAGATGGAAGCCACTCTTCTGTAAAAGGCACATGGCAGCCAGCTTAGCTGAAGGACAAAATGCTCTGGTCTATTTAAATGTAGTCACATTTATGCCTATGTTGAACAATACAGAAGGATACAAAAGTGATAACATACTCCATGGCATATAATATATATGCTAAAGGTTTGCTTCTACCAAATACTTAGGATAGGGTACAAATGAAATAGGCTTTGACCCTTCTATCTTCTGGGAAGTTTGTGAGACCACAAAAGAGCTTCACAAGTTAGGTAGTACCCTAATTATTCACTGGTTGTTTTTGATTTTTCTCTTTCTTGACTTAAGATTTATGTAATTTTTTCTATTATGCTTGAAAATTATGAAAATCACCCAGATCTATGACAAACATGTTTAAGTCTTCATTAGTGATGAGCGGCATAGGCAATATTCAAATTCATGATATTTCACAAATAATTCTACTAATATTCGATTTGATATTAACGAATATTCGCAATCCATGCCCACAAGCATCCCATATATATCCTCCCCCATATTCTTGAAATTTGCAAATTTTCGAATAGTCTATGTTCGCTATATATATATATATATATATATATATATATATATATATATATTAGTCTTCATATCTTAGACTTGCTAACAGTTTCACTAAATTGTTATCTTTACAACAAAAGCCTTAAAATATTGATGGCTTGTGCTCAACGTATAGCATAAAATAAATATTTGCAGATTTAATAATGGGGCATCACCAATACCCTCTTCCATTAAAACAATAAAGGCAAATGTTCACTTCAGTTTGGTGAATGGCAAACTTCAAAGATAACTGCTATTTTCTTTTATATATATATATATATATATATATATATATATATATATATATATAATATATGAATGACCAGACGTATTAACTCAAAATACTTAGTTATATTCCACAATATTCATCATCAACAATGTGACGAGATAATGCGTATTTGCATTGAACACACTAATCTGTTTTTGTTTAGGTTTCACTTTAAAATATAGAAATACTGATAGGTAGAGAAGCAATAGACAGTATGCACACACAGACCAAGGGAAAATATGTTTGTACTAGTACAATCCTTTTTCAGTTTCCAACTTGACACTAAAGTCTTGGAGTTCAAAATAGATGTTCACTGATGTATTGTTAGAGGCATCTTGTGCTGTTTGATAACTCATGATGCCTTTTATAATACCTCATGCTGTGCTCAGTCTAAAAGTAGAAATGAAAGAACTACTAACTACCATGGGCCTCGCAGGGATAAGTACAGTTCTTTTAAGTCACATACTGGTACTGCCAAGTTATCTGTCTAAATATTGATCTATGACTTCCAATTTCATTACAACCCATCATGTACTGATTTAGAAAATTAGGGATTATCAAATTATGAAACTTATAACAAGAAAGGGGTTAATGGGTGGAGAGACTGGAAGTCCCAGTCTATCCACCCATC
>CM070032.1:50018931-50031343 GCA_036250615.1 Ptychadena robeensis | reverse complement strand
TGTCCCAGGGTGTTTGTTGGGATCCTTCCCAACAAACAGGTGCCACCCTATTGAGTTCAACTTTATGTGAAACTCCTTCTTCTGAAAATTTATTATTGGGACTTGGTCTAATCTGATATCGGTTCTCGAGCCATAACCTACATATTTTTAAATACCTCTTAAGCCCCCATACACCTTACAATCATACAATGCAATTCCTGTACAATCAACTTTTGTTCTACCAAACCCATGTAATATGAGGACCTTTCTAAACCCTCCAATCAGTCTCTATGTAGGTGTTGGGAGATCTAATGGAAATTATATCGAATTATCTAAAGGTGTATGGGGGCTTTAGCCCTTAGAAGTTCGGACGCAGTTTAGTGATTGAGCTTTTTCTCTGCATTACTGCTTAAAGTTGCCGCACAACAGAAGACAAAGTAAGGACCCCATAGATCCATGGGCAATTGTCACAGATTTCCACAGGGCAAGGGGATCTGTGTCTGCAGCTTCTGCATTGCCTGCATCTAGCTCCTTATACCTTCCTTGCCTCAGAGGGTTAACTCTCCTGCAGCCGAGCTCCCTCTGCTGGACACCTGTGATGCTCCTTCCTTGTCAGCTGCTGCTCCCTCCAGGCACCAGGAAGGTGCCTGGACAAAGATTTCATGTGTTTATCTCCAGCCTTCTTACTTGTAGACTTCCTGGTTCCAGACTCTCTGCTCATCCAACGGATTCTCCCTACCTCTAGATCCTCAGCACTTCATTCCAGTACCTCCTCTGTCTTCCCGGCTCCAGACCCTCGGCTCGTCTCACGGACTCTGCTTATCTCTACACTCCTGATGGTACACTTTGGATTGCACCTTTGCCAACTGTGCAAGTTGGTCCAGTGGGTCCCCAACCTTGAATATCCCGTGTCACTCTTGCTCTGGTGTCACCAGCTGCGACATCAATTTTGTGGCTGAGCCATCGACATGCATAGCAATCGATCGGCCGCAAAATCGCCAATCCAAATTAACTGCTGACATAAAGAGTGTACTCCACACAACAGATTAAGGCACCCCACGCACACATAGGTCTGCAAGCTATTTTGCGGCACACAAAAGATGTGCTCTGATCCTCTGAGCAACTGGCTGCAATGAACACATCTTCCCTCACTCCATGGCCAGTGATAAAACCTATTTAGGTGTTCGTCCGTACTGCATTGTTTTCAATCAAAGCAGCATACGGCCTCCCTCCTCCCCTCTACAAATAAATGGGAAAATGGGGCGGAAAACCAATGCCGCCTCCTTAATAGGAATGGTCCAAAAATTTGCATTGCGCAAATTTAAGTTGAAATTTCTCATAATTGAATTTTAACTGGACCATTTTGACTCTTTGGCAAAAATCTTCCCACAGTTTAGACTAAAGTCTAAAGTCAAACTAATAGTATTGTTTGCGAATATCGTTATCGTACATTTTTATTGTGAATATTAGTTGAAAAATGTGCCATAATTTGTGAAGTGCCGATATCCACAAAAAAATTTATGATTAGAATTTTTTTTTAGATCAATGCTGTCACAAAAAAATTGAAGGATAATTTTGAAAATGATATGTTGAAAATTTGCACGAAAAGTCGAAAATTTTATTGGGAAAATCTAAATTTAAGTTGAATCGAATTTGCATCATTTCAACCACCTCTACTCCTTAACATAGAAATCTCTGGTGTCAGCAATGACGCAGATTGGGGTAGCTCAAAATTCTTTTTTTTTGTAACTACCAAATGGATTGGGGTGGGTAACACAAGTCCTGCTTGCTGAACTTCAGTTATACCTATCCCAAAGTATTTAAGAAAAATTAATACTGCTAAGCAGACTTGCATTTTTCAACTTGACTTTGAACTTCAATTATGCAAAAACTATTTGTGGTAGAGCATTCCTTTTTTTGTAGTATACCTCCAACCCTTCTCTACATCCCCAGCAAGTTTGGTGATGATACCATGTTCAATTGCAATTAACTCGAAATCGCAGAAATGGTCACATTTAAAAAAAAAAACGACCATCTCTACTCACATTATTGTATTGTTTTCGGTTAATTCCATATAAAAAGTTTAACAAACCTTAAATATTAAATGTCACATTTTGGGATATACAAAGATGAAACCACAAGTAATTTAAAAACATTTCTCACATTTAATTAGATCTATAACCTGCACAATTAATTGGAAAAACAAACAAATAATTAGCATAATACTTTGTTGAAACTTCTTTTAATGTAATTACAGGATTGATTACTTTTACTCGCCAATATTTGCCCAACTATGGCTCTTACTATGTCTCAACTATGTCACTGACCCTGCTATCTATGCCTACTGGATCAGGACAGACACTACAGAAAGCAACCAGGACCCCGTTCTACAATAACTGAGTAGAGACGGAGATCCAATATCTCCACAGGCGTACAAACTCCAAAGGCTGCTGCCACCAATGGTCCTCTTGTATTAGAGTACCATCGGCCAGCAGCCCAAGACGTAAGTCCATTTTTAACTTTAACACCAGTTCCTAATGTGATTTACCTTCCCAGGCACAGATCACACACCCATAATATTCCGCTCCATATCCTGTTCCTAACCCTTCCATTGTCTTTTGGGTCCTTCCTGACCTTTTGTGGGAAGCCCTGACACAGCTATTACTCATGTCTCTTAGTATATCCTAAGTGTGCCTCAAGTACCGTATGTACTCAAATATAAGACGACCCAAATATAAGCTAAGGTACTAAATTTGATCTGCAAAAACTGGGAAAAAGTATTGATTTGAGTATAAGCCTAGGGTAGGAAATACAGCAGCTACTTGAAAACTCAGACGAGTTTTCAAACTGAAATTCCACTATCTCTTGTAAAGATTTACAAAGGTTCCACAAGATGGTGCTGTCCAGGTTTGTTTGGATTTCACCACCAAATATAGGAGACAGATCAGTCATCGGACCACTGACACAGGGTCCCTGCAGTGTCAGGGAGAGCAGCAACCAATCGGAAAGATAAGTGCCACTTTGACCCTGACTTGAGTATAAGCCCTAGGGGAGTTTATCAGCAAATTTTTGGCTGAAAACATGGCTTACTCTCAAGTTTATATGATATGACTCTTGTGCAGAGCCCTCGTTATGAATTTTGGCCTTTGGCTGGATCAGTTTATCTGCCGTAGCCATTCTTTTGTTGATTTGAATGTACATGTGCTTGGGATTATTGTTGTTCTTGCAAGGTGCAATGATGACGTTCTCCACGAACAACTTCAACAACAAATCAGAAGTTACAGAAGTTCAGAAACCATCATTTACTTATTTTTTAAATGCTTCCCACTTACTGAATATCTTGGTTTCATTTAAGTTGTATTTATTTAAAATGCCTAGTTCACAAAGCAGGTGTAATTAACAATTAGTTAACAAGACATACATATACTAACAGTTGCAATTACATACAGTTACTTTTTTAATCATAAATTAGATTTCCAGTAGTTTTCACAATTAAATACTTAATTGTTAGCTGTGATTGCCAGCAATCCTTGCCATTTCAACAACATTGTCTTCAATACTTCAGTTCAGAAGCCTCCTCCGCATTGTTTTCATCAAATTACAACCAACTTTTAGCAATCTATTGTGATCTCTTTTGAGAATGGGACTGCAGAGACATCGTTATAAAGGTAAATTAGGCCACTTGGCTTACAGTCACAGAGAACAGCTCACAATGTATTGTCTTCACCTATAACCTATTAAATAGAGTCTTGATAATATGTTTTACCTCTCATGTTTACTCTTAGTGTTTTGTATGGTAAAAAGAAAAAAAAACACCTGATGTAGGTCCATTCATTCAGATTATCATTCATTTAGCTATTGCATTTAATTAACCCCTGGAAGTCTAACAGCTAAAAATGAAATCTCTCATATAGATCCAGGGAACAGCAGGTAAGTATATATTTTTAGGCGGTACCGTATTTTTCGGCTTATAAGATGCCCCTCTGTATAGGACACACCCTATACAGCAGAGCGTCTCATCCTAGTATAAAATATCTGATAACTGCAGTTCTGCCAAGCTGGAGTTAAAAGAGGCAGACAAGCTGACAATGGCTTCCCTCGCCATGGTCCCATTCTGCAGAGCCATATGCGAATGGATTAAAGAAGCTACTCATACAGAGATCTGCAGATGGATGATGGATCACCCACCTGAAGGTCTCTGTATGTAATCTGGCAATCCGTTCAATCTCATACAGAGCTGTGACTGCTTGCCACTGTGGCTAAGCTCAGTGCTTAGCCAGGGCAGGGAATGGGAAAGGCGCGGCCACCCGTGGCTGTGCATTTGGAATACAAGACGCACAAGATTTTTCCCCCCGATTTTGGAGGGGAAATATGTTGCACAATAGTTCTGGGTACCGATGTAAAAAATCTTGGATATTCTCAATTACGGAGATATAGCACTATATTAGTGATCTTCCCAAATTCTGGAAGTGCTCATATTCACAATAAAAATTATATTAAAATATTCGGGATACTAGTTGCTATCTAAATTAAACATTTTTGTATGTAGCTAATAAACAGCTTTTGGTATAGCTTAATATAGACCAGTCAACTAAAACACCACATTTTTCGGTCTTTAACAATCATTTCCACCCAAAGTAATAACTGTTTTCAGATATATTGCTGAATTATTTTATTTGAACCTCTGCAAATAGAAATGAAAAAAAAGACATTGCTAATGCCATAACACTAGTTGCCATGCTATAATATTGATTTACTTATTCTATTAGTATCACTGTGTTTAGATTAACAGTTATCAACAAGCTAATAGTCATTTGGCCTCATTGTTTTTCAGTATCCATAATAGTGATTAAAGGATCCAAAAGCCATTTGGTTCAAACTTGATTTGGGTCTGTATCCTGTATATGATTGCACAGCCAAGTAAAATGTCTGAAGGCGAGTCACGGACGATTTTTCTGCCAACCGATGTGCGTGCGCATCTGCCCATCTGCAAAATCGCCAGCGGATCGTGGGTGCATATATGGGGCACAGATCTCTGTTGCTCCAAAGCTCGGTCGACCAGAGAACGGACATGTCCATAAATCACATCATCACGTTGCACTCCACTGCTCATCTGTCAGCTCCCACTCGCTATGTGTGTGGGGGCCTTAACAGTTGTTCCTCCCACATTTATCCTGCGACAGGTATCCGTTACAAAAACCTTTATGAAAACATGTTGCTAAACTGGAATATTATGCCCATCAGGTTAAAGCTTGGTCTGTTGGGGTACTTTACAGCACAATATGAAAGCAGATTTAGTACTATGCATGCTAGCAATCTCGCCTCTCCTTAACTGCACCAGGCTTCATGAAATATTATGGTGGCAGATCCGCCACTGCACCAATTTATCTATTATGAATGGTCTAAGCCCACTCCATAAACATTTACATGTTTAAATCCTTTAAATTGCTCTTTTGAGCCAAGTCTTGTTTAAAGAAAGATATGCTATATAAAACAGACAGGATTATGCTGTGGCTGCGAGCAAAATATCTTGAAGAGCCAGTCAGATTGCCTCGATTATCACTATAGTGCGTGGCAAGGGAATTATTGTGTTTTAAGCTAGCCATACACGTGTCGGATTCCATGTCCGCTCGATCACCCATCCGATCGATTCCGGCGATCTCAGCGGGACTCGGAGCTCCGATCGAGCGGCCAATTAAGTGATCCGATCGCTGCATACCACCTTGTCCAGCTGATTCCGGGACGGATCCGTGTCCGATTGTCCACCTCACGAATGGCAACTCCCCCTGATTTGTGCAGAATCCATCTGATGGAACCAACATGTTGGTTCTCTGTCGGATCCGATTCTGAGCCCCGGAACGGACGGACCTGATCGATCGGACAAGGTGGGCTGCACGCGATTCCGGCACGATCGTTTGGCGTGCACGCGCCCGGAATCGATCGGACCGGAATCAGACAGGAATCTGACCCGTGTATGGGGGCCTTTAGTGTTCCATCTCATGGAAGCTGCTGAAAATAGCACTTTGAGAAAATCTAGTAATCTGTTGCATTCGTTTTATTTAACTATACCTATTTGCTTATGTTTGCAAAGCACTGGCTCTGATATCTTGCTCATTATATTACAATGATTCAGATTAATGTCACTATAAATTATTCAGGTACAAATGGAGCAACCTCATTATACAAAAGTGTTCACTAACCTAGTTATAAAAATTACTTCACATCTAGAATTATAGAAAACACACAGTGAAAGGACAATATTGTTCACTTTAAACATAACAAATCCACAATATACAGCCTACTAGAATGTTATGTGACAATGTGCAATAATAAACACGATCTGAAGATTTGAGCAAGCATCACTTTCTACTTGCACATTATAGTAATAAACATTATTGTCATCATTATTGTCTTGTTTACAAAAGTAAATCTAGGACCATGTTCACACAACACCACAATACACCATAAAGAATTATTGTGTATTGAGGAATATTATGGCGTTCAGTGTTCAAAATGGAAGGAGTCTTCCATGTAGCCGGGACATGAAGCAAATGTAAATCTCACCAAGAGGGATACAGCCAGGAATAAAAACACAAGTTTTTTTTACAGTTACCTTCCCCTTTTTTAATCAAAAATAAAAACAAAATTGCCTGGCGTTTGGCTTTTGTTCATATTTTGTATCAAACATTGTCTTGGGATATTTAAACATTTCTTAACTTATGGTACACTGTTTAGGAAAATACTTAGACCAGAGGATCAGCATGACAATTTGCCAAGAAATAGTTTAAGATGAAGGTAAGATGTGATTGTCTACCTATAACATATAGGGGTTTGCTTTATAAAGACAATGTGCCACCAAAGGGTAAAGACCTGTAAGTACTTGATGGCTTCTGTTTTTGGGTGTCACTAGAATTTGAGAAATGCTATGTTGTGCATCCTGAACCGATTTGTTGTTTTTAATTGTTTGAGATACCTTATCATGAAATATGGTGGCTCAGTGGTTAGAACTTTGACCCAGCAGTTCTGGGTCCCAGGATGAGTATTGCCCAGTACAATGCATTTGCATGTTCTCCCTGTATTGGCATGAGTTTCCTCTGTGTACTCTAATTTCCTTAAACACTCTAGAGACATACTGGTAAGTTAATTGCCTTTCACCAACTAAAATGTCTTTGAGTTCTGTTCATATGAATAACCTAGACTGTTTCTTTCTTATGACTAAAACAGATATTAGAAACTGACTTTCAGCAATACACTTCACTTGCACATGGAGAACAAGAGATGCACTAAGTTTTTTTTTTATTGGAAAAGTTTGCGCATGCCCAATTACTACTTGGATTAAATTCATTTATTTATCATACTAAGCCTTTAAACATATAAAACTATATACAAGTAATTGGTAATAACGTGTTATCTCAAAAACAATGTAGGTCTATAGGTCTATCCTATTTGCTCCATTTTAATTTGTTAAATGTCCAAGTAAAGGTTTTGTTTTTATGTTTTTAATAAATGTACAGAATTATCTATTTAATTTATTTAACCAGAGACCATGTGAGCTGATATCTTTTTTTATTGTCAGCTTGACTGATTTAGAATAGTCTATTGGTGTAACGGAGCAGCAGGTGTGGACCCACTGTGCCACATGTCCTACCTCCTCTAAGGGCGTTGTCTAAGTGAACCCACTCGTTCTTCACAATACCCCTGATGGTGGGGATAGACTTTCCCGAGGCAACACCAGGTCGCTACCTCTGGAGGGAGGGTAGGAACAGCAGGGAAGGCTCTAGGGACACAGGGCGGGCAGCGCAGGTACAGATCAGGTAGCAGGAGAGTGCAGCAGGCAGGTAGGGGTTAACAGGTATCAGTCTCAGAATAGAGGCAGGAATCTTTATCACAGGAATGGCAGGCAGTGCTTAGCATAACACAGAGACCTTAATACTAAGGCAAGGTTGAAAGGGCAGGGTTCGTTATATAGCTGCAGGAGGTCCACTTTTGGTCAGCCAAGTCACATGAAGAATACCTTAAATCCCAGGAAATGACACACGCTGGTGTTTAGGGAAGTGTGTAGAAATAACAGAATCACCGCTGAACAGAGCGCCCAGATCTGCAACGTTAAGTAGAGAGGCAATTGGTTACACTACAAAACAGTTTATAGAGGTTTGGAAGGATAGAAATGTGTACTGTTGTCCCAAATCACCTCCACTAAAATATAGTACAATGAGCATGAATTGTTACTAGGATATTCATGGGCAAACTACGGCCCACGGTCCATATCCGGCCTATTTAGTCTTTATCACTTTGTTGTCAAGACACTCTGGGTCCCCTTCGCTTGCTCTCTGTGATAATAGGAAAGGATGATTGTTATAGTCTCCTCCCCCAGAAGGGGGCCATAGTTTACCCATGTATGTGTTTAAGTTTACTATCCAAATTCACTTTTTTATATGTTTATTATGATTTTTTTGTTTTTGTTTCAACCTCCCTGGTAGTATGATCATTACTTTTTCTTTAGTGATGCAGATGATTTAGTGATACAGAAAATGTAGCAATGTAATCTGTTTACCCACCACCCAGGCTGGGAGGACTTGAGACCAGGCAGCCCTACAGGTTCTAAGTCTGGCCCCTTAAAAGAACCCATTGTGAGCCACAAATCAAAAAGTTGCCCACTCTAGGACATTTCCAAATTTGAAGAAAGCTGTATAGCAGCGTGTACAGCAAAGCTTAGGTCTGTTCCGCTTCAAGTTACAGTTGCATGAAAAACTACTACAAAATGAACAATGTAACAACTGATATATACATGCTGTATGTCTATATCTTATCCATGCACAAAAAAATTGTGTAACACAAAACATTTCTGTGTTTTCTGTAACAAAATGTAAGTAATAAAACAAAATTGCTATTTTCCTGTTTCATTTGGATTTATTTGATATGACAGTACAAGCATTATATTTCAAAGAGATAAAATTCATCTACAGTGAAGCAGCTTTCAGTATTGTTGTTTTTAGTTTTCTTGGCAGGCTGACAAGAAATCCTGATAAATCAAGCGGTATAATATCATTTGCAGTAGAAAACACTATGGTGTCTATTGACTTAAGAAGGGTTTTTATTTTTTTTTGTTTCCATCTCTTTTGTTTTGACCAGTCCTATAGGACTTACAACTATATATTTCACAATTATTGTATGGTGTTTGAAAGGACATATAAATCACACAAAGCATCATATAATAAATAGGTCTGGTCACTGTGCTACAACATAATGATGAACTTGAACAACATTAAGCAGCAGCAGGAACCATAGCAACAAATAAAACATTCATCTATAACACAATCATTAAAGAAGGAATGTACTGGTTGCTATGGTCTGTCTTTTCATCATAAAAGTGCTTTATATTCACCAAATGCTTCTACTGTGTTCTAAAGATTAGAAAAAACATAATTGAGGTACACACTCAAGGTTTGTCATTAGCCATACTCTATGGCTAATGCAGATTGACACCCAGGACTTTTATTTAAAGTTAACCGTTCTCCAAGAATGTATATTTATTCGTTCCATTAGTAAGCCATCCTATTTCAATCCATTCCATACAGTGTAAGCAGGTTAAACATCACTCTTACTGATATATACATATGCAACCCTTGACCTTATCTGCATTTTAAGCCACTGCTTATGCCACTTGCAGCTGGCAATGATAATGTCTATTTTAAGACTATGAATGATCATTTTTGACAGATTCCAGACCAGAGAGCTGTACTGCACACAACGCTTAATCGCTTCGATGGAGGGGGGAGGGAGGAGGATAAGTGAATGGCACCCCACTGCATCATCGACCATAGAAGATAACAAGAAGATGACCTCTTTATAGTTGTACAGACCAGTATTTTCTTGTTCTATTAGATGGGTATGAAACTAGCACTAGAGGGATCATTTTAGGATGGACAGTTCCAAGTGAGGATGAGTGGGCTTATAGATATGGATAAACAATTGCAGTAAATTATTGCAAACTGATGACTCCACAACTGATATCCAGATACAAAATTCAGATACAGTATTACAAGAATGCCAGAACAAGAAACAGGTACAAAGTAATTCTAACAGCTTCCCATGAAGTTAAAGCATTCATAGCAAAAGAATCGAAGCATTGATTGTACAATGGCAAATTTCCCCACAAGCAAAGTTACAGGTTGTCCCCCTATGCTCATATATCAACGTTTCCAATTAGACAAACAGGGTTTAAGAGTGGCTTTGCCATGAACCTAGGAATAAATATTCTTGAATAATTACCAAAGTGGTTTCTGAACCACAGTTGTTTTCACCATTGTGAAAGGATTCCCACGTTTGGCTGTAATGAAGAGACATAATATTATTTAGATATAGATTTTAAGGGGTCTATTCACATCTGCAGGAAATTGGTTTGCCACATCCCAACAGAAATTGAAAACAGAGAAAGGAGTATGTCTCCCCAATCATGAACTGATGGGGGATTAAGGGATTTTTCAGGCAGTACCATTTTAGATTGCAAGTCTTCAAAGGACACACCCATCATAATGCTCTGATTTGTGGTGGATAAATCCAAGTGTTGGACAAATCATATACTTGTAAGTTTATAATGTGGAAAAAACAATCACAGGGAACATTTGTATGTATTAAAATTTTTTGCCTCAATTTGGGCTTTCTTTTGACTAAAGGCCCCCATACACGTGTCGGATTCGCACCGGATTCCGGCACGATCGTGCTGGAATCGCATGCAGCCCACCTGGTCCGATCGTTCGCGTCCGATTGATCAGGGGCTCAGAATCGGATCCGACGGAGAACCAACATGTTGGTCTTTCTCATGCGATTCTGTCCGGATCAGGGGGAGTTGCCAGTTGTGAGGTGGACAATCGGACACGGATCCGTCCCGGAATCCGTTGGACAAGGTGGTATGCTGCGATGGATACTCTTAATTGGCCGATTGATCACACCTGCGATTCCCGGCAGAATCGCCGGAATCGATCGGATGATGAATCGATTGGACATGGAATCCAACACGTGTATGGCTAGCTTAAGAGTATAGGTTCTCAAGATATCAAGACAAGAACAGGCTACATTTTTCATGTGTCATAACATTTTCAAGGAGTTTCTTTAATTTATTTGACATTGTAGATTATTTGTGTGCCTGCACCTTTCTTCAGATGATTTTACCTAATGTTCACAGCATCTTGTCAGTGATATATTGGAGCATCTGCATAATGATTTTCTTTCCAGTTTTTTTCTGCAGCATTTTAATAAATTTTAACTCAGTTCGACAACAGATGTTTTAGAAAGACAGTGACAGAGTGTAGCATCTAAACAAGATGTTTTAAACCAAAACATAATAAAATACTTTTGAATATAGGTTAGGTAAAACTTTATTATGAGTGATTTCAAAGTCAAATAAAAACTTTTCTAAAGGTAGTAATTCTTTTATTAGAGATGCTCTACAAGTTTAGTTTATATTTTGTGACTGAGGACATAGAAGCTTGAGGAAGTTATAAAAACTGATATTAAAAATTAAGGTGGAAACATGAACAATCCATGCAGAGTCCTCAATGATTTATTCTCGGTATTCTCACTTACTGTTAATCGGTGTGTTAAAAAATAAAATAAATAATGAAGGTGGAATAACAGGCAGAGATGCTACACATAATTGCCTTTCTAGCTGGCACTTTCATACCTACTTCAGTCTGAGAGTAAAAAAGCTACATGGTAGTTAAATAAATGTCATGCATCTTGGTTTCTGTGCAGATATTGGTAATCTAAGACATATATTTGTAAATGTTGAAAATAACTTTTTCTTCCACACCTGTTCCCAATTATTCTTTTCAAAAGCATGCCTACTACAAACTTGGCTTTGAGACTTGCACCACGTTGAAAAAACCTTACCATAGAACCTCATTATTTTTTTATTATTATAAGCAAGTATAAGATTCTTTGCATTACATTTTTGTAACATTTGTATCTGACATACAGATTCTTATGCTTGTTTAACTAATGAATAATGTTCACAAATATTTGCATCGCAAATATGGGCACTTCAAAAATTCACAAAGATCTCAAGTATCATGCTATATCTTCATAATTGCCAATATTCAGGATTTTCTACATCAGTACCCATAACTACTATGCATTGAATACATATGTGCATATGCAAGTGCCGATTTGCGCTTTGATTGTGAAAATATTGCGAAACACTTTTAATTGGTAAAATCTTTTTTGCAATGAAGATATTGACGTCCCTAGCGCTCTTGCAAGGTCCATATTTCTGTACCAAAAGCGCACCATAGACTCTAATGTAATTTTTTTTGTGTTGTAGGCCTGTAATTTCCAAATATATGGCCGTACAAGGGTCTAGTAGACATCATGAATAGTGATGGCCCGAACTGTTCGCTGGAGAACTATTTGCGGCGAACATCGCATGTTCGCG
>CM070032.1:50000417-50018831 GCA_036250615.1 Ptychadena robeensis | reverse complement strand
GTTCGCCTGCCCATTGAAGTCTATGGGGTTCGCGAACTTTTGCGGAGGTTTGCGTTCGCCATTTGCGAACATCAAATTCCGGGTTCGCGCCATCACTAATCATGAATAGAATAATGTTTGAAACACACAATTATTATAAAAAAGTACATTAAAAACAATTTATAAAATGTATCATTTGAATGCTAAAATCTCTTGAATACCTATTTGGTATGACAGATTTCAAAACAGCATTTATGTTTGTTTATAATAACATTTTTATTACAATTGGAAATGTGTTTTGTTTTTGTTTCACTTTCAATTGTATTAGATACAGTTATCACTGTATCTAATGCAAGCCATTTGGCACCCTCTGAAAGGGTTAACTTCAAAGAGCACATCTTGAAATGACACTGGGGTTGATTTTCCAGATGTGCTCTTTGAAGATAGCCCAATCTGCATATGAATGTCCCGTGGCCCCCCGCGGGACATTCATATGCAAATTGGGCTGGGAGAGGGGTGACATTGACCTGCTTTCTTCAGTAAGGAAGCCAGCTTAGAGCATCAGATCCCCCAGCGCTAGGGGGGTTAATGACTTGATATAACAAATTCTTGAATTTTTTTGCGAATATTAGTCAAAAATTTTGCAATATTTTGCAAAAATGAATATTGCCTGTGCTGCTCATGACTAGTAATAAAAAGGTAACTTACTTTTAGGAAAACCATTATTGCTTTATTTTTGTGTTCACCTTGAACACAAAAATAAAGCAATAATAGTTTTCCTAAAAGTAAGTTACCTTATGTAAGAAGGAGGTCCAAATGGATATCTATGTGTCCTTAGAAAACTGAATTTTTAGCTGAGCTGAAATAATTGTAGAGCTATGGCAAGAAGTAAGAAGATTAGGGGTGGTCCAGGGGAACAGCTTTAACTAAAAAATTGGTAGGAGCTGTGTGGAGAAAGTGGAGAATTCAAGAACAGCCTAAAGCTATGTTTTCATGGATGATTGGGTGATGTCATTTTATAACTGTTAATAGGTGGTGGTAAATAATGGATGACCTATAAAATCCATGCAAGTTCTCATTTATTTTAAATGGTGGCTACAAAATGTCATATCAATAAGCACAAAGTAGGAATACACTCTGAGGGATTGCAGGTTGCATGGTCCAATGATGAAAGTACATAAAACCCTGGGGAAAAATTATTTATCATGACAGTATCTATTATCAATACAGTAATTTGTCATTTATTGTTATTACGCCCACTGCTAGCACTTGCTATTGCATATTTGCTAGCACTTGCTATTTCTAGTAGAGATGGTCGAATTTTTCGACTTGCTAACTTTGAGAGTTGATTGCAAAGCCCCTGAACAAGGTATCATAAAATTTGAGATGTAGAGAAGGGTTGTGGTAACATTTGAAAAAAAAAAGTTTTGCTCTAGCACATGTAGTTTTTGCATAAATTAAGTTCAATACATTTTTGAAATTTTGACTTTAATTTGAACTTCATTTGTGCAAAAACTGTTTGTGTTAGAGACATACTTTCTTTTTGTAGTATACCCCAAACCCTTCTGTACATTACCAGCAAGATTGGTATTGATACCATTTCCAGAGGCTTTGCAATAACCTCGAAATCGTCAAAATGGTAGAATTTTTGAAAAAAAAATTCGACCATCATAGGCAATATTCTTATTCACAAGATATCACACATTTATTTAATTTATGACAAATTCAAAAATTTCTCCAGTCATTGCACAAATCAGCACATCCATGGTACTTTCCACAGATTACCTTGATTGCGCAACTTAACACTTGAAAATGCAATGCACAGTAGTTCTGGGTACTGATGTAAAAAATCTTTATAGCACTGTATTCAAGATTTTTGTGAATTCTCCAAAGTGCCAACATTCGCACAAAAAATTTGTGATTTAAAAAATTTATCACTAGCTATTTTTCCAAGAGACTACCACTGAACTGAAGATTCTGTACACTCATCAGTTACTTCATAGGTTTTTCAAAACTAATTATGGAAATGCATTAATTCACTTAAAGTTATAACATGTTTATACATGCAGTTTGATGTGTCTTCCTGTTGGTAACCTGTAACCTTCACAGTTATAAATTTTCATCTGTGATATGCTATAAATATTCTAAGCATGTTACTTATCATATTATATATTGCTGATAATATTCCTATTCATATAATTGGTAATGCTTATTTTGAAATATTTTTTATATCATTTAAGATGCATGAAAAGAATGCAATTTTATCCAGTTTGTAAGATATGTAGAAATTAAGAATTTTAGGGATATAATTTAAAAATAATTATATATTTGTGATGTTCTAAAATGTTCACACATTTTTGATCATATACAATTTTTTTAGCAAATACATTATATCACATTTAAAGAGCAGATAAATGCAACACAATATGAAATGTTTTTGAACACTGCACCATCCCCAATTATTGCAGTGTGCCAAAGCCCATTCATGTACTATTGTGCTGTGTTCTTTTAACAATGCAGCATGATAGACTCTTTAACGTGTTCATTTGACTCTCAATTTAGTTATTGGCTCATAATTTCTGAGGCATTTAAATGCAAAATTATAGGTATAGATATCACTTTTTTCTCAATGTCTTAATCAAATGTTTTTTTCTGTGTTAATTCATTATAAAGTTCTGCTTCAGCTTTGCTCCCTAATATGTTTCATTTTAATAACAAAATGAACTGGATGTTCAGGTGGATTTTTATACTGTCTATTCTTTTTATGATGCTGAACTTTATTAATTACTGGTATTGTCATTATGATGGTAAATTTTTTTCTGACATTTCATGAATGCTGAGAGAGCAAATAACTTTATAAATATTCATGTTCGTGTTAAAGTTGAACTCCAGGTTTAATACAACATATACCTGAATGCTAATTTTATATCCATGGGTACAAAATTAGTATTTTTCTTATCTTGTAATCCTCCCAGTAATAAACTTCCATCGGCAACACTGACTCAATGTGCTATATCTATAGTGGGAAAGTTCTTGGAGTGTGTTAGGACTAAAGAACCTATTCTCTATCTCTCTGTAGAGAGAATCATTGAAATGGAAAAGCAAAGAGCACAAAAATGATGGTAGGGTTCAGAATTCAACTATCATTGTTAAGGTAGCCATACACAGGCCGATTTTCCACTTGACTTTTGAGCGATCGATCACTGCGTGCGTTCACGAGATCGATCGGTGATCGATCGGCGATCAATCACGTTCTGCTCACCATGAATGATCGACCAAAGAAATATCAAAATCGACTAAAAATTGGATCAGACATTAAACCAACAGGCTGGTTTTTTTTTGGTCGATCGTCTGGCAATCGGAGTACGTTGGTGGACCCACAGCCCTATGCAGCAGCCTTTCAGATCGATGGATTTTGTGGAATCGGCCATCTTGGAGATCGGCTCATGTCCAGATCGACCACAACTCGGATTCACAAGGTGGTGTTGCATTGATTCCCGATCCGATAAATCACCGATTCATGATCGCCTGGAAAGATTTGATCGGCAGTCGATCAGCATTTGTTCGCTGAAAAATCGACCTGTGTATGGCTACCTTTAGGGTTTACCTATACATTAAAGATGATCTATCACTGAGAGACAGACTGAGAAGAAAACTACAATTGCTGACCTGGTTCTAAATATTACTGCTTACTTGTCTGGTGTTGATTTGTAGTCTTTAACACATTGTGAATGGCTGACTCAAAATGATTATGTAGCCTGTATGTGTTTAGCAAGCCAATGCACCACAAAATTTTGATGCATGCTTGTTTTAGTCATGTGATTAAAAAACTATTGAGGCCAAAAGCCGAGTTCAAGATATCCAGGTACATTGCATAATATAAATGAGTTCAGCAATAAAAGTTTACATAATCTCTCAGCAATAGGTTTGCTCTAAGCAGCAAAAAGAAATAAGGGTCTAGTGCTGTTTTATGAGTTATAGACAGGCAAAGTAAACCTCAATGATTGAAAACATTATTTTTTGTTTTAAAAAAAAACATTAAAAAATGATATTAAGTTAATTAAAAAATACAAAAAGAAATGCAAAATATGAATAATGAAAAAGAAGCCTAAAGAGGACAAAACATCTATCTACAAAATGTACATAAAAAGGCGCTAAATACATTTAGCCAAAAACACTGCATACATGGCCTCTCCTATTAACTGTTAGTAAAAATGTTGATTTATTATAAGCTCCTACAGGTAATACATGTACAATACAATCAGTTCATATAAACATAAAAAAAAGTGTTGACTTCATTAAGACATGTAATTATAACGCTCTCGCTCTGGCACCAATAAGCATCAAATCAATGCCCTGGCAAGCGTCTGGCATCCAGCTGTTTCTAATGTGGCCTTTTGCTTATTTAGTCCTATAATTAATCAGCATTTGCAGAGTAGCGCACTGCCACAACATTTATTTACTGGGAGCCAACCTTTTTTAGTTCACTAAAATGAATAATTGCCAAGTGCATGCTTTTTAAAGTACTATATTATCCTGGTCCGATGAAGTACTGACTCAAGTCACTGTGCATTCAAAGTGACTAATACACATTACCTGAGACATTGAACGATACCTGCTGAGCAGCCTCTGTGTTACTAGAAGATTTTGCTCAATGAGGTTGCTGAGCTTCTACAGCTGCTGTTTTTAATCGATCTACTGACAGTATGGAACTCCAAAGAAAGGTTATGCTTCACAAGATTACTCTATTTGTGATGCACACACATTACCCATCACTGAAATAACTATAGAATGACACATGGATACAACAACAAAAAATCAGATACAAAAAGGATCATGTATCAAACAAATCAGTTGTGAGAGGTGCCAGGTCTCAATCACCTGTTTAGTAAGAATGCTTTGTTTCTTTGCAAATATGCGAACAGGTTAAAAAGGCATATCCTATCTACCAGGACATTTGGTTTTGACCATAATACTAATAATTCTTATACTAGTCCATTGAATCGTATGAATCATCCTATTTTTATCCTGTAATTCTGTAGGACAAAGAATCTTAAGTGTGTAGTTATTTATGCCCTTGATCAACCCTAATTTGTTTCATACTCACACTCTTATAAATGAATTCATTACAAAATTACCACCAAGAGGTTTCGTTCCCATTAGGAGCACTGCTTAATCTGTTAGTTGGATGACTTTGACTTTGCATCCAACGTAGGGAAAAATATGCAGACAAAACATCTACCCTTCCAGTGAATGGAACAGTGTCCACTTGCCATGTGTGCAGGGGGTCACCCATACATCCATTGAAGATGAGACATGGGGAAGCCGCCCAGGAACAGCATTGGGTGTGATTTTTACGCTTTTTTGGTATGCAAACAAATAGGCTATGCTACTAGAGATGGGCGAACACCAGCCCGGAGTGTCCGCGAACAGGGCGGGTCGAACTTTTAAAGATGTCCGCCGTCCGCCCTGTTCGCGGACACATTCAAATTCCCCGCCTCTAGGCGGGGAATTTGAATCGGAAAAACCGATTCATGGAACGCATCCTGGAACGCATAGTTCCTGGTTGCGGGAGCCGGATGTGACGTCACTGACGTCACTTCCTACTCTGAGCCGGAATCTTCACTACAAGACCGGCTTCATGCCCGGTCTTGTAGTGAAGAGATTCTTCCTCCGGCACGATCTCGCAGGTTCTGATCCTGCCGGAGGAAGAATTTAGATCTTCTTCTGGCCGGCGAACAGGACGGGTCGAACACCCGTACTGTCCGCCGGCGAGAGGATCGGCGAACATGCCGAGTTCGCGGCCGAACTGTTCTCCGGCGAACAGTTCGGTCCATCCCTATATGCTACTGCTGATCAGTAAATTGCAGGCAAGACACCTGCAAACGATAGCCAATCATCCTTACTTATGAAGCATATTCCATACTGTTACATCAATGGACTTTACCACAAGAATCTTTTAAAACTTACTAAAAAAAATAAAAACCTTTTAATTATAAGAATTATGTTATGCAATCATCAAACACAATACAATTCAACACAATTCAAAACACAATACAGTTCCCAAGGTAGGCATTTGTCAGCTTAGTACTTATTTCTCTGCAGTCACAAGGGATGGTTCAAAGCAGTTAGTCATTGAAGATGCGAGTGAAGAGAGTTTTACTGCTGGACATGAATTCCCCATTGAAATGCTTTAATTTATCTAGCGAACTGAAAAAAAATACATTTTAATAAGTTGCCAAAAACATTTAAATGTTATCAAAGGAAATAATGATCGGTAACCATTAGTAAAGATTTCCTTTAACCCAACGCTAAACTGCTGAGATGTATTTGATTGCTTGCTGGTGTTTCCATTACTATAATAACCACATATAACACAGTTAGGCAAGTGTAGCTTATTATGCTTTTAGCATTAACAGCTTAAATATTGTAAATTCTAGTTAATATAATGTTCCCCATGTTCTTAAATTTCCTTGGTACTTCTGAGAAGTAATGGTAAATGCAGAGCCACCTTTCTTTCCAGCTTATATTGTTAGATATGCTGTGTGTTTGCACATTTCTCCTATGTAAGCACAGCCTAAAATCTTGTAATCTTGTATATGTTCAGGGGTGCACATAAGTGGTACTCTGGACTTCTAAGGGTGTTGGAGATCTGGGGGATGAAAATCAGAGAAGGCATATGTAAGGGTAAAATCTGGAAAATAACAACAATATAACACCTTATCTATGTGCCTGGTCTACAATCAGAATTATTAATGACCCTCTCCTTTCCAATACTGCCTAGAATACTTAAAACCAACACAGCTTTATTCCTTCAAATCCTAGACACTAGATTGGAGCTGTCATGCTAAAATTTTATTCAGTACAGATAAAAGGATGCTTTAAATACTCTTGATGCTTAAATGTATTCATTTAAAATGAAACTTTAACAACATTTCTAAAATCTGCAAGGGTATGTTTTTTTCCTCCCTGGAGAGACTGACATTGTATCTCACGCAATAAAGTGGAGACTTGATAAAGTCCTAAATCACATACCTTGTGAAAGTACAGTTTAGTATATTTTACTCCATAAAAAGCAATAACTTTAACGGTAAAAGGTAAAATCCAATATGTTGCAGGCAATCAGTATGCCCCCTCCATCAGGATTTTGATGGCAGAATAAAAAGCAATCACTGTTGTATTATGATTAAGCTGTCCTCAAAATGTTTCTTCTGCAAGGTATTGACTTCATGCCATGCCATGAAGACTTTTTGCCTGCTTGTTACTAATTTACACTATGCCTGCAAGACGGACAGTTCGGCCCTGAACATGGATGTTCGCCTTCCTTCTCGCCGGCGAGCAGTACGGGTGTTTGACCCGCCCTGTTCGCCAGCGAGAAGGAACTCTCTATTCTTTCTCCCGTGGGGTCAGGAGCAGCAAGATCCCGCCAAAGGAAGAATCTGTTCACTAGAAGACCGGGCATGAAGCTGTGAGCAGCCAGCTTGTAAACCCCCGAACAGGTGGACGGTGGACTTTCTTAAAAGGCTAATACGCCCATTCGCGGATGGATCTCGCCGTAGGGGTCCTGACTATCCCCCAGACATTGCCTGCTCGGCGAATGGTCTGTTAACATATCCGCCGGTGCAGAGGCTGAACATACTCTATTACATTCAGCCTTACATCGGTGGAGCCGCTTGGTGCTGTGAAGACAGATCCTCCACCGAGCAGGTAAGTCTATCTGCAACGTTGGGACCTCCCGCTAAGCAATACGCTTAGCGGAGGGTCCCGACGTAATGGAAACATAGCCTTAATTGTGTGTTTTTGTCAACTGTTTTGACACAGCATGCTGGTGTCACAAAAAAAACAAATATAAGTTTCAACTTAACTGGGCACCATGTTAAGACATTTAACCTCAATTCTCTAACAGGCTTTGTCTAAAGATCCCACAAGCATTTTTAAGTATTTATTACATATCACTCAAAATAGACTTTTTTCATCTGTTTTACTTATATCGTTTAGGCTAAAAGCTTGAATTTTCAGCTGAGCTACTTGTTTGACTAGCTTCTGATTTGTCCATGTCTTTCTTTTGGAAAATGAACCTCATGTCATATAAACAAGTCAAAGTACAGTTTAATGCTTTGCCATAGACACAGGATATAAAAAAAAATTCCCTGTGAAAAAAAGACCATGTTAATGAGTCTGAAGACCTTGAGACTTGAAGTCTTTGTACTTGCTCTTGGGAAACAAAACCAGTAGGTTACCTTCTATAATTAGATACATTTGCTGTTTTTCAATGTATAAACCCTGTTATTTCAACTTTTCACTGCTCAGTGGTTTCCAGTATAAACCTGCTGAAAAAACACTATATACTACATTCACTCTATAGAAAAAATTAAATGTTGTTAGAAATAACAAGTGTTGGTCAAAACAAACACATTTCTCTTGACTCGAGTGATGTTAATAGCTCCAAATATAGCCTTCCAAGTTTATTGTGGCTTCTTAGGAAGAAAAAACTGATAAAACATATTGTCAACATGTTGGTTCAATTTAGATGACTTATTCATATTCTGTTTTGTAAATTGGTTGTGTTTCTGCTGCTATTTTGGTTTTATTATATTCTATGTTATCACAAATCTTTTCTTAGTTACTTGTTCTTGTTGTTTTGGTACATTAGAGGCTCATTCAGTTGTTTCCACTGTGACAGTGTGTCCATTTACGCATCTTTAGCTTACTCTGCTTTATTTTTTTACGCAATAAACTTTAATTGAACATTTGCACAAGGTAATTAACATACTACAGAAATATATATATAATATATTATGGTATAGAAAAAGAGAGCATGAAAACTCACAATAAAAGGCACATAAGTGGCAACCAGAGTAATTAACAGTCATGGGTATATAGAGGTTGAGTGGGGAGGATAGGCCTCCGAGGAGTCAACGTCAATGACGAGTGATGCATTCAATGTCAATGGACTTGCCAGTGTAACATGGAAAAGCAACAGGCATTATTTTTCCATGTCTTTGCTATTTAAATGAATATGTCTAGTTACTTCTGCAGTTCGCCCGCAAACTGCAAGTAGCAGGCCATCCTCTGGGTGTGATGAACGCACCATGCTGATATGTCCATGCTGCACAGTGAAAACATACTCTAATTGTAACCTGAGCCTTCCCTGCTAAATATGAATGGGAAACAGCAGATTTGTGGAGGATTCCCCATTGCCATCATGACTGACACATGCAATGTTCCTACTGATTTATAAGATCCATTAATTGTTCCTGAAGTAGTTCTGCAATGGCTATTAAAGGGGAATGGGGAGCCATGATCAAAACAAAATCCTCCTTTTATAAATAAGCATGGCAAGTCATCCAAGAACAGAACTCATTAGGAAGCATTATTCATTTCAGCATTTGGTACTGCTTTGCCTAGCTCATACTTTGGCCCACTGAGCAAATATACTTGGCCCATGGTAGAACTGTAGATTTGCGTTCCTGGCAGCCCCTCTACCAGCTGCACACCTTCCCTTTCACTCTGGTAGTAGAGAACTAGGAGTCCTGGCTGCTTAGCGGTGCTTTCCTTGGGAATCTTAATGATTGCCCGGTGCTGAGATTCATAGTGCTCTACTTCTAGAGTTGGAGGTCAGAAGCTTGGTGAGTGCAGCTGGTAGGGGGGCTGCAGGGCATGGAAGAGGGTTACTAGGAATGGTCTGGAGGAAGGCAAAGTACATGAACTGTACACTCAGAGAGAAGAGAATACATGGAATACACAAACTGCATGCACTGCACAATTTATTCGTAGCCCATGTTAGCCCCCGCCCCTCTGTGTACAGTGTGTGTGTGCAGTTCAGGGATTGAGACATTTTCCAAGTTTTTAAATTTGGCCACCTGTATATTTGAGTTTGACACCCCTGGACTAACTGATCCTGTTTTAAGACATGAACAAATAATCCTAGCCAGTGAATTAGGGAAGATCAACTTGATCAGCCTATCCAATTTATCACGTACGTCTGCATGAGGTACAGAGCTCTTCCTATGAGAATTTGCCATCCCCATCTTTCTTATATTTTATATATCTAATATAAATCATAGGATTTGTAGGGGTCATTGCAACTTAGATATTTAAACATCAGTATAATATCAGTAATATATATAATCACTAATGGATTTTCATCACTGATAAATCATTTCATAATTTGTTCAGAGACATAAGGCTTTTATTTGTTATACTGGTTATAATACACTGAACAAAAACACTTTTAGCTTTGCTCCCATTTGGCATGAGCTGAACTCAGATCTAAAACATTTTCTACATACACAAAAGACCCATTACTCTCAAATAGTATCTAAATCTGTGTTAGTGAGTACTCCTCTTTTGTCAAGATAACCCATCAAGGTGCTAATAAGACAGCATGAACACTTGCACAGGTGTGCCTTAGACTGCCCACAATAAAAGGCCACTCTCAAAGTGCCTTACTGGGGGGGTCAGTATCTGGTATGGCCATTACTTGCAATACATCTCCGTTGCTGTGGAAAGTTGCTGAATATTGACAGAAAATGGCACACACTGACATACAAGCCAATCCAGCGCATCCCAAACACGCACTGGTTATATTTATATAAAACACTTACAAAATGGACAAATGAATTATGAATACATACAATTACAATGGGACAGTTGTAACCTGCTGGCTTTAGGTGTCAGTGTGCCTGCCTGTGTATGTTGCAGTGACCTATGTAGCTGGGAGGTATCATTGATAAACCTCATGAGGTCACCGTGATTGGCTGTAACCAAAAGTCAGGAGCAATACTGACCATTAGTTGGAGACTGTCACTGACACTGTCAGTATGAGGAACTGATTGCTCTTGTAAAATGTAAATAACCTTTCTCTCAGCATAGGACCTGAGAACATTAACCAAGAGAGTTTTGTCTGGAACAGTTTTTTTTTTCATAAAACAGAAAATGTTACCTATGTAAATTTTCATTTGATTAATATTTTCTGGTCTGGATTTATGGGATTACTGTTTGGTGCAGCTTTTTTATTACTATGAAATGCATTGTAAACAAATTACAGCTTGATACATTTTACCTAGCACTTTATTTCATGTTAGTGACATTTCCTTTTAGAAACCTCTCAATAATTTATACAGCATAAGTTCTTCTGGTTAGAAGCTTGGCTATGGTCACACCACAAGTCAAACAGAAGTGAGCTGAACTTGAACTGTGAAGCAAAAAGCATATAAGTACAATGACTTCTTAGCACAGCCTTTTCACAGAAAAGAGCTTTGTATTTTAACAAGATTTCAGCCGGGAGAAAAGTCTGTAGGGTATCGCGTTTATGGAAAAAAAAATTACACCATTCTGTTATTTTAGCCAGACAGAGGAAAAGCTAATTTCCCATGCTGTCAGACTCAGAACATCATTATTACAAAATCACATTTATTTACTCATTTATATGATTTCTAAATACATTGCTGAAAGCAAAGGCTAGCTACATATTAAGAAGAACATTCACTGTAGGTTTACCGCAGAACTTGTGCAGCATTTATAAAACATATTTACCAGATCAGACTACATTTGTTGCACATTTGCCAATGAATCTTGGAATGCATTATGGCATACATTGGCCTGGAAGGTTGAGCTCCAAGGAATATCTCATTCATCAGTCCTATTTATAAAAACAAATTTGTGATTTCATGCAACATTAATGCTAACTGTCAATCAATGGTGTTAATTCCATGAAACAAAGTTTGGCAAAACCATCATACAGATTTAAAATTCAACAGACTTTATTGAGTCTTCATTATAATATATGGTCAAATTTGTTTTTAAAAATGCAACTAGCTAAATTTGTGAGTAAATTACAAAGCCCCTGAACATTATTGTTAGAGATGTAGAAAAGGGTTGTGGAAACACCACAAAATGTGACTTAACTTTAAACTTAATTTATGCAAAAACCATATGTTAGAACAACACTTTTTTAATGTTCTCAATTCTCTACATCTCTGCCAAATTCTTTGCTCGTGTTCCAAGGCTTAGACTAAAAGACGCACTTTTTCACCCCCCAAAATTGGGGGCAAAAAGTGCCTGCATCTTATGGTCCAAATGTGCGACCCCCTCGGCTGCCAGTGGTCGCACCTTGGCTCCCCGCCAGCTCTCCCGGCACAAAGATTAGCCGGAAAGCTGGAGGTGCTGTCAGATGTGAGATGCCGGCTGGTGTCTCATCTCCCATCTGTACTGTATAATTGCCTATGCCAGCAGAGCTCAAAGCCCTGCTGCCATAGGCAATAAAGAGAGATATAGAGAGATATGACGGCCATCTATATCTCTCTTCATCCGTGGAAACTGCAATCACTCTGCAGCTCCCACGGACACAGTAACAGCTGATCGGCAGAGAAGAGGAGAGGGAGAAGACTTTGCAGATGTCTGCCCCCCTTTACCTCCAGATCAGTGTGGAGAATGAGGTGTGCTGAGAGTGTACTTCTGCTAGTGACACCTACTGGCTGAATTGAATATTGCATTCATTGAATTCATTGCATTAACCCAATTGATGTGAAAACATATAAAATCTTTTTTCCTGGTTTTCCTGCCCTAGAAATTATGCGTCTTCTAGTCCGAAAAATATGGTTCTGTATTTTCCACACTATAAGACACACTTCCCCCCATCCCCAAAATCTGTGGTAAAATGAGTGAATCTTATAGTGCAAAGACACAGTCTTTGCTCTCCACCAGGTCAAGCAATAGGATTAGCTAGGTTGGTGGAGGACCTGTCAGATGGAAGATAACCCACAGGCAGGAGGAGCCAGCTGACATAAATAGCAGTAGCAGAGTCTGAGGAAGAAGCTGACTAGATCCATGTGCCTCTGCCTGTGCATGTGAGCTGGGCTCATGCTGCCAGTTCAGATACAAATAGATCTCCTGCTGGAATCAGGCATAGGTATACAGTGCATAGGAAAGATCCCTCCTTGGGCAAATCTTTCCTGCAGATCTGTGCTTTCTGTATGTGAGCTGGGTAGATGAACTTAACTCACATACAATGGCAGAGGCATATGGAAGAGCCTCACTCTGCCCAGCTCACATACAGAAGTGGGAAAAATCAGATGTATTTTTTTGTGGAGCAGACGTTCTGCTGTATAGGGTGTTTCCTATACAATGGAGCATTTAATGGTCTGAAAAATACGGTAACTCAAAAATGTTGCCAATTGAAAACAATTCATCCATCCATCATCAAAAACATTAATGAGAAGAATTCCAGCAATACAATTGTAAACACCAACGAGTTTTACATGGAGGGCTTAATCATAGATTGTGTATTGTAATAATAAAAAATAACAAAAATAAAATAACAAATGGAACTTGGCTTATAGACTACTTAGGACTGGTTTACAACTTTCCATTGTGGTGCATTGCATTTTTGATTCAAATATGATTAACTGTTTTTGTAACGTATGTTGTTGTGCATGGCTGCTTGAACTTTCATGCCTCGCCATTATTATCAATGATAGCTGTAAGGATTATAAATACCAAAAAAATAAAAACCATACTTTAATCTGAACTGGCCTATTTCATATAATGTGTCACACACCCTCGCACGTTGGGCATTTGTAAAATCATACGTTTTAGTTTGCATAATGTTCCTCAGGGTGGGTGCTAACAGAGAAAAGTAATGTGTGTTGAAACTATCACTCCTTGTCTCCATTAGATCGCTGTTCCAGAGGAGGACAATGCTGGAATATAATGAGGGAGGAAACACTGACAAGTTCTAGAAGGAAGATCATGAGAAGAGGCTGGAAGGTATTATTTTAACAAAACAAATATAAAAAATTACTTAAGGTAGATTAACACCATACATGTCAACCTTCCCTTCCCTGAAAGTCAATTTTTTTATGTGGCTTTCTCTGCCAAATCCTGATTTCAATGAATCTCTGATTTTGTGCGGATTCCTGAAATCCCAGGAATTTAGCAGGGAGAGGGCATTACTCTCTCTGCTAATGTCCCAGCTCGTATTCTCAGCACAAGTGGTGTTGGACGTCCTCTCCCTGCTAAATCAGCCGAGAACTATGCCCGGTACAGGAAGTCACATCAGTGACGTCACTTTCAATGCGTTTATGTCACTTCCTGTATTTCCCCTGATTTTTTTTAAGTTGACAGGTATGCTTTACACTGGTTAATAAGAGAACCAGGTAGACAATATTCCTCACCTGTTGTGTACCGATCAACCAGCAATATTCATAAACAAGGGGGGTGAAGAATACTTTAAAGATAACAACTAGCCAATTGGACCATTATCCCTCATCCCGTCCAATGTTCCCTGCAGCAGCGTGATTACGTCATCACGCTGCTGTCAGATATCCGTGGAGCTGGGGAGACAGCTCTGCTCTTTCCCCAGCTCAGCCGATGGTTTGTCTGGAGTCCCGCGGTCTCTAGGCAAAGCAACGGACATCCGATGTCCAATGACATGTCCGATATGGCTGTTTTCGAGCGGGATTGATTGGTCCCACTCGAAAACAGCGATAGCAGCATATTTTATGGGCCAGATAGAAGGCCAGAGCGCGCACAGTGCTTGCAGTGATCATCGATATTGCCCATATCTGCACGTCTGTACCCTGCTTAAGAGCCATTTTGCTTGTGAGTGCTTCCTTGCAATGATGTTTTGCTAAAACTGGCATTTCCAGTCAATGTTTAATAAATCAATGGATTAATCAAATATCCATGAGAACATTCTTATTTTAAATTCATTTAATTCAGATAGACTAATCTATTAAATATGTTGTATACTGCATGTGCACCTGTAACTTCACAGTAACATTAAATAAAGAGTATATGGTTTCAATTATTGGGCTTATATTATGCATGCTTTTATCCAAGAATTAGTTTACCTGTTTGCAAATATATTCATTTGGACAAATGACATACATTAATAAGAAAAGTATATATATATATATATATATATATATATATATATATATATATAAAAAAACATTTTCAGATGTGTATCTATTCACTATATACACAAACACGGGACCATTTTTAGGGAAAGTGTCTTTATACTATTGTTATTGCCTATAATTTTCTATTCACATATTTGCAAAACAAATATATTTAAATGATTTAAATGAAATCTTGTTTGTAAACAACGGTAACCAAACAGAATGCCCTTTCTTTGCAAGGGTATCTGATCTGATAATAAAGGCTGCTCTAATGGAAATTAAGTATTTACTAATAGAGATGTAATCTTTTAATCCGGAGAAATTATCCACCGTGACTTGTTGGATACATTTGGCTAATATTGTAATCCGTCTTTAATTTGCTGACTATTTAGGACAAACGGCTGTGCTTTTTTATTTATTTTGCTTTTAGAAATGAGCTGCATGTTAATACATTAAACATGTAAAGACGTGGAGCAGGCTGGCCTGTAAAAATCTGTCACAATGACCAATAACTGCTCTTTTTCACAGCTGCATGATTCAATCTGTTGTGATGTATAAGAAAAAGGTTTAGATGACTTTGATAAAATGCCTGCCTTTGCCTTTTTCATTTTAACAAGTTATACGTAGACCCTGTAAGATGCAATGTATCCAATCAATGATTTTTTCTCCTTACTGCAGTGGCTCCCAGAGGCTTTGTCTCTTTTAATTACAATGTAATATGATTTAATTGCTGTGTTGTGAACAGAGATGCATACAATTCAATAGCCCCAATACCTCCAGGAGCCACTGTACTTATTCACTCAGCATGATGGATATGCTGTGATCTAGTCTCTAGCTAAATTGGATTGATTCGATTCACCCTACTTATTAAACATCAATCACGATTCTATCTCTCTTTTCCTCTCGTGTTTTTCATCATTCTGGTTTTTTTACTATGTTAAAATGTTCAGGAATCTCTCACCAAATATGTTATAAAAACATAATATAGAACTACTGTATTGTGGGGTAACAAGATAAATACAGTACAATTTTCTACAAATGTAACTAGTGCAATCCAAAGGTAAAGGCGGCCAAGTACAGAGTGCATATTGTAGTGGAAATCACAGCATTTTATATATCCCACACAGTGGTGTCAGTGTGGGGAGTATGAATTGCACAGGTCCGACACCATTTAACTTCCAAAGGAGGGTTAACACTAGAGATGGTCGAATTTTTCGACTTGCTTACTTTGTGAGCTGATTGCAAAGCCCCTGAACATAGTATCATCGCCAAAATTGCTGGTGATGTAGAGAAGGGTTGTGGGAACATTTGAAAAAAAAGTGTTGCTCTATCACATGTAGTTTTTGCATAAATTAAGTTAAAAAATAAAGTCGAAATTAAGATTTTCGAAATTTTGACTTGAATTTGAACCTCATTTGTGCAACAACCGTTTGTGTTAGAGACATACTTTCTTTTTTGGAGTATACCCCCAACCCTTCTCTACATCTTCAGAAAGTTTGGTGTTGATACCATTTTCAGGGGCTTTGCAATTAACTCGAAATCGGCGAAATGGTCGAATTTAAAAAAAAAAAAAATTCGACCATCTCTAGTTAACACCAAACTTTACAACCAGAGCATTTTTTTATATTCGGAATGGTAAAGTCTTGAGTTTACACTCAGAATGCTGCCTGCCCCAATGAGTTGTGCCTGTGTATGCTTTTAGGATTTAATTATTCAGACCATTCCTCCTATCATCACACAGCATTAGGAGAGGAGAACAATGTCTAGCATGCCTACATGCTGTCTATATCATTGGCAGTGAATGGCTAACACTTTAAAATAATAATGTGTGAATATTAATGTGTGAGGTAAGCACACTTTTTTTGACCACACCCACATTCTGCTGTAGTACATTTAGGTTGTTGCATATGCCACAATGAGGTAACACTAAGGGGTTTCCACACAGGGTGACACTAAATCTAGTGATGCCATTGGTTACACACATAATCCAGGGCTAACATGAATGAAAGTTTATATTTTAATAGAACCGTGTTTCCCGAAAAATAAAACAGTGTCTTATATAAATGTTTTCTCCCATAGATGCCCTAAGTCTTATTTGTGGGGGATGTCTTTTTTTTCCATAAAGAAGAATATGCCACTGAGGTATCAGGGTGGGGGGATCACTTAAAATTACACAGGGGGATCAGAGGGGGGATTACCATTATAGTAACCCCTTCTGACCCTTCTTGATTGTCCCCTCTGATCTCCCCAGTACAGAGTTACAGTACCATATCTTTGGGGGTGCCTTATTTTCGGGGGATGCCTTATATTTCAGTTTGAGGCAAAAATTTAAGGGTGCCTTATTTTCGGAGAATGCCTTATTTTTGGGGGAAACGGTATATAACAGTTTTTGTTCTTTTACATCAAAGTTATCTTGCTGCAATTTCCATGTTAAGCCTTCTGTACTAGTGGACCCAGGGGAAATACTCTTTTGGCCCTTTTTGCGTCAAAGCTGCAGAGATGTCATAGTAGACCTCGTATCATGTGAGCCTATATCCGCATGAACTCCCCCCGGCCCATGATTTCATCCCTTCTTGAGCTCTGTTCAAAAAACTTTTTTACTTTTAAGTTAACTTTAAATATTTATTATGGACGTCGATTTTTTATTTCAGTTCATGCTTTGTTTAGCTGAAGCAGCTGTGCATTCTCATTTAGCTGTATACATTCAGCAATGTTAATTAAATTCAGCTATTGTTAAGACACTTTGAGTGTTTCAGCATTATTCATCAGCATGCCTTACACATTCTGCTTGCATTTAAGTCTGTGGCTATAATGTGTGCAGCTGGAGATTTTTCTGTTTTACTTTTTATGATACCTGAGAGTTAAACTGACATCATTGTTAATTCACAAAGCAGACAGATTTCACAAAGATGTATTGGATGCAGACTCTGAGTCATATGTAGCAAGGTAGACAATTTTTCATCTGGATAATGAAAGTGAGAAAGACATTTAAAAGGCACAATTGACCTACAACTGTGCACTTGTCAATGATTGTTTGAATTAATTAGTCCAAATTTGCATTTGTCTTTATTTGGGATAGACTGGAGACAATATAACCCGAAGCATTCACCTTAGGTCAGACGATAGAGATGATCTCCTCAGTGTGGGTTGAATGCTTGCAATTGAAGTTTTCAAGTCTATAGTTCAGCATTCTCTATTCCCTCTAGATTTAACTTTTTCTGCTTGACATCTTCACTGTGACCCTATCACTGATGATTAAAAATGTATCAAAGATTTAAGCTTTTTTTTATTCATGTCTGTTGAGGTTCCAGTTCATTCTGGCCATGGTTTATCAGTCAAAGCAAAAGGACTTGCTTAAGTTTTCTTAAAGGTGTTTCACTAATCGTGCAACTGGCTAATAGTGATGGCCCGAACTGTTCACCCGCGAACTATTCGCAGCGAACATCGCATGTTCGCGTTCTCCTCATGGTCGCGAACATATAGCGAGTTCGACCCGCCCCCTATCTTTTAACATTGGTGAAACTTTGAC
>CM070032.1:49959011-49981614 GCA_036250615.1 Ptychadena robeensis | reverse complement strand
ATAGATATGGTCGAATTTTTCGACTTGCTGACTTTGTGAGCTGATTGCAAAGCCTCTGAACAGATGTAGTGAATGGTGTGGGAACCTTGACAAAAAAAATATTTGCTCTAGCATTTGTAGTGTTTGCATTAATTAAGTTCAAATTTAAACTTTCGAAATTTTGTCTAGACTTTGAAATTATTTTATGCAAAAACTATTTGTGTTAGAGTCATCCTTTTTTGTACTATACTCCCATTCCTTCTTTACATGCTCAGCTTTGCAAAAAACTCGAAATGGTCGAATTAAAAAAAAAACAAAAAAACACTGATTTCTCTGACCCACAAAGGTAAGTAGGAAACCTGTTCTACCCTGCACCCTACCACTACAACCTGGGTGTAGACCAGGTGGCCAAGGAACTCAATACTTTTCTTGGCTAGTTACTGGACCCTATATATATATATATATATATATATATATATATATATATATATATATATATATATATATACATGTAATACAGTTTATACTTGCGCACATACATATATTATTCATTGCCAAAGCATGGAAACATAATGCTACAGCATACAAAGACATTTGTGAAAATTGCGATCCTTCAGCTTCGTGGAATACCAGTTGCAAGCCAGGGCTTTTCATACCACAGTACATGATCCCACAAATGTTCTTTTGGCAGAATGGGCACAAATTCTCACTGACACAGTTCAAACCTGTATTCAAAACCCTTGTAGAAGAGATTGTAGCATTAAAATTTGTCCAACAAGGTCAGATAGGTTTGTTAATCACATACTCATTTATGGCTACAATATTTTTTGTGTATGTGTGTTGTATCTACATAATTATTTGAATTATCCATTGATTAGAGCATTAATTCTATAATAGTATGGAGTAATGGATAATAACAGGTTTAAATTTAGTTATACTACTATAGGCTCACTGTGTCTTTAATAAAACTGCAAAATTATGGAACACATTAGGCAAAAGATCTTAGATTTGGATCTCCACTATAAAATACCCTAAATAATGGGATGCCATTAAACAATAAATCCATTATTAGTGAATATTATCTTTTTGTATACATGAAAACATGCTCTTGAAAATATTGATTTACCTTTTTTATCCATTACCTCCAAAACACTTAAGACCCTTTTCTTTTCAATAACAGTTTCTTAATAGTGTGGCAAAATTATCAAAATCCTGGCAAACATGCACTGCAGCATTGCTTACATGGTGTAACACCTGTAATTGCACTTCAGGGATTTCCTCATTTAGCCAAGTATTGTTAATGGGTATGGTCTCAAGTTAATTTATTGTATAAAATGAAACAAAATATTGTAGTTTGTATTCCTGACATCTGACTTTTTTTTAACTTAGTAATGCACTTTGTATAACTTTTAGTGTTATAACATAAGAATCTGAAATGTGCACAGGCATATAGTGTTGGCAAACCATTATGCTAAAAATTTTATTGTTGATCATTTACAATGTTGCCTAGCCAATTCTTCAATTGGCATTGAAGTTATTGTCACTGGTAGACCCATTTTAAATAAGAAAAATTTATTCTGCCAAAAACATGTGAAAATGAATACAACACTGACAAGTCAATCGCTATACATGTAGTTTTACTGATATCTTTGTGTTGACACGGCAGTTGACAATTTAAAGTGTTTGTTTTACTTAAAAATTTTTGTTTTTGTAGTTATAAAAATGCATTGAAGCCGTAGTTAATACATTTCTGACATTGAGTGCCGATTGTTTCCACTGGTTTCCTTCAAATTGTACACAATATCAGGAACGTTTATTCATTCTCCTACACGAGAACCTTCCAAGGGAAATCCTTTGTTAATATCTGCTTATTCATCTTACCTGAAAGATTCTTTTCTTTCAAAATTTAAAAGACAGACAGGGGTCTCTTTTACATTTTGCCACACAGCTCTGACACTAAGTATCTATTTTAACTAATTATCACACAAGAGATGTATTTGGCTGCTGTGATGTAGCTAATAAAGTACAGAATGGTTACGTTGTAGACTGCTTTTATTGGGGATCATTATTCTTGTGTAAGTTAGATTGGATGAGTTTGTTGTTGGATAATGCATCACCGTCTGCTAATTCATTTCTTACTAATGATGTAGCAGCAAAGCTCTAAAGGTCCACATTTCTTTTGCAGATTATTGTCTAATGGAATAATTGTCTTATTTTATTTAAAGAAAAAGTCACTTTCTGGTTAGGGATGAAATCACTTCCTGGTTACAGATGCTGTAGGGTTCAGTTTGATCAATGGAGCGTGTTCTGGACAAAGAGTTGCCGCTTGAATTGTGTCCCATGGATTTTACCCCACAGACTGAACCCCACAGCATCTGTAACCATCCATAACTCGGAAGTGACATCATCCTGGTAGCCACTAGTGTTGATCGCGAATATTCGGATTCCGAATATTAATCGCGAATATCGGCAATTCGGAAATTCGCGAAGATGGTGAATATATTGCCGCATATTCGCAATTCCGAATGTTCTGTATTTTTTACCCGCGAATATTGCCGAAAGCGAATGTTTTCCATAAAATTTGTGGCATGCCATGAATACGAATGTTGCCTATGCCGCTCATCACTAGTAGCTACACCACTAAACACAAATGGCCTTAAAGGAAATCACTCCTTGGAGGTCAATGGAGCCGCCTACCCCCCTGCCCCTCCTGTGTCATATCTGAAGTGATTGGAAGGATCGACCTATATGCCAATACACAATCACCGGGGGAATATGGCAGACAGGTGAATTTGCCCACAGTAATCTTAGGTTGCGTTTCATGATCAATGAAACACAACCCAAGATAACTCGGGCAGAACGCACAGGAGGTTAATGTGAGTATATATATATGACTGTAACATTGTCATATTACCTGCTGATCCTTCTACGAAGCTTTATCACCTTTAACAAAACAAACTATGCAGCAAAAGTAAATTATAAGACAGTTGAGACAAATTGACAGGGGTCTTTAAAAAATCAGCAAAATCAAAGATAATCGACTAAAAGGCTTTCTTAGTCTTTTATGTTAAGTCCATGTAAACCTTGATATGGTAAAACTTCTGTTTTTTGGCATGCTCATTGGGTGTTATGTGAGCTCAGGTGTGGCTAAAAAAATGCGCCACATCCACTCCCAAACTGCCCAAGTGGAGCCTTAGCCTAAGAGTAACAGGGCAGAAGGAGAAATCTTCCCAAGGGGAAGATTTTTCATCTCCCACCTTGCCCAAAAATTTATGGAGTTAGGATTTATTAATAAATTATCTAATATTTTTAAACTATTTATGCTCCAATGTTTTTCCAGTAATACTGTCATAATTATAACGTAATTTTAGGAACAAAAGCAGAACCATGTAAGAACCAAAAGGACAAAACAGTTAAAACTGCAATATAAGCTAACACGTCAAAACATGTCTATCACATCACTCCTGTTATTTCCCAAAAGGTTTGTCTTCATAGATCGTCACTTTATTGGGACTTTTCTGACAGAAAAGCTCATATGTACCATGTTTAGTTCTGGAGGGCTAATGGTACACTATAACACTTAAAACTAGATTTTTTTTTTTAGTTCTCAAATGGTATTACATACATAACAAACAAAACAAGGAACATCGTGAAACCTCAGATACAGCACAATATATTGTGGCTATGGAGGGTTCTCTATGCACAGAAAATGTTACAAAAGTTAGGCATGTTCAATATTCAGGATCAACCAATGACACTATGCATGGGTTGTATAACTTTTGTTTACTTAACATGGACTGTAGCCCTCACACAAAATACAGCAACATGGTAGGAAAATGGAAGTGCAAGCTGGGCCTTCCACTAGGGACAGACCTGTGTGCCAACACAGGACCATTTCTTCCGTGTCTGCAATCACAGAAGGTGCAGTCTCTCACCCCTAGACACTGGAAGCTTCCACAAAGGTGATCTTTAAGGAACCACAGTAGTGCTACACCCCTGGAACATTAGTACAGGAACAGTACCTCAGGAACTGCAATCCACAGTACCAAAAGCTGTGTGTTATTGGCTGACTATTTCTGTCTCAACAGACTGATCTACTCTGAGCTGTCCCCCACCAGGAGGTTTTATGGGGCAAAACCTCACTGAATCTCTTGCATCCCTTAAATGTCCTCTCAGTAACACTTCCATTTGGAGCAGTGGCTTAGGAACCACCACAGTAGTGTTAGTAGCCGCAATGGGGCCGGTAGTCACAAAGGGGCCTGCTGCTCCTGTTTCCTCTTTTTTTTTGTATTCTGTATTCTATCTGCAGTATTCCCAGGTCCAGATAGGGGTAAAAAAAATGTAATGACACCAGGGTGAAGTGTATGCAAACGTAGACATTTTGCAAATTTTTACTTATTTATTGGAGTGGCAGGTCTGGGGGGGGCCTAAAAAATATCTGCTATGGGGCCTACTCACTTATGGCTACGCCACTGAGTTAACGGCTAACAATTCAAAGCCATTATCTATTACAATTTGACCATTGGGATGTAAATCTGAAACTGAAGAAACAAAAATGGCCCCACAGTAGCCTGCCATTTGTAAAACAGGGGTCAGCTTTCAACAGTATGTGCCATAAGATACCAGGAAATCATATATTAAAATAGAAAGGTAGTTGTGACAATGTTAGATTACAAAATGGCTTGTTCCGCAGTTTTATGTCTCTTATCATTTTCTTTTAGTTCCAACAATTATCCTTTTACAGCCTTTTTTATAGCTGACAAAACCACTAAGAAACTTGAAAATACAAAGTCTATATGACATTTGTTAATGGCTTTATAAGTTAACCAGTCCAGCAATACCCTTGTAATAATTTCGCTAATAGGGAATTACAGTATTTGAGATTTGAGGAGGTCATAGTCTTGTTGAAGAGTCACAAATGTCTAGATGAGTACGGGACATTTATGAAAGATGCATGACATTTAACAGGTTTGTTAATTGCTGCTACCAAATCAGTGCCCTGTTAGGTTGTTTAGAGCCACCAAATCAAAGAGATCTTTTGCTTTTACAGTTTTACAGACATTTTACTGAGCACATATTGTTCATAAGTGCAGCCACATGGAAATGTGTAAATGTCATATAAAGTGCTGCCAGATTCTAGCCTTTGAAATCTAATTTAATCTAACACATACTGACCAAGAACATTATCTTGACCTTGCTAAAATGTTCACTGGACCAAAACTAAAATATGAGTATACATTTATAAATTGTAACATCTTACTAACAGCTCTATGAAACAACTTATAGGGGGTATACTAGGAAAAATAGATTTACTCAGATGTAAATATGTGTGTTATTCTCATTGCTAGAAATGGTGCTGAAAATTCAACTAGTTTATTTGGGAGTTGAATGCAAAGCCTCTGAACAAGGTATTGTTCTAGCACATATAGAATTTGCATGAATTAGGTTCAAAATCAAGTTTAAATTTTGACTCAGTCGTGTGGGGAGCAGTTGAAGGAGAACCATCTGAGCCTATAGCAATGCAAATATATGATGTAATATATGTTGCAACATTTCCATTGCGTGCTACCTATAGTTTGCTATATTATGGTGTAGCCTCCCTGTGTTGACAGTTCATAGACCCAACAGACTTTTAAGGGACCACATTGTTAGTCAGCAATGCTGTTTAGTTGCTTTAGCCTTGGAGCCTAGTTCATCATTTTGTTTTTTTGAGGAGCTTAAATGTTTTCTGTCAACTTGGTCAAACCATTGAGATTGATAGACAAAGTTGATTTTTCACTTTCTATACATTTTAAATTTGTGGGTCCAAAAACAAGATACTGTGACTTAGTGGACAGTGTTTGAAGCCATAGAATTCATCTGGTGGCATAGAAGTTTAAAAAAAAAACCTAAAAGAAAGAATCTGCATTAGTAGGATATCCTTTTATTTCTTAAAAAAAGTTAACAAAGTCACATTATCAGCAAAGCTGAGTTAATATATGAAGATTGATTAACAAATGCTATGGACTATGATCACGGTGTATCATATGGTTTACACACCTAGGGCAATTGCTCCTAACAAAGACCCAGTAGAAATCCTATTGTCAAAGCTGGTTGAACTCATGGGGAAAGACATGATTTATTTCTTAGAATGTCTTCCTGGATTTCTGTCTGTGGGATTAGCACAAAGGCTATGAAGAGTAACTGATCTTATAGTTCAGTGTATGCCTTTCGGGCTTTTTCTTCTTTACCTGACCTTTTGTCCCCGATTTCCTTCTTTCTTTTTCTCTTTTTTTTCTCTTTATATAATTGGAATCAGGAACGTTTCAGATACCAGAAGTGACGTCAGTGACGTCATAGGTTTTTTTCCTGCGAACAGGTGGCGAATTTGAATTTCCCAGCAAACGTTGGACTGTCTGTTCGTGAATGGACGTGGCGATGTTCGGCCATCACTATATCTTACGATCACTATATGTACCATCACTATTTGTACACCACCTTGTATAAGGTGGTGTCTCAGGGGTTTAAATGTATGTTGTGGTTTCTTTTTGCACTACACTTATATCTGCTATTTATTTATGCTCTTACCAAGACTCTATTTTGTTATCATTTAACTGTTGATTGTACCCCCGCAGTGCCTGATTTTATTGCTACTCACTGTGATCCTGTTTTTGTGTATTGTGTTAAAAAATATATTGAAAAAAAAATTAACTACTTAGTGCAGACACTGATCTTTATCTGTTAATTTGTTTCCTTTGTGATGCTGATTGCACTTGCCAAGATGTATCTTAAAACAATATGCATTAATGCTGCAGCTTATCTATTTAAAACAAGAAAAAAGTAATCCTACGTTTATTGGGAATATTTATTTTTATATAACAGAATGCTTTAATCTATAAAGTAAAGTCTCCCCCTTTTACTAGGACACCTGCTATCCGATTTGCTATATTAAATAATGAAATTAAAAATGAATGGATGGCAAGCAAATTCCATACAATCTGTTTAAAATTAATAGGCAACCTAGTGTCCTTCAAGGATTCCAGCAAACATTTCCAGTATATGCTATATCCAAAAACAAACGTATAAGCCCTATTAGCATTCATTCTTGATTACCAGAGATAATATGAAAAAAAAACTTGGAGATTATTCAAAGGTTGAACGAACATGAAATACCACTTCACATAGCATACAACTGTCTTCATATCAAACTATAACCACATAAAGCTGTAAAGGCCAGCACATTTACACATATAATGGAACTCCAAGCTTACGTGGCTTTTTTACTGCACAATGGTCAGTTAGAAACTGAATGTCTTCGATTCTCATGTCCAGGGTTTTATAAGAACCTTCTGTCCTACACACATGTAATTGATGACTCAGTTTTTCATACTCCAGTACTTTATATCCCATCTAAATGATTAATATGCTGCAGTTAGGAATAAAATTGCTTTAGGGTTGGTTTGCCAATAACCATGGAATTAAAGATCAAAAAATAACTGAGTTTTAATTTACTAACTCTATTCAATCCATCAAGATCTTTATTATACATTAGTGCACGTATAAGAATTCTCCTGAAAATGGCAGTAAGTATATACAACATATTGCTGCAAGTTACAAGCCTTCCAATAATAACTATCTCTCAACTAGTAAGATGCTTCGGTTAATAAGATGCACCGGCAACTAGAGCATTTTTTTTGTTGGCCAAAAAAATACATAACATTTTTTTTAACTGTGCCTGATGGAGCTCTGAGAGTTTTCTGCGATCTGTCTATGACATATGGCTGGAGCTTTGAAATGTCCGCTAAAGTTGACATTACAAAGCTCCAGCTGACCTGGGTGGATTTCTACCCCGCTTGGCAATAGTGATGAGCGTCAGAGGCAATATTCAAATTTGCAATATTTGGCGAATAATTCTACTAATATTTTAAAATTCTAGTGTATTGCCATACATAAAATATATTCACAATTATATTCGAATATTTATTTTGGAAAATATAAAATAGCAATGCATGGCCATAAGCTTCCCAATGCATAATATCTTGAATATTCAACATTTTGAATATTCACCTCCATATTCGCAAAATTTGCAAATCCTCGAACAGCTGATATTTGTCGAATTTATTAGCAATTCGAATATTCAAGCTCAACACTACTTGGCAAGTGGCTGGTAGCATGGAACTACCAGACATTGGCCAAGAGTAAGGGGAGAACCAGAGGGTAGACACACCTGCAGGTGGATCTTCCTCCTGAGTGCTTCCCTGCCTCTGCAGCCAAACTCAGTGCTTGCCTACGGAGGCAGTAGGGGTGCACAGAATGCACAACCACTCATGGCCAAATGGTCTTTTTCCACAGGGGGGTTGTGCATTCCCCCTTTAAGACGCATGCAATTTGAGGCAAAAAATACAGTAGCTTCTTAGAAACAAAATGCCTGGCTGTTTTGCCCTCAATACCCTTTGAATCAATTATCTAGGACAAAGGTTTTAAAAATTAAATAAGCACTTCTGATTTTTACTCTGTTCTAGATATGCCCTTGGGATCAACACAACAGCCAGGTAACTTGAATTTCCAAAAGAAGAGTTCAGATATAAGAGCCTATAAGCCTGGGACTAATATATATATATATATATATATATATATATATATATATATATATATATATATATATATATATATATATATATATATATATATATATATATATATATATATATATATTCATTGCACTAATTCATTTCAGTAATCTCATTTTAAGGCTCTAGTCCAGTGCCAATGCAGCATCATCCAGGCTTTTATAGAACAGGAATTGCAAAAGGCTTGCTTACAGGTGTAGTGGATCACTTGTGAAGGCACTCCAGGTCTTACTATGCTAGCAGGAGGTAAACATTAAAACCCGCTATGGATTGGGGAACCCTGCTGTGGTGACAACACATGGGGATAACAAAGGCTATGTCAGTGCAACCTGCCCATCTAAAGGAGAGGCAGGAGTGGGTGCCTGCAAATGCAAGCCAAGCTGGGGTCCAATAGTCCTGACACATAATACAGTTGCGGAAAAACAAAGCCTGTGCATTTGGTGCCATTGTGTTTGGGACATGATCTTAAGACATGGTCCATACATTTTTGTAAAATTTCCACTAGCTGATTTTCGGAGTTGATTACAAAGCATATGAAGATATTATTGTCACGAAAATTGCTGGAGATGTAGAGAAGGAATGTGGGAACATTTTTAAATAAAAATATTGCTCAAGCTCATGTAGTTTTTGCACAGATTTATTTCAAAGTTAAGCTGAAATGTAAACATAACTTATAACTTAATAATAAAAAAACTACATGCTAGAACAATACTTTTGCAATGTGCCCATCAATATTGGGGATAATATCACATTTAAGGGCTTTGTAATTGACTTGACATTTTGCGACCATTTCTAATGATCATTGGAACTTGACAGCAATGCATTCAATGCTTACAAGACAAGTATAGACGGTGTAGGGAGAAAGTCCAGCAACAGGATATACTTTATTTATAATCTTTAATATGGGTGATGTCACAGGCCAAAGTCAAATAAGTGGAATTGTTAGATTATATTACAATTACAAAACGGTATAATGAGAGTGATAAAGAAAATAAATACAGACATATAAAAGACATGATCACTCAAAAGATTTTGAAAGATAAAGAATGTGTGCATATTTTTTTTATGTGAATATAAATACCTCTCAGTCACTAGTAGAGATCTGTCCTGGTTTTCTGGAACAGAGGTGAGGTTGTGTAGATTAAAGCTAGCCATACACGTGTCGATTCCTGAGCAATCAATTGACGATCTGATCGATTCCGGTGAAGTCACAGGCGTCGATCGATCGACCATACAAGTCTGTGCCTGCCACCTTAGGCCACCGATTCCTGGACGATTCTGTTACCAGTCGATCGATTCACAAATGTCAGTCAATCGGAAATAATTCTGATGATCAATCTGTGGGCCTCCACCAACATCCCTCGATGTCTGCCCGATCGACCAGAAAACACCGACAGGTTGGTTCCATGACCGATCCGATTTGGGGGCCATATCGATCGGTCGGGGTCGATCTGTCAAAGTGGGCTGCACTCGATTCCTCGCGATCGATCGGCGTGCACGCGCCTGGTGATCGATCGGCCAGGAATCGAGTGTAAAATCAACCTGTGTATGGCTACCTTAAGATTTGTTTCAGATGAATGAACCATCATATCCCAAAAAATATTCTAAAGGAACATAAAGACCCTGAATCTGGTCTGTCAGGCAGTATGTTCCCTCTGAGATAAGTGACAGTCTAAGCTGTCATTAGCTGTGCCCTTATAGTTAGGATGTCTGACCATAGCATATCAAGACTCTAGTCACAGCAGGTCCACGCATCAGGAGCGCCTGATGTGTATTGGTTTACAGGTACTTGCAGTCTATCAGGACCAGTTTGAAACTCTGCAATTAATTATTTAACGGGACTTTGTTGTTTAGAATTGCCTTTGTTTTGTTCCATGTGGAGCGTCATGCTGTGACTGTGTTTCATAACTGGTTAATTAATATGTATTGCTGTTTGCCTCAAAATGAGTTCCATGAGTAATTATGTTCAGATCGACACAGATACTGTTAATCATTAAAAATTTTGAATTTTTCATTATGTTTTCTAGAATTCAAGGTATATATATACACATTTTTTCCAAGAATGGGGGTATTATTTATTAATGAAAGTAAACAACTTGTTAAAACATAGATATACAAACTGAAATGTTAAATCATAATCCTCTCCATATAAGCATGTTTTATTAACTTATACAAAACAAAACTAGTAGCCCTAAGCAGCTGCAATTGGGGTTAACTACTGAATTTTAATTGGCAGTATGCAGCTGTCCTTTCTTCCTAAGGGCATTATACATGAAACCGTTGTGGTGCCTACATGAAGATCAGGAGCTGAAACTCTTCATTGTCATTAGAAATTCTGCGCTATTGATTCAGGAAATGCACGATTTCGATGTTCTCTGTACACAAGCTAAAGCTTCTAATATAAATGTTTTAACTAGAATAAAATATTGACTTTTCAATAAGGATGAATCTTGAATGACATAAAGATATTGGCTGAGAAAAAGTATTTGTATATACAGTAACAGTAAATGAAAGTGTAAGAATGTACTCCCCCACCTCTGGGAACCCCATCGGGACCATTGGAAAACCATTCAAACCTTCTACCTCATGAAGCTGATGGAGGGAATGCCAAGAGTCTGTCATTGATACAAAAGGTGGCTAATGGAAGAACCTTTAATATAAAATGTATTCTGGTTTGGGTAACACTTTTTTCTTTACTACATAAATCCATATAAGATCCTTTATAGATTTGGTGTCTTCAATATTGGTCTACAATGTAGAGAATAACTAAAAAAAACATTGAATGAGATGGTGTGTCTAAAAATTGATTGATTCTAAACAATTCTGCATATACGTTGTACACCCATCCACTTTAAGGACACCCCTTCCAGGCTGGGAGGAAAACAGTCCAGGGTGTACGATGCAGCCTGAGACTGCATATTGTTAGGTTGCTAACAGGCCTGGACTGTGGAATAGGTAGGAAGAATGGGAGAGCCACCTATTCCAACCACCAAGCAGGGAAATAAAGATGACCTGATTTTTGAGGAAGTAATGGGTGTGGAAATACATTTCATTTGGCTGATAAAAGCTGAACTTCTTCTGAAAAACCTCTTTACAAGGTGTTGCAGGGGAATACCCCCCAAAGGGATGCCTGAATCTGTAAGACATATGTTTGTTTATTGTTGTTCTCAAGGGAGACTTTATTGTTGACTGGCTGCTGCTAAGCCATGATTTTGTTTCTTTGCTTGAATAAAACTGTTTTCAGAAGTGAGGTGACTGTGACCCCTCAGACCCCCCAAGTTCACAACGTATATTAAACAAAATGGATGAAAATTGATTGGTGTGTTGATATGTTCATTTGGTAAAGGGTTTACTTCTTTTTTTATAGTCTCTAGGCCCTAATGTATACAATGACTACTACAAAAAACAGCTTTTCTCCCCTTTATTACTTTTATTTGTTGTGCCTTTCTCTGCCTTCATGTTCCGGTCCTGCCCAAACCTCCAGTTTGCAGAGCTCATCCTCCTGTCTGCCTCCCAGGACTCCTTGTGTAGACTAGTGTGCCAAGAGCATTTGCTGTGCGTGCATTAAAAAATATTCAGGGATATGCCCACAACAATGGCGACATACAGGGCTCCATAGCTAAAGTAACCACCTCAAAACAGAAAGTGCCTAGTGCACATATAAAGGTTGCTGTTGAAACAAATTGAGTATTTGCTAAAAAAAAACACATGAAAGCAGTACATGTCTAAATGAATGTTTACTACTTTATACTTCAAGGAATTGAAGCTTAGCTACAACTATGTTTTGCATTTGCATTGCACATAATTGCATATTCCAAGTTTGCATTGATTCAATTTACTTGCTTAAGTAATATTCACTTTGCTAAATGAACAGCATTAATTTTTATAGAGAATCAACCCCATTGATTTGACTAAGCCCTGTAATCTTTCACGTTTCACAAAAAACATAGAAGAACAAAGCAGGATGCCTCTGTACTCTTGACAAGGACATTCCCCTTATGCTTCACTGAACATATTCAGCAATGGAAGTCAAGTTCCATTCACCCTACTCTGCACTATGCAGCACAGAAGAGACCACATTTTTCTTAGGTGTCCTAAATAATACATTGGTGGTACAAAAATAACCATGACACAAGTTATTAAGGAATTAATTACTATATTTGTTTGGAAACACTGACATAACGGGTGGCATACTAATCACTGGATGTGATTGATATGCAAATTAGCCACATCAAGGTCTATAATTCAAAAAATCATTAACAGCAGTTTACATGTGAGAATTAATACAGAAAGTCTGGGTATTCTAAAAAGTGTGGGCTGTCACAAATGAAAGAAACCAAAGAACAACTTCTTGAAGGCTTTTATGTTCAATAAACCATCAAATTAAATTTGTGCTGCAAATGATTACTAGTTCTTTGAAGTGTACTGATTTGTCTCAACATATTGTGTTTCTATAGTTTATAAAATGCATATAAAAACATTAAAACATTAATACTGCTGTAAACCCAAGGGTCTACATTTAATGGACTAGTTAACACGGGTCTTTACTCTGGTCATTTTGATTTATTTATTGGTGGTATTTATGCATCAGAGACATAAGAGCAACTGTTCTGCTTAACTGACTGAAGCAGAATTTGGTTTTTCCACAACTGTAAAAGTGAATATGATGTGGTAAAATGTATCAATAACCAAAACCAATTTTTTAAGTCTTAAATAAAAGGGAAGAGTCAGAAAACTGGGAAGCTTTTAAGTGACGGGTGTATCCTGTAAGTGCTGTAGCGATTTTCTGCCCTCTGGGAGGACCCCAACACAATTCCAGTGTCACCGGTGATGCCGAAGGTGTGCTCGGGAAAAGCAACGTCTCCTTCATTATAAAGAGATCAATGGCATTGCCTACCCCCCGCAATCGTCCGGACCCAGAAGGATCAGTCTATAAGCTGATACTGAGAATTGTCAGAGGAATCTGGTGGACAGGTGAGTTTGCCTGCAGTTGGTGAGTTTTACCAGCTAAGAAACCTGAGATAACTTAGGCAGAACGCCCAGGAAGTTTACCTATGCAACATAAAATTGAACTATTTTAAGACCACATCTAAAGACCAATACTATTTAATTTGGGGCGAATTCCACAAAAGTTCACCCAAAATGTGTGGCAAATCTGTGCCAATGTATACCAAAACAGATATAATGCAGAATATTTTATTTTTAGTTCCTATAGAAACCTTTAGAAATTATTATACAACCAAACTGTACTGGCCCTGCATCCCACAGTAAACATTTAATTTACATTGGCTGTACTTGAACCCTTGCTAACAACCTCATGTCCATTTGTTTTCTTGAAGTTTTAATTCTCCCTTGCCTTTTATTTATGAAGAATCAATACATCAATTTTACAAGTCCTTTTTTCAGATTAGATTACACTCTTCTTGATTTGTGCTTTTTAGCGATTAGTTGTAAATAGTTAACAGCAAAATAATTAGGCTCAGATCTATAAGACAGATATATAAAAAAAATAGAAAGCAAAACTCATAAATATCTGTATAATACAGGTCATTTTACAAGGTTTATTACTCACACTGTACTAGCTGGGAGGAATTTCTTTAAGACATATTTAAAACATAATTTATTTGATTCTGAGCTTTCTGTGTACTGTGTACCTTACTGATTATTTAAAAAAATATTAAACATATTTAAAAACATTTGTATTCACAAATAAGATAAATGAGGGCTTTTGTTGAATTGTTACAATGTACTTCCTGACTTCTCTATGTACACTATATTCCCATACTTTACATAAAACATATAGTTGTTCTATCATCATGAAGTGGCAAAGTATCGTGGAGCCTACAGTACTATACCAGTGCTCAGTTGGTGCTGCAGGTAAAATCCATTATTGATCATAATAAAATGCAAGAACAGGGCAAATGTATTACATCTGACAGACTGAGGAGGTGTAAAAGGAACCTTAGGGATTTAGGTGCCCTTGTAAAATAAATGTCAGCTATGCAAGTATGCTCTAGACTTGACCTTGACTTGAGATAGAGATAGGCGCTGTAAACCTATAGAATAAGAAAGCAGTAGACAACATCTTTCATGATGAATGAAAGGTAAGCATACAAGGTAAAAATGTTGTTGTTTGATTGGCTTAAATTTAGGTAGATGGAAACATTTTTGTTTTTTACCTGAATGAATTAATTTCAAAATCAAACAAAAAATTGACCGAGCAGCAATTGGTTATATTAATTTTAGAAATTTGTTCAAGTATTTGATGGGTTTTTGTTGTATTTCAAATTATTTGTATCCAATCTAAGGGACGTGCACACAGGCCATTGGAAAGGAATCAATTGGTTTTGAAAGCATTCGTAAACTAAAGTATTTAAATTGCACAAGCAGAAAAAACTAATCATTGATGTGTATAAGGCCACCCTAACTTTTCAACCAGTCTGATCAATAAAAGTGATATCAAGGAGTTAAAATTGTTCCATCCTTCTGCCCAACTCATTGATCCTTGTAGTACTCTAAACCAGGCAAGAAGTATGGCAGATTCCATCTATTTGGCAACATGACTTGACACTATCTGCCTGACTACCTGACTATTAGAAGTAGGTAAGAGAAATTTGGAATAAATGATAATAAAAAAAAAGAGGTCTTTAACTACGACCTATGAGAAACTGTAAAATCATTCTTTTGATAAATAGAATTTATTTTCCTTATAAGTTTGCGAGACTGCCTTAACATTTATTTAAAATACACAGTAACAAGGGGACATGAGGTTTTTTATTCAATAAATGTCATACTCGTGAATATATCAGTTCATGTGTATTCATACCTATTGTGAGATTTAACTTCAAATCGAGAGTTTTCCAAGGACTCATAATGCAGAGGGGCTTTTATCCAACTTTGTTCATGCAGATAGCAAAGTAACAGAGTGTTCTGGCCATGCAAAGTATGTTTGACATGACAACAAGCAAAATCATAATTTTATTCAGTGTTTTTTGTTCTAGACAGCCTCTCTGCTGAACTGGTTTAATCCCTCTGTTGGTAACACCCTCTTTCTGAATTTACATTGCTAAAGGTATGACATTTTCAAGTGTACAGATTTTAGCTTGGCGTTTTATTTTGATAACAAAAAAAGGAGTGTTCCTTGTGTAGAAGGACTACACAGACTGTACATGAGAAGGTAAAGCTAGCCATACACACATTAACTTATGAAATCAAGATGACGTTCAATTTCCTGGTGGTGTATAGGTCTACCTAGGTTTGTAGAACCGTCAAACAATGGGTACCCTCAAACCCTGGGACTTTCAAGGGAGCCGGAGAAAATAATGTCTAATAGACTGTCATATGAAAATGATTAAATCATTAAAAGACATTTAAACTCAACGCGTTTCGCCCTTTGTTTGATTTGTGGGCTTCTTCAGGAGTATTTTAACTTGGTTGAGGTATCTCGACGTCAGTCTGATGGAACAGTCAGGAGGAGATGGTCCTCTCCCGGTGGAACTAAATAATAAAACTACTAAATAAATAATTGAATATGGCCATTTAGACCAGTACCTAATAGGGACTACAGACCTAACATAGAATTACACATTAACTTATGCTAGATCGACCTTTGATGTGATCCACGTGTGCGATTGTGTGTAATTCTTTTCCTTATCATACCATCTGATACAAACTTGAAATACCAAGAACACCTGTCAGATAATTGAACAATTGACTGAAAATTACCAACATCCTGATCATTTCTTGATCATTTTTTTGTTTTCAAGTTTGGTTGATCGATTGAAGTAAAAAGGAATCATTTTTTGAAATGTTTACCTTAAACAATGAATTTTTACGTTGATTAAACGTTAATGGAAAAACCCAACCGCATATGACCAACTTAACCTCCCTGGCGGTTCACTGAGGTCCAGATTTCTGTACCAAAAGTGATACCGATACCGATGACGCCGGTGGGGGCGGAAAGGCTCTGTTTGCCTGCAGCTCTGTAGAAATGCTGCAGGCACACAGAGAGCCAGCGGTTGCGCCTGATTCCGGCACAGGTGCAGTTTGATTCACGATCAGACTGCGCCAGTACTTGCTTCGGGCGTAATGCTAGGGAGGTTAAACCAGCCATAGACGCTATGCTTGGTGGGCGTTTATCGAACAATCGGTCGCAGCATGATGACATCATCATGCCATGGTCAATCGTTCGAAATACACCATTTACGATTTGACAACCAATACTTTGGATGGGGACCCTTGTCCCCATTCACAGTACTGGCGATCGACCAGAGAAAAACGTTTGTTCTCTGGCTGATCAAAGTTTTGTGCGAGTACGAACGGTTGCTCCAGGTGGGCGCGTTAATTTTGCGATTGATCACCAAGCGATCACACCGAATGCGCATGGTGATCATTCGCAAAATTGGCCACAGATTGAAGCACTATGGCCGGCTTTAGAGGTACAGAAAAAAAAAATTGTTTTCTTTTGATTTGGATAAAACATTTATAAAACATTTACCCAATCCAATTGAAATAAAAACAAATGTAAAAAAAGAAAAAAAGAAATCTAAGAAAAAAATAATTCTGTACCTAATTAAATCTCCCACCCGGCGCGTGACGTCATCAGGACCCGAATGCCGATCACGGAAATAGCCAGAGACATCGACTATTTCCGGAGGCACTCGGGTGCAGCCGGAGATGATCCCACTAGCAGAAACGCTCAGCGCGAGCGTTTCTGCTAGTTGGATCCACTTTTGAACTGGATTATACAAAGACATTTCTATAATCCTGTCCAGAAGTTTAAAAAAAAGATTTAAAAAAACGAAAAAAAAATTTTTTCTTTAAGACCAGGTTCCGCCTCCGTGACGTCACACGTCACTCGGAGACCCGGAAGAAGCTGGCGAGGAGAAGGATCGCGACGGCAGCTGGACCAGGTGAGCTCCCACGCTGTGCCCTACCCAGTTCCGGCATATCGCTAATTGCAGCGTCACTTTGCCCAAACTGGGTTCGGGCATATCGCTAGGGAGGTTAATAAATAAATATTTATTGCGAATATCAGCACTTTGAGAATGCAGGGCTATAACTTCATAATCACGAATATTCAAGAGTTTTTACATCAGTACCCAAAACTACCTTGCATGTTTTCTTGTGCTTAAACTTTGTGTCCATTGAAAGACATTGTATCTGGCGGCCCCCGGTGGCCGTGGGTGTTGCTGCAGCCTTAACCCATTCATGACTGGAAGCTACACAGAAAAAAGGGCAGCTCTGAGTGGCTCAGGTTTCTGAGCCACTTTGAGCTATTGGGACATTTATTTTTGAGTTTAGGTGCGCTTTTAGTCTATTATTACTACAGGTGTTGAAGTTGCTTAAAGACTTGACAGTTATGTTTCTGTTTATTCTGTTTACTGCACAATTTTGCAATTCATAGCATAAGCAGTTGCATGTATAAAAATGGGTGTAAAATATTTATTTGTATTGTTTTATAAAAAAAATATGTTAATGTGAACCACCTTTTTTATAATAAACTTTTAATTGAGTTTTTTAAACTTGTTAACAACAGTAATAACACAGTAAAACATTCTTGCATGTGCCACATCAACGTTTGAAATACCATAGGTCCACAGTGAACCACCCTATTTGATAACCAGATCCCCTTCTTGGAATAGAGTCTGAGAGGCCTTGTAAGAGTCATAAGAGGTACTATTTAGGCATAAAACCTGGCAAAGCCTGGTAATGGGGGGGGGGGGGGCAATGAATAAGCATAGGCCCCCTTCGGGCTATGCCAGACTTTGCGGTAAACCTGGTCAGCCATGTACGCTGAGAGGAAAAGAATGCACCCTTCCCAAGCCAAACCAGGCTCAATGCCATATCTTAACAAGGGTAAGACCTTTATGTGTATGGTATGGGACTTCATTGCCACAACATGGCCTGGTGTTGTGGGGGTCTGTGGATGGGAGGCTCATTGAGGATCCAGTGGTCAGTTTTTAACAATTCATATATGAATGAATTTTCACTCAGATTACAGGATGCATTGTCTTGCTAAATCTCCCTTTGAATGCAGCTTCTCTTGATGCCATTGGCTATGAAAATGACTCAAACAAGCAATTCTATTGAACTCAATAGAGGCATTTTTTATGGCAAACACCACCTGGATACAACATGAAGCATTCTTTGGGGGTATAAGACACAGGGAAAATGCAATGCTGCATAAACACCTGCAATTTTGTCAAATAAACCTTCTAATAGCCCTCAAAGATTTTTCAAATGCCAAGGCTTTTTTAGCACGAAAAACTAGAAAAATGCATTTTGATTAAACTGCTGCATGCCCAACAATTCTTTTGTTAATGGCAGGTTGCATTTCAGGCATATTAAAGTCAAAAGTGAACATAAAAAGTAGCCTCAAACTACCTTTATAAAGCCTTCATTTTATTATGAAATATGAATAGTATATTATTAATACTTCAAATATCTAGCCTTACTGCCAAAAGAAAATGAACTTAGCCTCTGACATTTCTCTGAGGTTGGAAAATCTAAAGCTAACAAGCTAAATGTACGGAATGAGCAAATGCAAGAGCATCAAATCATACAATCATTACAGAATCAACAAATGCATAAAGCTGATAATATAACAAAATCATTTATTCAGTTGTCATTATGACCTAATATAGAATTTAATCATCTGAGAGCCTGCTTAGACTGGAATAGTTTGTAAGTGTTATTAAACCTTATAAAAGTTGTTTCCTTTTCATCTGGATAGAAATTATGAAAAACAAACTAATCAGGAAATCATACTATAGCTAATGCAAATGAACCTTACACATTTGGTTATTGCAAAGAAAGAGCATTAATAACACTACAGCACATTGGGTTAGGCTGGTATTATAAGGACAAACATTTTCCTGCATACCATTGACCTATTTCCCAATACTTCCATTGAAGAGCATGGAAAACACTCTTGAAGAGCATGGAAAACACTCTTGAAAGTTCAAAAGAATCAATTATATCTGAACATAACCTTTGCCATAAAGTTTGTTTAGCTTTATGGCAAATTAGATCACAAAGCCAACACAACAAATAAAGAATAACCATAAAGTCAAATAACCACATTTTTTGTTGAATAGATTAAGGAGCTTTAGTATCTAGCCTTATAGATAAAATCTCTACGTGCACCGTCTATTCCTTATACGATCCTATGCAGTAGCAGGCAGCGTGATGACGTCATCACGCCTGCCTGCTAGTGCCGAGAATTGGATGGCACTCTGCATCTGCCGGTTATTAGTTCGGCTGGGGGCAGCGGTCCCCAGCTGAACTAATGGGATCGGACTAAAATTGACCATCCTGATGAATCTCTGTGCGATCCGACAGGACAACTGATTTTAGCCCAATCCACATCAGTTGCAGTGTCCAATTCCTGCACGACCCGATCCTTAGGGGTGCGGGAGCGCGCACGGCATCCGATCGGGGATCGGATCGAGCAGGAATTGGTGCATGTATGCCCAGCCTTAGATTGAGGTGATGGAATTAATTATATGTATATTACTTATTGCACTTACTATATAGGGTTTTTAAATCCAAATTGAGGTATTGGGTGTCACCTTATGTTCCATTAAGCACAGACCTAAATTTGTGGCTTGCACATACCATAAAATCGGAAGTGACCTACTTATGACATCACCGCTAATAACCTCATCGCACTCAAGGCTTCAGGACTTCTCTAGGGCCGCTCCTACTCTCTGGAACTCTCTCCCTCGTCCCATTAGACTTGCTCCTACCTTTGGCACTTTTAAAAAAGCCCTAAAAACCCACCTCTTCAGTCTGGCCTATCCATCTTCTCCCCCCTAACATCACCACCATGCCAGTCCCCCCCCCCCTCCCACCTATTGTATACCTTGTTCCCCAACCTATTAGATTGTAAGCCTGTCCGGGCAGGGTCCTCTATTTCTCCTATGTCATACCTGTACCTGTGTGTTATTGTGTGTTTGTATCTCCACACTAATGTATTGTACAGCGCTGCGTAATATGTTGGCGCTATATAAAGAAATGATAATAATAATAAAGTATTTAAGAGGCCTTTGACATGATGCAAATGGTCCTACTCCTTGTGATTTTTTTATGCATTGATGAAATAAACCACATTTTCAGCTGAGACATAATAATATATTTGTGTATTAATTGAAGTATCTAATTATACAAAAGGATGAGTTTGAAATGAATGGGGACAGAAAAAGAAATTACTGTGTAAATGATGTAGACATTGAATGCTCTGAATGCACAGCAATGCAAAGTAAACAACCCTGCCTTGTTCCTTTCTGGATGCTGCAGGTCAATGAGAGTCTGTGTTCTACGTCTTAGGCATGTCTCCAGCTTCCTGATTCCAATTATTTCATACACCATTTGTTGCCGTGTATTTAAATACATAAATAAACTTGGAGAGTTTATATACACATTGTGAAAGTACATAACTACAAACATCAAACAGGGATGTTCACGATGACGTACACATCGCTCTCATCCGCTTCGCTCCTATGCTGTTGAAATTGCTTACTGAATGGGCAAGGCTTTTTCATGCAACAGATTATTAGACCATATGTTAGACCATAGAAAAGGAAGCATAGGTAAACATTTTGTCACACCATTTAAATAGCAATATAAGGTTCTCAGCCCTTCTTTTTGCAATTCCCTGCTGTCCACATTATACTATAAATGCCCTGTAAATGTAAGAGGTTAAAATGTACGGCCATACTACAAATGAAATAGCATGCATTTACACAAGCTCTGTAAACACAATTAATGAAGTAGATTATGCAGAGAAATAAATGTGTTGCAACTGAAATAATCCAGTGGAAAACAAAATACAATAATGTATACTGTACACAAGGAAAATCATTCAACCTACCTCCTAGGTCACCTTTCTTTTAGAAGTTAGAAGTATTTTAAGTTATTTAATACGTGTTTCCTTGCCTTGCATTTTATGAAAATAAGGATTTGTTGTAGAAATGCATATTTTGTTTCCATAATATGATGAGCATTAGCAAAATTAAAAAAATGTATAAAGGAGGCAAATACTATTTACTTATTAAGAACATGTGTTCCAGGCGAAATCGTTTATATTTAAGTAGATTTAGGTAGGTAGGTAGGTTAAAAAACATATTAAATCACCTCCCCAGCCATTTTGTTTAGAAACGGTATGGGAAATATAAACAGTCTGTTTGTATTTACAGGCCCTCTCCCCCTTCCTTCACATTCCCGGCATTATCAATGACTCTGGGGATGTGCACATGCCTCTATTATATTCAGGCGAATGATGAGGGCATCATCACTGACATTGAGGAGGTGGAACCAGGGCTTAAAGCCCAGGACCGCACAGGCTTGTCTGGAACTATTATTTAATTCTTATGCTCTGAGCTACACTCGGGGTAACCACCAAGGAGATTTTAAACCTTTAGTTATCTCCTACCTTGCAGGATGATGCACTCTGCAATATATTTACTTGTTATTCCCTTGGGCCATGGTGTTTCCCATTTTAGTTCTGCAGTCCAATTGTCTTCCTGTGTTAGTGTTCCAGCAGTACCACAAATGGTTGCTAGATGTTGCTGTATAATTTTTTTTAATACTGAAGACATATCTCCCCAGACTTTGGAACAGAGCATCATTAAGGTAGTGATGTCTACCTTTCCATGTTTCTTTGTGCACGGCAGAAGAGGTGATGCCACAACCGAGTCAACACAAGATCAGAGGGGGGAATGAAAATTAGGATTTACTGATTACAGTTAAAAAAGTTATTTTTATTTTGTATATTTACAATAAAAGATGGAGTGACATAAAGTTCAATAGGTGAGTATAGGTTTCCTAACAATGATCAAAGGCCATTGTTGAGTGTCCACATAACCATTTGCATATCAATAAGCCTGTTCTGGGGGATTGCTCAACCTTGAGGAAGACTGTATACATCTGCTTGTAGTATGGTCATGAGAGAGGTCCTGAACTGTTCGCGCGCGAACTGTTCGCGGCGAATATCGCATGTTCGCGTTCGCGCG
>CM070032.1:49944743-49958911 GCA_036250615.1 Ptychadena robeensis | reverse complement strand
AAATGTTCGCGTTCGCCGTTCGCGAACGGCAAAATCCGGGTTCGCGACATCACTAATGGTCAAGCCAATACATTTGCAATGCCTTATTAGGAAATTGATTTGGTAATCACTACTCAGGACTAGGTACTGTCAATTATGTAAAAACGGAACACCTATACAACTTGCATGCAGAAAGTTAGCTTTAATTCATTTTAGTTAGTCTAGGTAGTCCTATTTATTTTATTTATTTCCAATATAGGTATGGAGGCTGTCTAAAGGCACTTTATAACTAATACATTTTTCACTTGTTTATTCAATTCTTAATTATTTAACACACTTTTTCATCATTTAAAAATTGCTTTAGTTTTATTCTTTCTTGCGCAGGAAATCCATTTCCAGTCATTAAAGACTCCAATTTGCCTTCAGCTTTAATTTACTATGCTTTAATAGACTGCAATTAAAACCTGAAAGAGTTCATTCCTTGTCTCCAGCCTGTCTACTGTACTGAGATACTACCACTTACCAACAGAACACATTTCAAAAATAATATTTTAATCCATAACAGACATCTAAAGCCAAAATCAAATCAAATCCTTTTGATTTTAAACAATCTGCAATCACATCCACAACAAATGCTTCTAATTTTAATCAAGCTATTTTTGGTCGGCGTTACAGCTATGTGATGTAACACTGAAATAAATAAGATTCAATTATGTCATAACTTTAGCTGTCTCCCGGAAAATGGGTGGCTTGGGATGTCATAAAACAAATAATACAGTGTATTTAAATACAGTACAATTATGTAGGCCTATACACCCCAATTAAACGTTAACATTTAATAGCGTTCAACTATACAACGCCAGATTTGCACTTTCAATGTATCCATTGAATTCAAGCAACCCTTATACTGTACATATTTTTTTAAAATTTATATTATTACCTGTAATGTGAGAGCAGCTATAAATGCCCTACACCAGGGCTACATTGTTATGTTTACATTTTACATTTTGTTACTGCAGACAAGGGCAGGGAACAAGGACACCAACTATTCAAGATACCTCTTAGGTTCAATGTCTTTCCAGGAGCAATATTATTATTATTATTATTAAGCAGTTCATGTATGCAATCCACAAAGAAACAAAACAAAGGAAAGGGGTGTCCTAACCTACGTGTATATACAATGTAGAGATGTCTATTAACTAGAACACATAAAAAAGAAGCATAATTGAACCCTCTAGATATTCATTTTTCTTTCTACATTTGGTTACCTAGAATAATGTGTATGGGCAGGGCTTAGTTCAAATTTTTCACCTATTCCTACTACCCAGTGTTTTCATATTAATACATAACAAAGTTTTATACTTTGTATACTTAGTATGCTATGCGATACACCGTTTGGTTTGCTGCAATGGAATATAAGCTTTTGGAAAAACTTCTTACAACATCTATAAAGTCATATTGGGAATAACTGAAAAAAAATATTCGCCAAGATTTGAACTTATCACCTTACACAAGTGGGAATGCTGAACAAGCACAATGGCCCCCAAAGACAAAGTTCACTGCAAAAGCATTAGTATTGTCTTTAGAGCTCACAGGCTTCCCAAATATCTCAGTAATAGTAGATGATAGCAAATACATTTTTATAATAAACCATTATTCGTTGCTTTTTAATAACCATGTCAACCTTCAATGCTAACAAATTGCATCTAAACTAAAATATGTACTCTTAGCTTGTTCAGAAAGCACAATAAGTGATCTACCCCACATCTGTTCACACAGAGCCTTTAACCAGGCAACATATTATACTACTGCAAATATATATATATATATATATATATATATATATATATATATATATTTATACCCACCTGCTGCTTTGTCATTACTGTGACTCTGGGGGTTGCTGTCAATGACAAATGATGCGTCCATTGAATATCAATGGACACCTCAGTATGATGTAGAAAAGCTGCACCTAATTCAACAAATTTTTTCCACGTTCCACTAAAATGCAAAGTCAGATAGTGGAGTTTTCTAATTGACAATAAAAATTTCCAATATGTCAACAAGATGGTGCTGCCATCCAAGTTAGTTTACATTTTACTAGCCAAGCTCGGGGATGTAGTAGATAGAATACCGAATACACATGGGGCCATTGACAGACACTGTCGGTGCCTACAGGGAGACCAGCGAACACTCTGACAGGTAAATTGGACCCTGATGCTGACCCGACTCAAGTATAACGCAAGGGGGCTTTTTCAGCACATTTTTTCTGCTGAAAACCCTGGCTTATACGCAAGTATATATGGTATTAGGAAACCTAACACACATTTTATATTTTAAATCCTATAGTATTACATTTTACAAGCATTTTCATGTAAAACAGGCATGGCATATATAGTATGTAACCCTACTAGAAGGTTACATATGCTGCAACAACAAATAAACAATGAAGATCCCAACTGTCACAGGATGTGGTTGTAAAATGCTTTTAAAAGCAATGGGAAGAGGCTAAAGCTGCCTCTACATACCTGTCACCGGCTCTAAAAGCCTGCTTCTCTGGCCCAATCCCTAGTTGTTCTGATATTCATATATTTAGATGTTAAATCTGCATGTATATGTTATAGCTTCACTTGTCAGAACAAGTCTACACTTTAGATATTAAATAGGATACTAGTCTAATCTTATATTCAAGTAAGCTGGCCAACTTGAGGTTTTATTCCATTTTTTGGTCACACATATATTATTTTACTAGGCTTGGCACCTCTAGCTGAATTGCAAAATTCCCAGACTTACAGTCTTAAGACATGATAAATCCCTATTTAATGCATAGAACATTTCCTTGGCAATGAGTACAGGAAGAACTCTTAAAGAAATCAATAGAAATGTGAATCTTCATAAATGAATCATAAATGCATTACCCACTCCCTATAAACACATACAAATCCAATCTTTTTTTTCCATAAAAGCACCTATCCTAGCTTTATATTCTAAAGCCTTTATACCCTAAAAGTGCCTTACAATATAAAGCATACTGCAACCTTATTCTGTGTACCACACTTACCCATTGTGCTCCTCATGCATTCTCAACATGCATGTGACACAAGTAATACAATTTGTAGAAAAGAAATTAAATCAGGATGGCAAAGCTGAAAACAAAATTATATTGCTCAAGTTATCAAATTAAACTCTGAAAAGTCACACAAGTATATACAATTAAAGTAACACAAATGTAATATAGACCCTTTGAAAGGTTGTTGAGAAAATATAATTATAAAGGGACAAAGCCAAAGTGAAGATGTTAAATAAATATTTTATCATCTGTCTTCACAAAGTATTAGCCATTGTTAGATAATATGTTGGAGACATTTCGCCAATGCACCTCTTTCATCATTTCTTTTTTTGTAGCACATGCACAAGTAAAGTAACATCTATACAAATTGTAGATAGAAAAGGCACCTGGTCCAGATGGTCTCCAGCCCTTGTGCTGAAAGAAGTAAGCTCAGCAAATGATTTTAGATACTTTATAAACTGGGTCAGTTTCACACGCCTGGCATAATGTAGAAGTGCTGTTGTTTTAGTGGCGAAATAGCTAAACACAGCAAGCTACAAACCAACAGACTGGACTTTTCTAGTGTGTAAGGTTTACTAAGATTGCACAAAATGCACAGTATATATAGCAGCGAATAATCTAATGTAAATGAAAATCGCCATGGGGTCATGAAAGCTAGGTCATGCTTAATTAATATGTTCAGATTTTATGATGAAGTGAATTCAAACCCAGATGTTGGAAATGCTAGTGATATATCTGTATTTTTATAGGGTATTTAATACAGCATAGGTATAGCCTTCTACACCAACAATAGTAGGTTAAGAGTACCTGTGATGCCATTGTGTTATTTACAAAAAACACACCTTTAAAAGAATGGAAGTCTTCCAGCTCCAAAGGGACTCACAGCCCAAATATATCTGGCTTATTATCCTAATGCATTGTCCCAACAGTGCTCTGTACCAGTTCCTTCGTAGAGATAGTCGAATTGTTTTCACAACAATCCATTTTGGTTCAAAGTCAAGTCTAATTTTAACTTTGACTTTTAACTTAATTTATGCAATAACTACACACTGTAGAGCAAAACTTTTTGTTCCCACAACCCTTCTCTATGTCTCTAACAATTTTGGTGATTATTCCATGTTCAGGGGCTTTGCAATTGTTACCCCCCCCCCTCTGGCTCCGCCACGTCGGTGCGTCCGGGGCGCCGTGAGCTCCCCTTTCCTGCCAGTGCCCCCTTACCGCAGAGGTCTCGCCGTGCCAGTAGTTCTGTCGTGGGGTCCCAGGGGAGACCCCTCATACGCTCGGCCTCTCCAGCCCTCTAGCTGTGCGTGCGCATGGAGATCCAAGTTGTTTGTTTTTGTTTGTCTCCAGTTTGGCTGAGAAGCTGGAGGAGTGATCACCTGATGCGGGTGCAGCCCAGGGGTGGAGCCGGCTCAGGCAGACTGGCTATATAAGCTGCTCAGTGCTTGAAGCCAGTGCTGCCTGAACAGCTCCCTTACCCTGTTGTCCTTGCCTGAGTATCCTTGCTGTTTTGATATCCTGTGTATGACCCTGCTTGTTCCCACCGACTACGCTGACTTCTCCGCTCCTGACCTCTCGCCTGTTTCCTGGTTTCTCGCTTGTCTGCCGCCTGCCCTGATCCACGCCTGTACCTTGACTTTGCATGAACTCTGCTTGCCTCGACCTGTGCCTCATCCCTGGACATTGCTACGCCTAAGCTCTCTTTCATCCTGTGCCTACCTCCACAGAGGGGCAGCCCAGCCCTTGCCACCCTCCTGCTTTTTGGGGTTCCTGGAGAAGGGAGAGACCTCGTCCTACCAGCCACGGAAACACCACCGGTGTCCCCTCAAGGGGCATCGGCCCATCTCCCATTAGGGGGGGCTCTGGGTGGAAAACCTGGTTCTACGGACGTAGACTCCTCTCCCGGATCCCGGTCCCCCTGTCGCCTCAGGAGGTGTGGGTAACAGCAATCAACTCACAAAGTCAGCTAGTTGAAAAAATTCGACCATCTCTAGCGTGGAAGGTGGTTATTTTTTATTTATTTTTTGACAGCCTAATTTGTGAGTTAATTTAATTGCAAAACCCCTGAATATAGTATCCTCACCCAAGATTGCTCTGGAATAGGTAGGTTTTGCATAAATTAGGTTAAAAATCAAGTTAATATGTTTTAGCTCTTCTCTACATCTCCAGCAATTTTGGTAATGATACCTTGTTTTCTGCAAATAAACTACCGTATAGAGTTTTTAAGCAATCAAAATTTTCACTTGGCATAAGGCTATGCTCCCACTTAGGTGATTAATCGCCTGCGCTAGCAGTCAATCACCTGAGGTGGCAATTTTCAATCCTTACTTAGAGGGTTTATGCCTCAAAATGGGGAGGAAATTATGCTGAATTGGACTACAATGCACAGTATGCTACATTTTAAAAGTGTATATAAGTGGGATGCTGTGCATTGGTATGAATTTTAAAAGCAAGTTTGGGGTGTCATTAACATTTTATATAACCCTGAAACAAAAGCATTTACTGGGTGTTTCTGAAATTCAGCTGCTGGATTTCACCCTTTCGGGCTATACTCAAGTGAATCAGTTTATCCAGATAGGTAAAAATAAGATAACTTAGCTTATGTTCAAGGCCGCTTCAACGAATGTATAAACAGTCAAAATCATCTCTAAAGACTTGTAAATGCTTATGGCCAACAATTGCAGCAGCGCAGGGAAGGGTTTGCTTACTTACTTCATTTTATAGATACACTTTAATCTATAGTTTAAACAAAGCATCATTTTTTTTAACATTTTAAGTTTATTGAAAGAAAATGCATGACCACACATCCGGCAGTAATAAAAACATCATATGGAGTGGGGAAATAGCCCCCCCCCCCAGCAAGAAGTAGTGGATCTGGCACGCAGACTACGTCCCCTATCGCCATACAGGAGTATATACATATCACAACAACATGTTTGAACCGATACCAGCACCTCCTATAGACGTTGGAGCCCCGAAGGTCTACTTATCCCTGAGAAATTGCAGCTACCAGGGGAGTGCTGTCTCCCTAGTCCTGTGGCAAGATCGTCATCCGCATGCCTTCGTGGCCGAACTTTGTCAACAACAAATTGAGAAAGGCAACAAAGAACCAATAGCAACAGAGAGACTAAAGAGAAAGGGCAGAAAAGAGAAGCAAAGGGGAGGAGGAAGGGGAAGGGAGGGAAGAGGGGGAGCCCGCAAGCATTCCAGCTGGCCCCCTGGCCCCATTTTGAAGGCAAGAGAGGGCTACCCCTGCCCCAGCAACTGAGCGTACTCGCGGGTGGACTGAAAGTCCGTCCAATAATACCATGTTTTTCGGAACTTTTCACCAGTGTCATGCATGGTGACCGTGAGATCCTCCATGTGCATGATTTCATTCACTTTCCTCACCCATAATCCCACGAAGGTGGACTGGTGCTTTTCCAGCACAGGGGAATGCAGGCCCTGGCAGCATAAATCAAGTGGATCAAAATAGATTTCTTGTAAACCTTGGGCGCAATAGTGTTGCAGTGCAGCAGGAAGAAGGCAGCATCATTTGGGATCTCGCGGTCTGTGAACCTCCGGAGGTTGGCTTGCACGCCCGTCCAAAAGGTACGTATCAATGGGCAAGACCAGAAGATATGTAACATAGTACCTGGGGCAGCCTGGCAACGCCAGCACGTCGCCCAGACCGAGGGAAACACGCTATGCAGGCATACAGGTGTCCTGTACCATCTAGTGAGAATCTTATAACCCAGTTCCATCCTGAGACCTATTACTAATCGATGAGTGGTAGGTAAAGAACAATATTTTCTGTTTAAGAGAGTCAGTGAAGGTCACGTCCAATTCCCTCTCCCACTTCAAGAGGAAAGGCAGTTCCGTGGCAGTGGGCTATTGAGGAGTGCATAGACTAGCGAGAGCGTATGTCTGACAGTGCCTGAGTCCGAGCACAAGGATTCGAAACTGGTGATACTCCTACTAAAAAGAGGCCGGTGCGGGAAGGAGAGCCATCCAGCAGCCAGGGCAGCAATGGCAACGGTGTGGAGAAGGACAACTGTTCCAGACCCACCCAGCTTTTCGGCGCTGCGTGCCCAAAGCATAATTTTTTAATGTTTACCTTTCACATTCTGTTTTTTTTCTCATTCAGATAGACATTAACAATGGCTCATTTAAAGTCTTTGTTAACTACAATAGTGTTTCTCAAACTGGAGAATGCCATGGAATTGGGGGACATGTAATTTCATGTGGCATGTCTGAGCATTGATCTGGTAGGACAGCGGTAAGGCTGCGTCTACACTACAGAAAACGTCACTGTTTACCGCGGGTAGACCACGAGGAAAACCGCACAGTGCAGCCTCTCCCTGTAATCCCCTATGGGAAATGATGTTCCAGTTGTCTACCAATAAGCACAGGACGAGTGTGTTATGCACGCAACCTGCGCCTGCTGTGTTTCCGGGTGCGGTTTGCTTATAGAAATGTATAGGACTAGGTATTAGGACTAGGTATTACTGTCACAGCAAATACCGCATCCTAAACAGCACTCAAACAGTGGGCAGGCACTATGAACATGCCGTTGTGCCCATAACAGCCCTGCGGTTGCTGGGGAGGTATAGTGTAGACCCAGCCTAACATGCTGGGGTGCCCTCTACTAAAGCACTATATTAAAAGGAAGAGAAGGAGCCACATTGTAGCTAATGACGCCTGCAGCTGTAGACCTTCATTTTGGGAGAGCTTGCACTTTTCCTCTTTAGTCCTCTTATGGTGGTGTGCAAGTGAACAGGCAAAGCCCACAAATCACTGTAAGTGCAAGAACCCCCTTTTAAAGCCATGATTCCTATATTTGATAAATAAGGCAAATGCTTTCCTAACTCACCTTCTAACATTATTTACAACATTTAAAGTAGAAATATACTGCTCAAACAAATAAAGACAACAGTTGGAGTTACATTGTGCTGTTTAAGTGTTCCCTTTTTTTAACAGTATATATTATGATTTATTGAAGTGCATAAACTTCTCCAACATAAAAGCAAAGTGACAAAGGAAAGATAAAAGGAAGCATTCAGCATTTTTCAAATCAGCACAATAAAATGTATTCTTTTTCTGTTTCCAGTTTCTCTAGAAGGGGTAGTAACTGCTTCCACAGGGGGTAAGACCGACTGAGGTGCACACAGGAAGGGTGCTATGTCCCTCCTCATGGTCATTTAGCTGAGCATAAATTGAGCTGAGCAGAAGGGGTTTGCGCATTACTCTCTCAGCATGGAAGTAAAGACTTTGCTGCAAGCTATCTGTATCTGTCTGCTAGATGCCGGAGATAAAATATGAAACAGTTCTGTGCAATTATATTTATCTGGCTGAAACTAAATAAATAAACATTTAATTACTACATTTAAAAAATATGTACTTAAGAGTTATTTATTACCCTTAATCAGAAATAGAGTCAAATAGGGCCACAAATATCCCTTTTTCTAAATTACTCCTTTTGAATAATACTTGAGCTTACATTATATTCCATCCAAAACACCATAGAAAGGTGCAGAAAGATAACCTGCAAATGCGGCTTTTTGTAATTTTCATACTTATATATGTTCCCGGATACCAATCATATTCCCTTACAAATGGCAATTTGTCACAATTCATGTCTGGGCAGGAAAGAAGTGAAAACTCTTGACAGAGCTCTGGCTGATAAGAACATAGGAGACAGTTGTACAAAGGGCAACAAGGCCCCAGAGGGACTACTCAGCACACTATTACCTAAATGACTTATGAATTGAACATTACATCTGGCATGTGGGGGTCCACAATGAACATTTTTAGGATTATCTAACCTGCAATGTTCATTTTTATTCACTCCTGTAAAAAATAGCAAGTACATTTTAATCATAAAGTCAAGTATATATGAGTTTGATTGTTATGTTTTTGAACAATATTACTTCCGTTTCGTCTACACTTTGATTGGCATATTTCAGAAATGGAAATCAACTCATGTGTAGAATCATTTATAAAACATATATTTTTGGATGTCACTTGCTGTGAATGTCAACATCGAATTTGTTGTATATGTGAATTAAAGCACAAAAAATACACCCATAAACCAACACAAAATCACTATCTGCAGTAGGTATGAATAATTTATGTTTTCAAGTTCTTCTCATTTGGAATTACTCTGATTGGCCGATCCTGTTGTAGCCTAATCCTAATTCAATAATCTTGACCAGTGAGTCAAAGATCAGTCTGAGGAGCTATTCAAATTGATCCTGTAATTCTCATGAGTTCTCTACTCAGGAAAGATTTTTGTTCTGGTCTATTTAATGCAACAAGCATTTGTAATGTTTGTATAAAACTATAAATTAAGTCAAGTCAATATTTTTTTCGCAATGTTCTCAAAGCCCTTTTTTACATCTCCAACAATGATGGTGATGATAACATGTTCAGATTTCGCAACCATCTCTAGTTTAAATTAAATAGGACTGTGTTAGAGACATAAGACTATGGTAGGGCACTAGATTGTGAGCTCCTCTGGCAAATAGTGAAGTGACTATGTACTCTTTAACCTCTTAAGCGGCTTGTTACACTGTACTGGGAAACCAACTCCCCTTATTAAAATGGGGGTCTGTAATGACTTATAGGAGTATATAGGAGTATATAGTTTATGTATATATGCTGTACTATAGTTTGACCATGACATGCTGTGTAAATACTTTAAATGTGTGTATATCTCTTTAAGAAGTTCTTTACTCCAAATGTGTTGGTCTAGAAAGTTAGCTCATCCCCAGGCACCTGCTCTATGTAGCCTTTCTATCCTGCCCAGATACTCCTAAACCCCACCTCTGGGCGGAGGCTATAAATTTATCTTGATTGATTGTTTGGCTGACTTTTGCTACTCTGGAGCATAGAGCTCCTTGCTCCCCTCTTGCAGCAGTTCTCCTCTTGCGTCTTGCTGGAAAACTACCCTTCTGAAGCCAGGGCCTGGCTGAGAAGACATCTCCACTACAAGTGTAACCTCCTATATGGACTGCTTCCCTGTGCACTAGGTTTGAGCCTCAGCACTTCTCAGCACCTTTCCAGCAGTTGTTGAGACTGTTTGTAACTGTAGTCCCTATGCTTTGGACCAAATCCCTGCCTACGGGTGATGGTGATTGTATATGTAAATAAAGTTATACCCCTACCCAGCCTGCATATACTCACTTAATTGCTCAAACAGCCCTGTGAATGTCAGTATGCCTGGGCATAAGGCTTAGAACCCAAAAAGGACTTGGTTGCTCCGGTAGTTACCCCGGGCAACACTACAGGTCTATGGAGCCATTCCCCCCGCCTCACCCGTTAAAGAGAGGTTAAACTAATGCATAATATATTGGTGCTATATAAATACACACTATTAAATTAGGTGCAATACTATGTTGGAGCTTAATTGCGTACCTTTTACACACTCCCTCTTCCTTAAGATATTCTTCCCTCTTTCCTATGCACAGATTCCTTGTATATAGCTTTAGCTTTATTTCTCCTTCCTCTGTGCTTGGCTTCACCTACACTTTTCAGGTGACCTTGCTCGTTAGAATCACTGATGGAATATTACCATGGTAAGCTATCACTGCACACTTCGTGCTACATGTCTACTTCATTTATGGCAAGATGACAAGATACCCTTCTCTCAATGGTGACCTAACTGACTCTCCCTACACAGGTATTTAACAGAAGTATAGTGTGATCAGTCTATGAAGACAGGTTAGTGGTTATTTTCACACACCTTAAGAACCCCTCCTTGGTCAACCCCCCAAAATTTGCATTGATGTTAGTTTAACCATAAAGTAAGTAAACTGATTTTGTTGATTTTTTTTGCCTTTACATGTATGATGGATACTTAAGGGACATTATACAAAGAAACCCATCATCTGACATGAGTTATTTTAGCATGTCTTTCACAAGACTATTCCCTAATGCCGACTGACAGCCTTCAAGATGCAAATGCACACACAGCATGCAGCTATCATAAAACACTTTGATATAATGATGGAAAGATGTAGAAAACCAAGCTTGATTAAATTTAACATTGATCGTTAAAGCCCAGATTAACTTGTTCATTCAAATTTTTTATTTCCATACTAGTCTTAAATACTTCATTTTAAAAGCAATTTCTACCAAAAACCCTTTAAAACATTTATGCATTTAATTTTCTTTATTAATCAAAATGATGTATATTTAAAATTATTCAGCACCACTAGCAAAAATCAAAAGAATGAAGTGCTAATGATGCAGCTGCAGCATTTTTTATGTTTTGCTGCTGATTTAGGTTTAAGGAATCCCTCTTGGCACTCAGGAAGTTGAATTTAAAGTAGAACTCTGGGACAAAAATAAGATAGTTGTATTTAGGGGATGATGAAATAGGAGAAATAGGAGAATAATTTGACCTTATTCCTCATTCTCCCCCTCAGTCAATGGTCTCCTATACTATATAAAGCTTAGAAAGTGGGCAGCCTTTAACACCCTCCTGTACAATGTAGGACCAACAGGATTACATCATAGGTGTGACCACTTAGCACATGAAGACATAAAAGAGGTTGGGAACATAAAGGAGCCAGTGGCAGTGACAAATGCAAATATATTATTGCCTTATTCATCATGTCCTAGACAAAGCAAGCGTGTAGGGATACTTTACGTTGATGGACATGTTCACCACAAAAGAGTAAAAAATAACTAATGTGCAGATTAAGCACATTTAAACCATGCTTTTACCACTTCAAAAACATGTGTTTCAATTAATATTCAATGGACATGTTAGGGCTTGTGTCCCCGTGTTGAATAAATGGGACAGTGTTCACTTTGGTGTCACCAATGACGTGTCCGTTAAAGATCAATGGATGCATCATCAGGACTAGTGATGAGAGCATAGGCAATATCCGTATTAGCAAAATATTGCAATATTTTTTCACCCACTATTCGCAACAAATTTGAAAATTCGAGAATTCGTGATCTACAGTCATTATAACCTTCATTTTGGCAATAAAATTTGCGTATTTGCGATCAACACTACTGCTGTAAAAATGGGTGCTTTGCCGCTGGATCGGTACCGCATTGCCTGAAAATCAGCCACGCTCGGTATTCTGTGCAGTGCAGTGGGAACATGGCCTAACATTCAAACCATATTGACATGATGCATACCATCATGATGCGCCTGTGGGAATGCTTCATTAAGTGGACGCATTGCCAACAATTCGAAAACGCTGGAGACACAGGCCTTCTTTTTCCCTCAAAATTTCATACTACTTTAGTAGTTATGTACTGAGTATGGGAATGCAGTGTGATTAAGCTAAATAACAGATGGAAAATTAATACATATTTCTAAACAATTTCATTCAGAAAACTATTACAATATATTAATAGCACTTGCTGAATACAATACAATTACAATATTTGAATACAAACCATTACAATTATCAATTTAATAAGGCATAGGTATCAGGTCAGGTATAATATGAGATGATAATTCTTGAAGTTATAAAACCCATAATCACTCATTTTTAATATTAATATCAGTATGACAAGCGGGATAATCATACCAGATATTTTATTAAGTTATTTAGCTGATTATGGCAATTTTTTTTCTACATCTAAATACAACATTTAGATTACCAGGGGAAAAAATGAACATTAAAATTGCAGGAGAACATTGTAAAAATAGTTGTATTAAATTATTAATTTCATCCTAATCCATTTCTGAGAGGGAAGAGGATGTTTGGTTGGAGGGAGGCTCTGCCTCTCACCTCTTTAACTATTTTTGGCTTCTGTGACTTAAACATTCCTCCAGGATACGGTACATCAAGAGGAATCACCTAAGGACACAAAATCAGCTGCAAAATGTGGAGTACAGACCTCCGCTCTGTAAGATGATAACAGAGATTGGGCTGGCACGTACTTCCTTTTCAAAGAAACAACAAAAACTTGTATGTAATAATTGAACTTTGAGTCATGCCTTTCATTATCATTTAAGATATACTTCTTATCCAATTTTACCTGAGATACCTGGAAAAAACTGAATGGCTCTGGTATACACCTAGGGAGGAGATACAGCTAAGGCACAGGAACACACAGCAAATGTAAATTTGTTTACATTTTTTTTACATTTTTCAAAAGTCTGATCTGCCTGTCCGTGAACGGAGCTAGCTGAAGTTCAGCCATCACTAGTCCTAGTACTAGGTGAACAACATATGACTTCATTAGGGACAATAGACTGAGTTCCTCTGAGGATAGTACAGTAACAATTTCCTTGTGTAAGAAGTTGTTTTTCACTTCAAATAAACATTTGGTAACCTTTCAAAAAAATCTCTCCCTTAAATCATTCTACAAGTTGGGTCTTTCCAATGTAAGAGAATCATAAAATTAACTTGATCAAAAGAACCATTAAGGGAACATGGAGTTATAAAATAGACATCTACGCTATAAAAATCCCATTAAAACGGAATACATACTGTGCTTTAACATACTCAACCTGCAGATGATAAAAGCTTAGGGGCAACTCAGACTTATACAAAGACACTTCAGTATGTTAAATGAACTCAGAAATCAGTTTATTGCAGGAAGATCTAACCTTAAAATTATACCCATGTCAACTTCAAACTGCAAAGCTGTTATTTTCTGTGACCAAAAAAAATATGAAAATATAACTACACCAAAACAACATGATGTGCTGATGCTAATCATACCCATTTGCAATTTCAGTTTCTTTCTATATATTTAAGCAAGGAAATCCTTTATGGGAGCCACCAAAATAAAGCAACACCACAGCTGAATAACACATTCAGTGCCAAACAGCTTTAGTTTAGATTGTTTATAATACTAAAGATACATTTTGAAGCATTTGCATTTGAGTTGCTCTTTCCATTATCATAAACTTGAGATGATGTGTGTAGATTTTCTTTTTTGGTTTCCATTTTACATGCCTGCCACAATGAAAAGTTTGTTTAATGGGAAGTCATAAGGAGAAAAAACTTTCTGGCTATGACAGTCATTTTGCTTCTTTCATTACCAGTAACCACATTTGGCAGGCTGATATACAGTGGAGGAAATAATTATTTGACCCCTCACCGATTTTGTAAGTTTGTCCAATAACAAAGAAATGAAAAGTCTCAGAACAGTATCATTTCAA
>CM070032.1:49916754-49927533 GCA_036250615.1 Ptychadena robeensis | reverse complement strand
ATGGATGGCAGGCTTTTGAGTGTCCTTGCAAAGAAAGGTAGCTATATTGGTCACTGATTTTTTATTTTGTTTTGTTTTTGAATGTCAGAAATGTATATTTGTGAATGTTGAGATGTTATATTGGTTTCACTGGTAAAAATAAATAATTGAAATGGGTATAAATTTGTTTTTTGTTAATTTGCCTAATAATTATGCACAGTAATAGTCACCTGCACACACAGATATCCCCCTAAAATAGCTAAAACTACTTCCAAAAATATTCAGCTTTGATATTAATGAGTTTTTTGGGTTCATTGAGAACATGGTTGTTCAATAATACAATTATTCCTCAAAAATACCACTTGCCTAATAATTCTGCACTCCCTGTATATTTGGTGGTCAATGTCTTTGTTCTCCTATACATTGGTGGTAAATACATGGGACTCTTTACATCTATGGTCAGTTTCTGAGCCCCCTTACACTGGCAATGCTTCTTCTGAAACACATGACATCATTGCAACTGTAAAAATACAGGGTTCGATATTTCCTTCGATCAAACAAAAACATTTCCTGTTGACGTCAATTGAACAGAAATCTTTTCCTGTCCACCTTGCATGATCAACCGAAAGTGACCGATGTCGATGTCAGAAAATCGATCAAAGAGTGATTGGACATGTCTGTAAATTTAAGTGGATCATTCAAGTATCTGATGGGTTTTCAAAGTATTTAGATCGATTTCTATCCGATTGTGATATTGGGAGCATTTGCGCAGAACTCAGGAAAGGAATCCATTGGTTGTGAATCGATCATACTGTGTGGGGGTACAAATGATCGATGTTTGATTGACAGTCAATATTTAAATTGCACAAGACAATTGGATTGACGACGATTGTGCGAATGTTGACCATTGTATGGCTACCTTTAGGCTGTTCTTGTTATGTCACTGGAAATGTCTTCAAAGGAATCAAGGTATTATGTAAAGCAACAAGATGGATTGATTCCTGTCATCTCTGTATCAGAAAATCTTTTGGAAACTCTTCTGCAATTTGTTCTACAAAGCTCTCTACTGTGTCTTTACTGGATGTAAAACCTAACTACTATGATGCTAATTCTAATGCTATCATGTACTTTACTTAACATGGTGCCAACATTTACCAGTCTCTCTACAACATGCCAGGACTCCACATGTAGGGAACAGTGCAAGGACCTAATCATGTTAGACAAAGCATGCCAATAAGAAAAGAAAGCAAAATGGTAGAGAAATGACCAATCTTTGTTCTGCTCAGACAGAATTTGATTTATTAATGATTATAAGATGAGAACTTCTACAATACTGTGTTTCCCCGAAAATAAGACAGTGTCCTTTATTAATTTTTGCTCCCAAAGATGCCCTACGTCCTTTTTTCGGGGGATGTCTTATTTTTCCATGAAGAAGAATACGGCACTGGAGTATCAGGGTGGGGGGATCCCTTTAAATGACATGGGGATCAAAGGGGGGAACCAAAATAGCACAGGAGACTCAGAGGGGGAGGGGTTACCATAGTAACCCTTTCTGATGCTCCTGTGTCATTTTGATTGCCCTCTCTGATCCCCCCTTTCCAGAGTTACAGTACCTTATCTTTGGGAATGCCTTATTTTTCAGCCTGAGGCAAAAATGTAAGGGTGCCTTATTTTCAGAGGATGTATTATTGTCGGGGGAAACAGGGTAGTAGCAGTAAAAGGTAGGGAATCTAAGGCCTAATTTTTGGGGTAAATACATAGAAAGTTGGTCTTGTTGTATTATCTTTATATAAGCTATTTCATTTTTCTTATAGAAGGTAACCAACCATGTGAACTAAATGTCTTCTCTATGACACTTATTCGTAAGATACTAGAAAGTGTTTCAGACTTTATAACTGGACCTTTTAAGGAAGGATAAACTCTACTGAAGGGTATTATTTATTTAGAAATGAGCGATTATAAAGATGGGTTCTACAAATTGTACTAATGCCACAGGAATTTTTAATATTGACCATTAGGTTTATGTATATAATTTAAAAATGTTCAGTTCTTTTCCCCTTTTACACAGTCTCATTGAGAATTCTCTAAACCACATACCTGCACAAGGGCAGATAAGTATTTTAGTATAAAGTGAGTTGACTGTATGATATAACTGAGCCAAGTGTCCTGTTTTATCAGTGAATGGCAGGTGATCTTTAGAGTGAAATAACATGTCAGGTTCTAAGTGCTGCAACGTGGTTCTCTTTTGTTTATATCTATATTTAGATAGCAGAAGGAAAAATCAAGCTGTAGCATGTGGTAAGATGATGTATGCATGCCAATTTCTCTAAGAAATCTTGTGTATGGAAGCAGCGACGTACAATCAATTCATGTCATTTTCTGGGTTCCAAAAGAATGTAGACATTTCATTCAGACAGAAGGAAAACATCAAACAAATATGAGCTGATACAAAAACAATGCAAACGATGATGTAGAGTAACTCTCTATGGTCGTGTAGAAACCAACATTAAGGGTTTATTTATACTCTGCATTGCATTAATGTGAAACTAAGCCCTCCTTACATGTATAACTGAAAAACCAGCGTAACCTCTTTAGATCTACAAATTCTTTGGTGCTACACATGTGATCACCTGAAACATCAGTCATATTAGAATTTTAAAGTTTAGTTGAGAGCTTAAATAACCATAAATACCCCTGTACCAGTTTAATTCATAGCTTTTAAGTCTGCCATAATGGACAATTGTCTGATTTAGAGGAGTGGTAAAGAAAGTCACTTGTCAAGAGTCCATGTGGAAGACAGACAGAAAGAGGAGCTGCCTGATGGCAACAGTGTTGGAGACCCCCTACTCAGGGGGATAGGGTATGTTGAGGGGCAGCAATAGAAAAGAAAGGACATGAGGACTTGAAAATTATGCCATACCTTAATACCTTGATACCCTAACAAGCATCACCACTCCCCACCCCCTCACCCCTCCCACTTGTCTCATAGCTCATATTTGTAGAAGATAAGACTGTTGTGAAATTTAAATATATACCCACGAATGCGCCTGTATATTGGAATAATGACAGATTGTATAGCCCAGATTGCACAGTAAATATTTATATATATTTCTAATATCAACATTCCATTACTCCGGTAGGGGGCCTTTAAACTCTTGAATATAAAAATATATGTGTAGAAAGCAGGGAGATGGAAAAGGCACTAGATCTGGACTAAGAATAGGGATGGAAAATAGCTTTGAGCTGGACTATGTGTGTTCATTAGCGAGTCAGCTGTATGGATGCCTCTTGGATTGACTTATGGTGAAGTACATGAGGGAAGATGTGTGTCCTTATATTCTGGACATATTATGGGTCCCTTGTAACTCTGTCTGACTTTCTCAGTCTATGACACAGAGTGGAAACATTTCATAAAGGTGACTCATGAGGAGAAAGCCTACAAAAACAAAGGTCAGACGTTCACTGGATAAACTAGGACCTGAAGTAACAGTTTAGTCAGCATCCCCTCTAGAAGACCGCGTTGCGTGCAGAAAAACAGGTTTTCATGAATGGTCTGAGGGTGGTGTGGACAATAACACACACAGCCATGGAGCATTTCAATCATGGGTGTCCACAGCAAAAAAAAGGGGGCGATATAATGCAGTTGATAACTGCCAGCATACCACCCATTAAAGGCATCCAAGTGCGCATTTATTTTTAAGCGTGTTGATGACAGCATCTCCTTGGCTTCAGGCTGTCGGCCACCTGAGAAATTCTGCTTGACCGTCCGCATCAATAAACTTATCACATTAGGCCATGCACACTGCAGCTCAGTCTGAATTCAGTTTTTTTTCCCCTGAGTTCTAACTGATGTAAAACAATGTTCAATTAACAAAAAAGAATAATTATTTAAAAAGAAATAAGAGGCAGCAAAGGAAAATTGTGCATTATCTGGAAGATTCTTAATAATTCTCATAATCTTACTTACTAGCAATTTAGTAGGATGTTGTTATACATTCTTGATTCTTGGAATTTGAGCTAAAAGACTTAAGCTGACCATTGATTAGCAGCCATTTTTGCAGCAGATCGACCACAGTGCAAGCTCACAGCGATCGATCTGCGACAAAATCGGCCTCAAATCTTATGCGCCCACCTAAAATCAGGTCATAAATCGGCTCAGAAATTGATCCGTAATTTTGGGATTGATCACATTACTTTGGATGGATGTACCCATACAAAGTAAATGCCGGCATACAAAGGGTGTGCGGACGATTCTCGTGACGTCATCACGCGCGGTCGATCTCACCAGAAATTTTCCCGGCATCGAGGCGTCTATGGCCAGCTTTAGATAGACTTTATATACATACACATAATCATCCCCCAACAACAATGGGAAATGTTTAAATCGCAAGTGAAAGATACACAGATATTATGGAAAATGTTTTACCGTAAAAAGACACCTGTGCTTTGTGTCAGTTCCTTCCTTAATTATGTCCAAATGCATCCATTGACAGAACAAGATAGTAGACTATAAGCATTTGAAATAAACTATATATACATACTGTATATATGTATAGAGTATATGTTAGAGTACATGATAAGCCTTTATGGATTTTTACAAGCATATTTTTTTAAAGCCACGTATCATGTAATATCGTTTTGGCTGTACTTCCCTGATTGATGCTTTTTTAATATTTAAATACAATTTTCAGACTTGTTTTCACAGAACAATCAGAGAACTTAAGTCCTGCATTTAGCCACAGGCGGTCTATGATATTTAACTAGATTCTTTTACGTTGATGAATTTATTTCTAAAAAGCTACCAGTCTGACCTAAATCTTTCACATGATTTGGGATTACTTGGCAGCTTTGATGGTATCTTATTTAAGGCATTTAAAATGATCTAGGCACAGATTAATTTTCAGAACCCATGATTTGTTCTAGCTGCTAGTTCTGTTTGCAGTCAATGGACCACTGAGTCCCAACCATAGGAGCGTAAACGAGAAACCAAAGCTTGTGGAATAACAAGGATTTCAAAAATAATTGGATGTGTTTAATTTTCAAGAGTGTGATTTTGTAAGAATAAAGACATTCTGCATGCTCTTTCCTTTTTAATCTGGTGATGCATGAAAAGCTACCTGCATATTCTCTATAGTAAGCAACCAGCTTTGCGCTACCATTCCTGCAGTCCATCTCTCCAAATAAAACAAGAATTCTGATAGGATGCTTAGTTCTTAGATTACACAATTAGTGTACTTACTACTGCATTTTTCTATTACAAATACTACTATCAACTAATACAGAAAGTTTAGAGTTTAAGTGATGCCTAACGGAAGTAATTAGAGAAGCAAGCTTTTGGGATGTCTCGTACTATGCCTGAAGAAGGGATCTGAGCTTACTTCTCTAATGACTTCAGTTAGCCAATAAAGGGTATCACTTAAACTTCAAACTTTCTGTATTTATCAATGGCTTACACTGTACAACAATCTACTATTACTGTCAACTAACAATGACCCGGGCGGAGACTTTATGTACAAAGAAGTGTTTTGGCCAAGTACCCCAAAACTTTATGCCAATACTTACAATTAAATAAATGACATGCTGCCACTCTGTTAGACATTGGCATTAAGGCTGCTGTTTTATTATGTTTTTTAAATTTTTATTACAAATGTATTACAGAAATACAGTACAAGCTTCCATGCCCATGACAGTGCCCCTCTAACTGAACCAAAACCAATAGGCAACCATCCTTACTATAACCAAAACTCCTCACTCTAAGAATACTTAGATACACCAAATACTACTGGCATTATCTTACCAACCTAAGATATGCATTTTAAAATATAGAGAGCCAACAGGGTACCAATTCCCAAAATTATCCAAGATTTCCATTATTGGCACTATCAAGGAACCTCTTTATAGACCCCTTTGTCAAGCACCATTTCCCCTACTGGTAAACATGTAAAAGTCTTTAAGTTGCAACCCTGCCTGCTGATTTGTGAGTTATTTTAAAGCCATTTTTTTAATTTTCATTAAGGTTAAAAGTTACTAAAAGTTAATCTACAAAAAAAGAGTAAAGTAACAAAACAAATGTTCCATTTTAATAAGTGTGACTTGCTTACCTGTCCTATTTTCATTTACAACAGATGCAGAGGGGATAAGTGTGCGTCCACTAGGGCGAACGCACTCGGTGCGGGATTTAAACAAAACATCAACCCATTTTTGGCTGGCTTAAGGCAGATTTCAGACGTGTGCTTCCTGGGCTGACACTGGACAGCAGCTTGTGAAGCACACCAATACCTCCCACATGCACAGGTTTGGGTGTTTACACACAATGTCCCCATTCTCTCAGTACCAGAAAGGTGCTCAAAAAGCTACCATAGGACACCTCATGTCGCGTCTTCCCAGCTTTATCACTTTTCGTGTCTGGGCACTGGAACATGGCGTTTCCGTGACACCTATGTGACTACTCCCTTACTGGTGTGTGTATGCCAGCTTGTCAGGATCCAGGACAAGGAGGCGACCATGCAAATTGCACACACTGACATCCAGACAAATGGTGGTGACAAAAAACAGATTTAATGATAATAACAGAACTTACAGGTAGGAAGACCAACGGGTGCAAAATGTCCAGGGATATCAGGGCTCAGGGTAAAGTCCACAGGTATCAGGATTCAGGAACATAAAGCCAGGGGAAGCACCAGGTTCAGACAAGCACAAGAAACAGCAAGATCCAGATCCAAGTACAAGTACAAATGAACAGCAACCATGGCCTGGATGGAGCACACCTATATAGCACTAAGCTAACGAGGGAGGCGTGAGCTCCACCCAGACCATGCCTGCAGGGAGCCACCTGCTGGTGATGACCGGTACAGCCAGGGTCCTAACACAGCTGGTCTGAAGCTGCCCGAATGACATACATGCTTGGTTACCGAATAGCTAAGAGGCACCTTTAATTCCAGCAGAGAGGAGAGTTTGCCCATATTATTGGGCAATCAGAGCATCTTATAGTTCAACAAATCTTCTACATCACCCTATAACAATTTATTTTTAGTTGTTGAACCTGCCAATCACAGTGTTGGTGCTGTGGTCGGTGTGCCCGCTCAATTGAGGCACCCTACCCACACTAAATTACGTGTAAGATGTAGGAGTGCCTGCTCCTGCTGTTCTGGAGCCAACCCTGGCCAATCAGCACACTTTTTTGATACAAAATGGTCAGGGGGTTGACAGAAAACACTTAAAGGTGGTGCTTTAAATTATCAGCTAATATAGTTAAAATCTCTAAAGAGAAAAGTGTTTTAACTGTTAAGAATGCACATAAAGTCCATACAAATCTGAGTCAATCAAACACAATATCATGCACTGCCTGTAAATACTGCTGTTCAACATGGCTCCATTTCTCCTCTAAAGATAAACTAGTATCGCTACCCTAAGGCAGTATGTGTCTTTTAGGCAGATATCCTTAGGATTGCTAAGCCACAATATATTAAACATTTTTTCTTGGGTTTAGATACGCTTTAAGGATTGCTACAGTTGAAAAAATCGCCAGCCACAGAAATCACTGCAGGATTTGCCATGAGATTTTGTCATTATAAACACATATAGCCATATACACACGTACATGATGAGGTTACACTGTGCAAGAAATAAAAATAAAAAGCTAAAGGGCAGAAGGACACCGTCTCAGGATTGACACCATTATCTGTTACAGGTTGGGCAGCATTGAGATCAGATACATGGCTTAGGTAGTGAAGCTTGTAAATCCTGTTAAATGTTATTACTAAGCACTACAGTTGGGAAGTCAGCCCTATTTCATCTTTCCTGAGAGTGCCCTTAATAATTACAAACAGAAGAACACACAGGTTTCCTGTAGATAAAAGCCTTCTCTGGATACTTTAAGCTGCCCCTGGAGAGTATGATTTTTTGACTTGGAAACACAGAAGAGTAGAAAACAGTCATGTACATCAAGTTTGTTAAGACATATTTAGAAAACAAAGAAAAGGATTATTAGCAGCCTCCAAATAACCTTTATTCTTTATTCAAATGCTAATGACCAATGCAAACAAGGAGCAAGTCCACCAGCAAAATGAAGACAAGCCTGATAAAGTAAACAAAGATGGATCAGCTTTCCTAATGCTGGCCATACACTCTGAGATTAAAATTACGATCCATTAAAACAGACCAATGTATGTATCGGTTTGGATCAAAATATTTGGCAAAAATACTACATTGAAAATCCAATTTACGATTGTATTTTTTTTTTTACGATGATGTCATCTAAATTAATTGCCGTTTATATCGGCCATTAGGATGTATTATTTTTTTTTTAAAGGGGAAGCCTCGGCAGTAATTGGTCGGTAAACACTATGAAAACATAGTGAAGTTTCCCGATGTTCCCAGACCAATAAAATTTTTTGAACATGTCCAATAGATTACGATCGTAAAAAACGGCAATTACGATCGTATTTTATCGGTTGTACCATGTGGACATGTGCAGATTTCAGGACAATAAAATGCTTTCATTGGTCTGTTTTAATGGATCGTAATTGTAATCTCAGAGTGTATGGCCAGCATGACAGAGAACATTCTCTTTCATTTGTATCTTACATGTTCATCTCCCAGACACTGCAGCTCACAGTTGGAGGCCTTTAGCAACATTTCTATTGCAGACAAGCCAGAAAGCATCCTAGAGTAGTGCAGCATTGTTGCCACCCCACCAGAATTAAATTAGAAATATTTAACTTATTTGTACTATGCATACTGTGGTCTGTCCCATTTTTAAGGTTGTATTGTTTAGGTAATGAGGCTCCACAAAGTTCACATCTAGTCCTGTCTAGTATTGCGCTAAAATATTCCAATTGTTAATATATTCAACATATATCGGCTATTCGAGAATTTGCTAATTTCACGAATATGGTGGTGGATATTCGCAATTTCGAATATTCAAGATATTGTGCATTGAGAAGCTTATGGTCATGGATTGCGAAATTATATTCATGGCCATACACTTGAATATTCGTGAATATCAAATCGAATATAAGTAGAATTTTTGCGAAATATCGCAAATTTGAATATTGCTTATGCCCTCATCATGAGTCCTGTCACCACATTCTGGAATATCATCATAATTCTCCAAACCCTGAATTGTCAGCTCCCATGGCATTCCAGCTAAGGGGGTCCTTTGAGTCTGTCTGCTTTCCTTGGTGAAGAGCCTTAAGGCTGCCATACACGGGTCGGATTCGCACCGGATTCCGGCCCGATCGATTCCGGGCGCGTGCACGCGAAACGATCGGGCCGGAATCCCGTGCAGCCCACCTTGTCCGTCCGATCGGGTCCGACTGATCGGGGGCTCAGAATCGGATCCGCCAGAGAACCAACCTGTTGGTCTTTCGGGTCCGATTCTGCCCAGATCAGCGGGAGTTGCATTCCGGGAGGTGATCAATCGGACACGGATCCGGCAGGACAAGGTGGTATGCAGCGATCGGATTCCTTAATTGGCCAATCGATCACACCTGAGGATCCCGGCGGAATCGCCGGAATCGATCGGATGGTGAATCGATCAGCCAGGGAATCCGTGCCGTGTATGGCTAGCTTTACTGTCCTGTTGGATTCTATTGTAAATTGTTCATTTTTAAATCAACATTTTTTAAGAACTGTAACTAAGGCTTATTTTTGGAGTAGAGCTGATATTTGCAGCATCTTGAAAAATCCAGAAAAGTCATGATAGGGCCAACTTTCATGGAAAATGGCAGATAATGGGCTCCATGGAGAAGTCCCTTTACCAAGTCACATGAATGATTCCCCACAGTTGATTCCTAAATCTCAAAATCTAGCACAGCTAAGAGGCAACTTACTTATGCTGGGCATACACATACAGAGTAGGTCAGACCGACCTACTCCGATGTGTTCTGAGATGCTAACATGATGACGTCATCACATTAGCCTCCCGTTGCATTATGGGGCCCCTTCAATCGGCCGGGCACCCTTTGTGTGCCGGCCATAAGCTGCAATGAAGACGCCGCTTCATTGCAGCTTATGGCATCGGCTTTCATCGGCTCGCGCCGGCCAGAGATTATCAGACAGTCCGTTCTCTGGCCGGCCGAGCAGTGGGGCGACAGGGATCTGTCGCCCCATGTGGGCACATGCCGATTAGCGGCCGATTTTTAACCTGACCGACGGCGCACGCCCGTCGGTCAGATTAAAAATCGGCCGCTTATCGGCATGTGTATGGCTAGCATTAGGCCATTAATTGGCTTCATAAAGTTTAAGCCATTATGTTGTTTTTAAGTGACACCCCCCAAATAATCTGTAGTGCCATATAGTGCCATTTCACACTATATGTGTTGCATTGTGTTTTAAAAACGCACGCTTTTTCTACTGCATGCGTTTTTACATAAACAACCAATGTTACCATTCCCATGGTATGCGTTGCGTTTTTAAAAACGCAGCGTTTCTGCATGAGTTTTTAAAAACTTATTGCTGTATTCATTTTTGATTAATTTTCCTTCATTTGTTAAAAAATGCAAATGCAAAACACAAACGCATATGTAATGTCAAAAACACATGCGTTTTTGTATATATGCAGAAAAGCTTGCCTATAAAAAATGCATGCCTTTAAAAAACGCATATAGTGTGAATGGGCCCTGACAATCATGTTTCTTGTATAGTCTTGAGGAGGCATATCGTATATTCAAGTTCTCGTAATTAGTGATGGCGCGAACCCGGAATTTGATGTTCGCGAACGGCGAACGCGAACCTACACAAATGTCCGCGAACCCGGCGAACCCCATAGACTTCAATGGGCAGGCGAACAATAAAAAA